>CP130736.1:34437959-34541863 GCA_030553155.1 Nippostrongylus brasiliensis | reverse complement strand
ATAACTGGGAAACTTCGAGCGAAGCGAAACACGTTGTAATCTGTAATCTCGATAGAACAAATCTTTCTCTTTCACGCAGTAAATTTAGTATTCTCGAGTATGCCGAACTGGAGGAAAAAGAAGAAGTTCTAGGAGACGTACATTTTTCGCCATCAAAAATTTCACTTTAATGACGTGTAACTTTTCAGCTTCCGATTGCTTGAGGAAACAAAACATAGCATTCAATGGAGAAAACAATTCTCTTTAAAATGTTGTGTCAAGTTTTGTAAACATTCGCAGCAGGAGGGAATTATCGTTTGATTTCTAATTTCTTTCATAGCGCACTAATAATCCATGGTTGGAGCTACCTGGTATGACTGTTATGTTCCACACATCCAGTACTATTTATACTTTCAATAAGATTAAGAAACATCATAAGCACAAAGTACTATGAATTTTCAAACAACTTTCTAACGTGTGGTGGGGTGCAAAATTCAGGTCAACATTCGAAAAACCTCACCTTATTTTTAAACAGAGGAGACTGACGAATCATTTCTTGTTGTTTGCATCGGCTTTGATGTTAACATTTTTTAGAATTGCACTAGATCCTCTGCTGATCAGTTTAACAATATGAGATTGCTGTAAATTAGCTGGTGCACCAGACCAGATGTACCTGATACAGAAAGTGAACAGACGTGAGGAAAAACAGGAGTAAGCCTATATTCTACTATCAGAGCTCAGAATAAGTGCCGCTGTGACGTTTTCTATGCTTGACACGTTTGGCGGAGTGGAGAAAGGCGCCATTAACGCCTGTACGTCAGGCCTGGCGATCGTTCCCACCTAACACTAACCAAACTTCCTATTCTTATACAGTCTCGCAGTTGATGACAGACTTCTCCAGGAAAGTGGAAGTACTGGTTTGCTTATCTGTAGGCTTCCATGGGTTAAATATCGAGTTGTATGCAACTAACATGCTTCTCATATCAGAAGTTGTGTAGAAATGATGAAGATGAGGACTAAGCACACGACAGTGCACTGTGTTGTGTACTGTCGTGTCATTACCGCTTTCTTGGCCGCTTTTTCTACTGAACCACTGAAGTGCTCGATTTTTCTCTGGACAATCGTCCCGAAAGTTGACTACGATAAGTTTTTTCTTCGAGATTTCTTTTGAGTTGTACTTATTGTTTGAGGGGTTCAGAGCCTGACCGGAACGCTTGAAGCTCGTCACCTATCAATTGATACCCGTAGGGCAATTTTGAGAGGGATCTAACAGGGGCTGAGTCAAGTTCAACTCTTAAGACTGTTTGATACCTTCAGATAAGGTTCAAGCATGGGACGCCATTTTTGACTACAGATCACGACCTCGCCTTCCAGAGTCTTCCCATTACCATCCCTCTTCTCTGTCCTGGTAGAAAAAGCTGATTAATTTCTTTTCCTAACATGCACAGTGGAGTAAATTCCAAAAGATGAGTAAAATACGAAGATGTTTATGTCCAAACAACAGTTTTCTGATAACATTGATGTTTTCAATTTTATTCTTCTAACCGCTTTAGACGGGACTAGGATGCCCACCTCCTCAACAACCATAACAGAAGATTTGCTACGACTCCCCTCGTGACTCCCTCCTAGAGCTTGATCCTTCTCTAAAACCACCGTTTGTCGCTTTTTGAAGAGATCGGCAGTTATGCTACACCTTGACCTTCCTATGAAACTCCATAAGAACAGAAAGCTTGGTTGGTCTTGGGGGGGGGAACGATCGCCAGACTTGACACATAGGCGATAGTGGCGCCTTTCTCCACTGAGCCAAAGCTAGAAAACGTCACAGCGGCACTTATTCTGAGCTCTGATAGTAGAATATAGGCTTACTCCTGTTTTTCCTCATGTCTGTTCACTTTCTGATATCAGGTACATCTGGTCTGGTGCACCAGCTAATTTATATCAATCTCATAAAGTTGAACTGATCAGCAGAGGATCTAGTGCAATTCTAAAAAATGTTAACATCAAAGCCGATGCAAACAACAAGAAATGATTCGTCAGTCTTCTCTGTTTAAAAATAAGGTGAGGTTTTTCGAATGTTGACCTGAATTTTGCACCCCACCACACGTTAGAAAGTTGTTTGAAAATTCATAGTACTTTGTGCTTATGATGTTTCTTGATCTTATTGAAAGTATAAGTAGTACTGGATGTGTGGAACATAACAGTCATACCAGGTAGCTCCAACCATGGATTATTAGTGCGCTATGAAAGAAATTAGAAATCAAACGATAATTCCCTCCTGCTGCGAATGTTTACAAAACTTGACACAACATTTTAAAGAGAATTGTTTTCTCCATTGAATGCTATGTTTTGTTTCCTTGAGCGATCGGAAGCTGAAAAGCTACGCGTCATTAAAGTGAAATTTTTGATGACGAAAAATGTATGTCTCCTAGAACTTCTTCTTTTTCCTCCAGCTCGGCATACTCGAGAACACTAAATTTACTGCGTGAAAGAGAATGATTTGTTCTATCGAACAACATGTTCGGCTTCGCTCGAAGTTTCTTAGTTATTGATTGTGAAGTCGTCAAAGTGGAGGGAAAATCGCAGCTCCATCGCGTGTTGATTGTTTTTTGGCCGCTACTGTATATATATATATATATATATATATATATATATATATATATATATATATATATATATCACTTTTCCTTAGAAAGAGCAGCAAGAACTTTGGACGAAACACGCTCACTTTCTGAATTTGGAGCTCCTTGTCGTCACAGAACAGTGCTTGCCATAAGGTTGTAGGAGCGTCCGGATTTTTCTCTGGTCCTGAACCATACACTCGTCTCACACTTTCCGTCCTTCAATGGCAACATATTCTACTTTCTAACCAGATATTGGAGTTGTGCCCTCCACGTTTGGTCCGTAATTGTATTCGAAAAGGTTTGAGGTTTCCAGAAGATTCGACTCATCGAAGAAAATCATCTGCACAGACGTGATAAGTAGTTTGCGTCAGAAAAAGAAAATAAAATAGTCAGTGAAGCGTAGATCATGACCCACACTTTTACGACTTAGTTTGACTCCGTGCAACCAATACCAGTGATGAACAAGTATTCCGACAATGAAGGATAAAGATCCACAGATGGGCGTAGAAAGCAGCAGAAAGCAACTTGCCACGTATGCTAAACTGTTGACTGTAAGGATTAGGCTCCCCTCCATCAGTTTCTCCCTATTTTCAGGCTTTCTAGTTTGACGCTCGATCTCTTCTGATCAAAGCGACATAACTGCGAACTCGCCGTACTCGTATTGACAAGGTTTTGTTGTCATTGTGGCTTCTGGTTTGAAGTGGACGAATAAGGGGAGAGGTCCGTCGATCACATGAAGGGCAAGGCTTAATTTCCTAAGATTTTTGTCATATCCAATTCGATACCAGCTTTGGTCGAATAACCTCGCAAAGCATCTTGATCCCACGAGGCTTCGAAGAAGGCGATTGCGCCGAAACGTCAATCAGTAAATACAAACAACCTTGTGTCGAGCTAAAGTACAGAACAACAAGCAACAGCACGACGCCAAGGTTTCTACAGAGTCGTACTCGGAGACACACTGTTTAGACGACTTCCCTTCGATTTATCGATGAAAGTTTCGATTACTGATGCCGATGCGAGGACGATGGTACGAAAAAATCCAGTTGTTTTGCTATTATTCTGAGTTGGATTTATTTTATATGAATTTGGTTTCGTACAGCTTAGAATGTATGTTTTCAAGAGATTTATGTTCTTCAAAACCCTCTGACTTCCTTACCGGAAAAGGCCCATGTGATTAACGCGAGTACGCTGCTGGGAAAGTTCACAGTACTCCCGGAACCGAACAATGAACCTGCTGAAAGCAAGACAGACTATTATAAATTTTACACATGTGGTATTGCGGAGAACGTTCTGCCAGTTTTTTAAGGTTATTCATTCGAGGGGCTCATCTCAACCCTTAGCGGAGCACTTTATTCAGTAAAGTCGCTTAAATGAAAAGCTGGAATCGATGCAGTCTTGAATACATTACTTCCTTGACGCATTGTGGTTATGAAATGAATCAATTATAAGTGCAGTAGGCACCATTATGGTCTTGGTGATGTTCCTGGGAAAATTTCTTGAAGTTATCTACGACAGCAATTTTTGTCACAGCGCTTGAAGAGGCTGCAGACCTGGTTGCCGCATGTGGCGCCTCTTTTCAATTCTAATGTCAGAATATGATTTCGTTGAGGCATCATGTAATTATTTAGTTACGCAGTTACATTCAGACTATGATTATGGAGGGCGGTATAGTATAGCGATGTCGACCTCATCACTTCAGGCAGTCTGGCAAGGTCAAGAAGCGTTCACCTCACAAAAACTCCACTCTTCATTTGGCTTATGGCTACCGTCGGATCGTCGCTCGTCAAAATTTAGCGTCTGGTCCCTTAGTTCCTGAGAGGAAACCTCGTTCCTTCTCATCCGGTAGGTCTTAAACTCGAACCTCATTGTACATTAATGTGAATATTGTTTCAGTTCATTATTAGCTGTTTGGCGCCGATTCAAACTTGCTCGTAAAAATCAGACCGCTCGTGTCTGGCTTTTGTATGCCATATCTTTCATATCCTGTCCTAAGCAACTGATAGATTTGTTGACCGGAATTGTTATTGCGATTGAAAGCGGGATTTCATTCCGTCATCGCGTGGAACAGTAATCGGTTGGATAGGATGAGAAATGGAAGGAACGTGCATTGACGGTTAGATACGAAACAGTATACATATAATGGCAGACGATGCTTTTACGCTCTGCTCTCTTCAATTTTAGTACCTACTAAAGGTTCCCTGATGACTTCTGGTTTTATTTCGAATGATCGTAGCAATTGGCAAGATGCTCTTCAGAACGAGATCTCTGCACAACGAGTAAATATAGGAGCGCAAGGTGTACAGGCGCGATAATTCAACACCCGGAACGAATTCTCATTGCGAAATAGTGCGCCGCGGGCACTGGCCACTGTGCACTCTACTCAGGACGCATACTATTTCGCTTCTCTCTGCCTCTCTGCCCAGTTGCTGATTTGGCGACAAAATAGTGTGCATTGTGAGTAGACTGGCGAAGCCACGCGGTCGGTCAGGCTAGGGGAGGAACTCCGGGATGGGTGAGATTCCGTTCCGGGTGTTGAAAAAACGTTTCTCTGCAAGGTGTCAACTCCTAAGTTTTGTTCTCGAGATAGAGCTACTACTTAGGATGGAAAAAGTATTGCAACCAAACAGTTAGCTCACATGACACTTCAGTCTCTCCTTCGGACTCCGCGGAGTTACCCATTCGTTAGAATTCAGAGTTAAAAATGAAACCTACCTACGGTTATCTCTTGCTTGTCTGAGAGATGCGTGAAGACTGCTGGTAGAGGCTTTCACTCGATGAACTCTGCAGTTATTCTAATGCTCAACTTCAGCCGTTCTATCAAACAGCAGTTTAGTTTTCGCTTTCGCTTTTCTCGTCGTCAGACTCTACTGTTTGGTATAATATCTCCCATATGAGACAATTTCCTAGGCTATACCTTCTCTCCAATGACATAAAGAGTGCTTCTGACCTTCTCCTACTTCTGCTTCTGTTCAACATTCATCGCCAATATGACCGCTATATACCCAAAAAGGTTGTCGAATATCACGTAGGACGGACACGAAATGACAAGAACTGTTATTGACTGGATACCAAGGGGCGTCAGAAGAACACCAGGTCGCCCGGTTTTGTGCCGGTCGGACTTCTTCGTTGAATTAAATTCGGCTTAATTACCCAAGTTTGAGGATGGCGAGTGTGGAATCGGGTGTACTCGGGACCGATGGTGCTTCAACTGGTACCGATAATCAGGAGGTGACGAGTGTATCAAGCAATGGGGGCGACAGAAACCCATCTCTAGAGCAGTCGTCGCAGCAGCAGGCGGGATCAGGAGCTTATTACATACAGGGTGTCTCAAAAAAATGTACCTCCTGTTTGAAATGCCATAACTTTGGAGAAAATGAACTAATCGAAATGAACCATAGCTTGAATGAAAGCTAAGAAAAAAGAAAATTTACTGGTATGTGTTTGGTGAGGATCGCGCCATGTACCCGAGCGAGGCCTCAGATTTTGGACCTGATTGATAGTGCATGGGTTATGTGCTTGCTCTACTTTGGTCGTAAACAGGTGATATTTCTGCTATGAGTTACTCCTGAGGTAGCGAACATATCTACTTGCAGCAGCTTTTGGTTAAGCATGAAACAACTTCAATATCGATCAATAATTGAAACCACTGTTTGAGAAGCTAAAATTCCTCCGACAGTGATGCAATGATAAAAAAAGAATTTAGAGGAGTGTAAAATGTGTGAACCATAAAGATTGCGCCACGCATCTGTCCGAGTCGTCGCATTCTAGACCTGATTGAAAGTTCACGGATAACATGCTTGTTCTACTTTGGTCGCCAACAGGTGATATCGCTGATACACGTTTCTCTTAATGCAGTAAACATAAAAACATCAAACATAACAAGTTTAACATGGACTTTAAGATGTACTTGCACAATAAGACAATGTTTTTTTTATTCAGATCAAAACGAACACTCAGTGATTGAGAGTGATGCTAACCCATCCCTAACCGAAAGCTGAGTTGTTTTGTTCGCTGCCCCAAGTGTGACGCAATGATATGACCTGCTGGCGACCAAAGTAGAACAAGCATGTTATCCGTGGACTTTCAATCAGGTCTAGAATCCGACGATTCGGACGGATGCATGCCGCAATCTTCATGGCTCATACATTTCACATTCCTATTAATTCCTTTCTTATGATTGCGTCGCTGTTGGAAGAGCTTTAGCTACTCAAACAGCGGTTACAATTATTGACCGATATTGATGTTGTTCCATGATTACCCAAAAGCTGCGGCAAGAAGATATGTTAACTACCTTAGGGGTAACTCATATCAGCAATATCACCTGTTTACGACCAAAGTAGAGCAAGCATATAACCCATGCACTATCAATCACGTCCAAAATCCGAGGTCTCGGTCGAGTACATGGCGCAATCCTCACCAAACACAAACCAGAAAATTTTCTTTTTTCTTAGCTTTCATTCAAACTATGATTCGTTTTGATTGGTTTATTTTTGCCAAAGTTATGACATTTCAAACAGGAGGTACATTTTTTTGAGACACCCTGTATAATGGCGCTGCCGCGAATCGCCCTCAGGCTCCTCCTCCACCGACCAAAGTGTTCTTCGCTCCTCAGAAATATGGGTTTTTCACGATTTACAATGCAGAAAAACGATGGAGAGATGATCCCGACAAAGACAAAAAAACTTAGGCTTATGATATTATCGTAAATGTTACAGAGAAGTTCTTTCCTGGTATGAAGAGGCCGGCTGAGCCAGTTGCTCCTCCGTTTATTCCTCCAATTGGACCGCCAGGACTTCCTGGACTCCCACCTCCACCGTTTATGATGCCTTCTCCTGTTCTCACCAAGCCCGCAGATAAGAGGATCAGGTTCAACGATGAAGACAGCGATGAAAACGAATTGTTTGCGAAGTTGCTTTACAAAAAGCTGGGAACAATCACAAGTCGAAAGCGCCGAGAAATTCTGCATGTGCCCATCATGGAGATGGTGAGACAAGCGCAGGAAGAAGATGAAAGGGAGCGACGAGTGACTGGAGGCATGACCTCTCAGTAGTGATATCGTCGATCGTTGATGTATTAGGTTGGAAACTAATTTCGTGGACTGTTTTGCAGTCATTATTTCTAGCAACCACAACTTGCTTGAAAGTTCACCTACTTCAGTGCTCTTTCAACCGTTTGATAGAGCATATCAAGTAGTTTTCAAAACCATTCATAAACTCTGTTACTTTTATTTACAGAGAATGTTTTTCTTCTTGAAATGAAAACATCCGAAACCAGTGTTTGCCAAGGTCTTCTTCATGAATACCTGTTTAGCCACTAGGTTACTGAAACGTTACAATTTGTGTGTGCAGAATTTTAGGATGATGTCCTGAAGCGACTTATGGCACTCAGAGATATCAAGAGATTTTGAGCAAGCAGTTCCAAACGAAAACAAAAGTGCACTTCGGATGACCTACGGAGCTCGGTCGGAAGGCCGTAACTAGTTCCTTCGAAAGAAACCAGAGATCAACAACGGCTATGTTGCCGCTCGAAGTCAAGGGCTCAAAAAGCCGAACTGGAACGGTTCTGCACTATTTTAGTTTTTCTGTAAAACTGGCCAACAGGTGCCATGCGATTTGACCCGTCCCGCGACAAGGGTGGGGCGGATGCTGCAAACGAACTTTGAGCTTACGCTGACATCGAAACCAGCACATCTCTCGAGTCAGAGGTTAATGAGCTTAGACAACGGGTCCAAAACCCATTGTCACTCATCAACTTTCTGTTTAATCCTGCAGATCAACTTTCTGTTTAATCCTAATGTTATCCAAGCTCGGTTCAAGCGTTTACATTGTGAACGGAATCTCTAAAAGCGAATCACCGGTTCAGAAAGGGGTAACGTGCGATGGAAGGAGGATATCTCTTAGTAATCACTGACTTGCTAGCCAGCTACCCAGAAGAAAATGAAGGACGCTACAGATCCTCAAATCCACCTCCTTACAAGAAGCTGATGATCTCAGTCTGGAGGTTCTACGAAGGTGCCACCTTTCGAGAATTGATCGGTGGTAGTCTCAGTATTCACCTAGAGCCCTATTCTCTTTAGCCTGGCTGTGTACAGGTCGAACTACGCGGTAGTCCGTTTAAGCAGCTTTCTGAAAGTTGTGTCACCACTCATCAAGACACCGCCAAACATCACGCTGAGTTTCGATCGCTCCAAAAATCCGAAGATGTAAGCTGGGGGACTCTTGTTTAGGCAGGTTATAGTGGAGGTAGAGCACTATAAGTATGACATTTTTTTTGGTTTTTGCTGCATTCTCTGGGCAGAGACGATACAGTAATGAGGTGTAGGTCAAAATGCACCTGTAAAAATAATTCCTTTCGAAAAACTCAGCATTTCTTAGGAAGTGGAATGGTGCAGTAACCAGAGAGTGGAGAAATGTCTCTCCGTTTCGGTGGTTCATATGTCGTTTGGGTAACATTTTTCTTTATTTAGTAACTAACACTTTTGTTGAAGGTGCGTGAGAGTCCACGAAATTAGTTTCCAACCTAATAGAACGCAGTTGAGTCGCGCATTCATTCCGATCCAGTTTCGTTTAATTATTGTTCTCATTACTTTCCGTGAATTTAAGAAGAAGAACCTGTGTTAAAAGGTATTAACTACGCCTAGATGTTGTGCTGTAATCTTTTACTGTCGTTAATGAAGTTGTTTGTGGACCTGAATGCCTGAACGTTCGATTCGATGTTCTTCGTGTTCCGCGAGCGAACGGAACACACTGTTCTATCATGGCACGTGACAGGGACGAATGCAGGCGTTTCTGGCGCGCGCTTGAGCAAGTCGATGAGCAACGGGACGGCATGTGAAACAGGTGATATAATTAAGCGCACCATTTTCGTGCAAGTAGTACATATGTGGTTCCATACGTTGGGCTTGAGGTAGGCTTCCTGTGCAAGGTGACAGTAGAACATTGAAACGCCTTTATGCTCATTTATGGTAGAAGATAACAAAGGCACATCGATGTCGGCGCCGAAGAACGAATGGAATGGATATTGAGCTTATGCAGTCACATCCCACACCGAAAAAGGAAAAGCAGCGGCGAGCCGATGGATTTGCACAATATTGTGATAGCAGATCACCAAGAGTGAGCGTCAAAGCCGACACAAATTCTCCAAACACTTTTCTAAACGCTGTCACCGCTACGACTCCTGAAAAGTTAATTTTAACTTTTTTCACTTTGAGGACGCCACTGCCACTTTATATGTATTACATGTACTACATGTAACTGTGTGAAGACTTCAAAATTTTAAAGAATTCTAGTGCGCCACTATACGGTAACAAATCAGCAATGGCTATAAGACAGTTAGAGACGCAGAGAATGCGGCACGGAACCGCAATGCAGTACGGTGGCTAAACGGTCTACGCTTCGGTTCACAAGGCACTTGGAACTTTCGAAAATTTTGAGAGTGGAGTTGAGCGTTTATTCATTCCCACATAATAGCGAGCTAACGAGGACGGCCTCATTATCTCGCGCCTCTTACACTGACGACGGTCCAGCTTAGCTGAATAGCAGCAAAAAATTCTCAATACGTCCCCTTAATCAAATTCGGACTGTTTATTTGAATAAGCGAGCTAAAGACGATCATTTTGAAAAAAATCCAGATACAAAATAAATGTATTTTAGGTGATGTCGTCGGACAGGACAAATTTGTTAGAAGGGTACTTTTACGCGGCGCTAAACTAAGATCGTTTAATGGTTGAGATATCAAGGATGTTAGCAACGGAGACTCTGACAACAATGCTTTCGAGGTCTTCGTCAAGAATGGACAGTCAACATCTATCCTTCGACCACTTGGGTAAGTCTCGAGATCCCCAAGGCGACAGCTATGCACACACATAGAGAACAGGAAATTGGCCTAATTAGTGAAAAAAGCAGCAAGCGCTGCTGCAGAGCCTTTGTTACTTTTGAGAAGAGAAGCTCAACGAAAAACGCGATATTCGAACCTCTCTGTTGAATATTCCTTAGTGCGATTTGACGGTGCGATGCAGAGAGATCCATATACAAACCCGTATTAGAATACCCTATGCGAGACGATAATTCGTATTTACGAGGAGTCAGGGAAGAGTCCTGAAAGTAAACTCGAGGTGATATCGAAGTTATGGCATTGGCCCTGATTGGAATTCGATCCAGAGTCCCGTGCCCTACAGCCTCTCGTGCGTTAACCACTACGCTACTGAAAAGACGGCTCCTCCTCAACATCTACTCTTAGTAGTAACCCAAAAAACGCGGTACTGAAATTAGAATGTCACGATAATAATCAATTTGCTTTCAACTTAACTGGTGCAATGTCGTATCCGACAGACAGGACCAAGCCATCGTTACGGATTAGTGAAGGAAATAAAAGCATTCTGATTCATGGGAAAAGAAAATGACCGGCGAAGTTGGAGAGAACCGTTGTCTCAGTAGCGTAGTGGTCAAAGCAGAAGCCGTTTCTAAGGCAGACGCGGGTTCGAATCTTGCCGATTCTTGCATTTCACGGAGCAACACTACTACAACGTATGGTCGCCTTTCTTGTTACTTTTGAACTACATATATTGATCTAGTTTCAGAAGAAACTTGCCTGCAAGAATTAAGTGTGATCTGGATATTCTCCGGTTGGTTTGAAGCAGTAACACTCTAACAATTTCATAGCTGTTGGCCGAAGGCGACGTTTCATTTGAGGGCTGAAATTGTTGAAACTTTGAAATTCTCACGCAACCTCTGAGCTTTTACGTTTATTCTTTGGAAAAAGCCAATAATTAGTGTTGCTAACCTGTAAAATATATACAAGTAGAACAGCACGGCATGATGAGTATAAAGCAAGAAATGAGCAAGAAGTGAAAGATTCTGCATGATTACTGTCTGAAAATGACCCGCCTTCCTGTTTTTTTTTTCATGAAAATTAGTGAAATGTCCGCACCTGATTATCAACACCAAGAATGTTTGTTGCCATCCGATACATGTAGTTAGGCATGTTAAGGATGATAAATACCCAAGTGACAACCATAAGTGACCGAGTCAGCTGCACGTCGGTGTACCGTAGGGCTAAATACATGCGAATTAGGAACGCGCTACGCACTCGACTTTTGCTCCGAATCGCAGTTTTTCTGTCTTGACGCCTCCACCAAACTTTGATTCGAAGAAAAGCAAAGTTAGATAAAAAGGAACTCTGAGTGCGGACCTTTCTTGACTTTTTTCTTAGGCTTGTCCATATCGAACGAGAAATGATTCGACAACCGTCCTAGCGAGACTCTGGAACTGATTCGTTGCAGATTACAATGAAATGAGTCCATACATAAGTATTTCGGAAAAAAACGATTAAGAACATAGCAACAAGGTCTGACAACACACCTAGTGTAGCTTTTCAGTCCCTGACTTTGTAACGATGTAGCCGATGTCATCGGTGCTTCGGCCTCGGGGGTGTTGAAGGAGACGGCAGGACAGCTGGGATATTTCCTGTTAAAGTAGACAGTAACTATAGAGTAATTTGTGCTGTATGCATTATAATTATGGAGCAAACGGGGCGAATGTGGTGCAGCGGTAAGAGGCGCTCCTGACACCCGCACGGTAGAGCGATCGATCTTGCCCTGGGCTATCCAAGTCTTTATTCCTTCCGGGGTGAGGTAAATTGGTATAAAAGTTGTCTAGGGAGGTAAAGACACTTGGTATAACGGCTGCCCCGAAAGTAATTGAATACATCAAATATGCACTCACCATGCCTCTACTACTGTGACTGAATGCGGTGGGGAGTCCTTAGGGAACTGATCAACGCCGACACCTTCACCTTTACCTTTTCCTTTAACTATTCATATCTCGTATTTCGCATCAACCTCTAAATTTCATGTTGGGGAAATTGTCCTCTCGAAGCTTAACTCCCGTTCATTTTGCACTGTTTTTCTACGATTCTCGATGCCGATGGTAAGAAAAGAAAAGAAAGCGTCTGGCTTCTGTTGAACGTAGAATTGTGTGAATTGGTTTTTCATATGATTGCGATATAACTCGTAGCTTCCTAAAAATGATACAAAGAATATCCCGATGAATCTCACCTCACATGAGCGTTCAGCTTATAAATGACGAAGACATTCGACGAAAAAATGAATATAGATGGCACGAGCATGCAGATAACCGTCTGTAAATCCCTTATTTCATCAACATTAAAATTGTATTTTGAATTTCAAACTTTCACCTCCAACACCGTCATGACATGATAGATTCGATCGAAAGCCGGATCAATATCACAAACGCCTTGCTGAATGGAGGCCACGTAGAGAATCCACGAGTTGAACAGCATTGCGACAACAACCAGAGCGACTACTTGAGCACAGGCCCTGAAATGGGAGATGACTCAATTTTTGGCGCAGATTTCTTCTTGCTTATTTTGTTCAGAAAATGAATGTTGCATCGGCTTATATTCGAAACAGGGTAAGTGACAGAGTCGCTTCGCCTATGCAAAAAAATTGAGCACGTTGCAAATCATTTAGGAGGCCCTTTATGTGGAAACATCAATATATCCGACAAAACGTGATGAAGTTGTCGGCGATGATAAAGGAATTTCAAACAACGACGAGTACAGGGAAAGAGACAAGAACGTCTCTGATGAGATGGACAATTCTGGTGCGCGGAAGTCGAATATCACAACTGAATCTCTTTTAGAATTACACTGTTAGGCAAGTCAATAAATAATTAATTTTCTGAAGTTTCCTTGAATTTATGAAAAACTATCCATGTACCATCATCCGCTGCTAATACAGCTTTGAAAATACGAAGGAACCTTCAATGATTTTCCGTAATTTTTCTAGTAAAAAATATCGCTACTGTGAATGATCAACGCAGTGAGCAGATTACGTTGTTTCGTGGAATTGTCAAGTTTTCAAGTCTAGAAAAAAGCGAAAAATCTCACTTTTCGGTCGTTAGGCTCCTGCGACGCCGATGCAGAAGCATAAGTCGTTCGCAGCCAACCAGGACGATCAGCCATACACTTGAGAAATCACAAACATGAGCCAGGAACTGATTCACTTTACAGCTGAGAATTCGGAATTGCATTCCGATGAGGCTGTCCTAAAAACAAGACCGATAAAGCATACTATAAATCTCTACCCCACGAACAGTTTGGATTTGTAAAGAATTCCTCTGCATGTGCCCAACTCCTAGCCTGCACCTCGGACTGGGTCAGAACGCTTAGCGGTCGGGTGTAGTAAGAAAAAATAAACTAGGGTAGTTATAGTTTACTTTGATTTAGCAAAGCTTGATCATGCCCCACTGTTCAGGAACCTGAAACGAATAGGATCATGTGATAATTTACTGTATTGGTTTCTATCTTTCCTAGTGGGTCGTTCCCTTGTTGTACGATATCGTAACAAATTTTTCGATCTTTATAATCGCCCTTCGGGAGTGCCTCAAGGAGGCGTACTATCGCCGGTACTTTTTAACATTTACACAATAGACCTTTTAAATTCTCCCAGATGTGTTCCTGTCATCAAAGTCTATGCCTATGCCAATGATTTCAAAGCCGTTATTTCTTTTGGGAAGCAAAACGTGCATGAAACTGGGAGCCACATCCAAGAACCTATCGGACTGGTTGTTTCCTGGACCAACGAATAGGATTTAAAGCTGAATTACGAAAAAAATAACGGAATTTCTCTAGGGAAATAGTGCACGAATCTTTCTCTCGACATCGAAAGTGGAGTGAAACGGGTGTCCCATGCGAGGGATCTTATATCTTACAGTTATCATATCCAACTCGCTTAGTTAGACGCCTCACATTGGGACTATTGCTTCTCGTGCAAAGCGTACCATGTTCAGCTCGATGTGTAACGTCCTCACGACAGATGTTGCTGTTTTGATTGGACTTCACAAAGCCTACGTTCTGCCTAGGCTAATGTACTGTACTCAGATGTGGAACCCCTCTAGCAAAAAGATGAATAAGAAAATCGCAAGGGTGCGAAAAACCTTCACGCGAATGTTGTATCACCGGTTTTCCCACGATAAATATCCTAAATCAGTACCTTTCTACACAACAAGGTTGCAGGAGCTGGTACTCAAAAGTCTGTTATACAGAAGAGTAAGAGCTGATCCTAGTTTTGCTTTCAAACTGCTGCGAGGTAAGTCATGTCTTGCTCCTTCGAAGTTTTGGAAATTTGTACGTTCGTCTCTAAGGAGACCCTCTATCGGCATTCAACCACATTCCCGCTCCCCTCGCGTATCTTCACTGATGGACAATTCTTACTTTGTGAGAACGACGAGGTTGAATAAACTGCCCGCGAACTGTTTCTTATGGAGAAGACGACCGACTTCAAGACGGATATCTTCAAGCTGGACTTACTTGCAGCACTAGGACTAAGTAATTATTTGTAATATTTCATAGTTTCTACTTTTTTAAACATTTTAGGCATTTCGCAGGACTATTTCTTTTTGCCGCTGTGTTCTTAATGTCCAGAACATTTACCTTCTTTCCCTATCTAAACACATGTAAAGTTTCCTTCGGGTGGTTAACTGATGTCTCTCAAATTGGATCATTGGAATTTCATTTACTCTAATATAGCTCCTACACCTTCTAAATGCCTCCCCAGAGCCAGTGCCTAGCGTACGTGTTTAGCTTAAAGAGGTGCCACCATACAACCGCGCTGGACCATTAAACCTCACTAGCAGAGGATTGCACCTTGAGAGCATGTCTCGAAAACATGAACAAGCTAGAAATTCCTTTCTGCGATAGAAGTCACTTTAACTTATAATTTTAAGAAAATCAGTGGTGTTAGGCGACATCAGTTAACTGGATCCCGATCAGTGATAGGGGCCAGTACCAACAGCATCGCGTTTGCTAATACCAGTACTAGGTTGATGTTCTTGTTTTAGTTTTTGTTTTAGTTTGCTTTCTCGCTTGTTCATTGCTCATCATTCTTGTTATTTGAAGGCGCACGTCAAGTGCATGTTAAATATTGGATAATAAAAAATAAATAATAATAATTCTAATAACTAACTGATATGCCGAAACCAAAAAGCAACAGTTAACATGTAATGATTGAAAGGGCACTTAAATGGGCTGTTAAACGTGTAGTATGGTAGAGAAAAATCTAAAGCTATTTGATTTTGTGAAATAGACTACGTCATACAGTACAATGGAAGGTATGCAGAAATGAATAGTTAAACATATGAACAAATATAAAACGAGAAGCGCCGAATAGCACAGTAAAAACAAGACGGTGACCCTGACCGGTGAAAAGCTAAAGGTAGTTAGAAATTTGTTTTTCGTAAAAGTTCATAAAAGGAAAATCCACGATTCATGGTAGAACCCTTTCGTTCTTATAGGACTGTGTGAAACTGTGCGAACCAAATTAGTACGATACCATTAGGAGCACAAGGTCCCGGTTTTGCGTGAAGAATTGTCCTGTTGCTAAAGGTGGATAGAACGTTAGTGGAACAGCATTTTCAATAATCTTTAGTATTAGGTTGTTGCAAAAGTAACTCCCGAAACGGACGTCTATCTTCAAAGTATCATATCTCGGCTTGAACTCAACTTCATTCATCGAAATAAAAACCATTCGATACTACACATCTTTCCCAACGATTCTTCCACGACTGTATGCCTCTATGATAGAATCTAACATCTCAAGAATTAAAAAACTGACGGAGCTCTGATTCGAGGTGGTCAAGATTACCAAATTGCTGCTGCCGTAGGTGCGCGTCTAAAGCTCGGAAAAAGTGATGATCAGTTGGGGAGAGATCTGACGAATAAGGAGGATGAGGGAGAACCTCGATGCTCTACTCTTTTAATTTTTGCCGGGTGACATTCGAAGAATGAGGCTGAGCGTTGTCCCGAAGTAGGACGGGCCGTTTTCTATTCACGACTGCCTGCCACATTTTTCGCAGCTTTTCCAACACTAGTACCAAATCACAACAGTACGTTTCTGCTGTAATTGTCTGACCAGGTTGGAGGATTCTGTAATGGATGAAACCCTTGCTACACCACCAAACAGTTAGCATAGCTCTCTTAGGGTGGAGATCCGGCTTTGGAAAGCTTGTTGGTGGGCAATCCTTATCCACCCAGACATATCCTCTCTTCCTGTTATCGTACATGACCCACTTCTCATCTACAGTTATTAACCGGTCCAAGAATGGATCGTTTTCCAGACGGACGAGAAGGTTGGAGCAGCTGTTGAATCGGGTGAGGCGCTGCTCATCGGTCAGTTCGTGGGGTATCCATTTCTGCTCCTTCCTAACCATGCAGATCGAATCCAAATGTCTTGCTGCCGTGGCAGAGTGGACACCCATATCTGTCGCTAGCTGTCGGACAGTTGTGTCCGGCTTTGAAGCTACGGCTGTTCTCAAAATCCCATCGTCAAGCGACGTCCTCCGACCAGGCTTGGTCTTGTCTTCGATGTTAAAATCTTCGGAGGTAAACCTTCCGAACCAAAGCCGTACTGTGCGTTCGGTAGGCGATTCCATCCCGAATGCAGTGCCAATATTGCGAGCTGCCTCGGCTGCAGAATTTCCGAGCTTGAACTCATACAGCATGAGCACTCGAAAGTCGCGTCTGTTCATCGTTTATTCGGACCCCTATAATAATGGCCACGATGAATATAGGTGAGATTTAAAGACAGATTCTGGAAGAGGAGAAAAAAACCTACTTCATAGTAGGTACAGTTCTATTGGAGCTGGTGAATGCCCACGAAAATTAGTTGTCTATCTCAACATACCCCGCAACGGAAAATACTTTTGCAACAACCTAATACTTATTAATGCATTATTATATACTAATTGGTTCGTAAAAAAGAATAAAACTCGGTAAGTCATGGGAAGCGAAGAACTAATTGCCTCAGGGGGAACCCTTACCATGACACTTTCGATCACCGATTGTTAGCCTTGCGTTCATCACCTGTTTGTAACAACACTCTAATGTCCCCGCTACTGTAAATGAATCAGCAATTAAGTTAGTCGCACACTTTCGTCACTAATTGTTTATATAAGCAGCCATATTAATACTTTCCCTATTTTTAATGTCAATTGCTTAACATTTAGTATTCGCCATGGGACTGCTCGAAAGTCAATTAACACATAATCTCACAAAGTTGTCGAATTAGTTCAGTTGTCCCAGTGTGCGCAATTAGCAATTGACAAGTTTCTCTAATAATACCGTGCTAGGATACTGCTCTTCTAAGAATAGGACTTTTAGAACCGAGTACTAGCATTACTCAAAAGTTTCTTGACTTCACAGTTACACATGGTTTTCTACCATATGTGACCTCGGCAACTAGAGGCAACGCCGTTCTGGACCTTCTGTTTTGCAATAAACCTTTCCTGGTTAGAAATTTAAAGGTTTCTGCTCCAATAGGTAGTAGCGATCATTCTGCTATTAAATTTTACTTGAATCTCAGACGCCTTCCAGAGCGGATAGTCGAGAGGCCTGATTTTAAAAATGCTGACTATCCTGCGATTGAGCGTTACCTATCTACTATAGACTGGCTTGGTAGCTTTGGTTCGGTCTCATCAGTGGACGAAATGTATGAGATCTTTCTTTCGGTTTTGCATCACACGATTGAGCTCTTTGTCCCACTTCGTAAGCTCTTGCCTATCCAACTTGGACTCCCACACCATCTCCGCAACATGATCAGAAAGCGATCTCAAGCGTGGGAGGTAGCAGCAGTAAATAATGACTCAAGTAGTTGGGATAACTTTAAGAATATAAATACCAAAACTGAAAAGGCAATCAACAGGTATAATATATATTTAGAAAAGCGTCTCTTGGAGTCTAAAGATAAATCCAGTTTTTTCAAGTATGTGAAGTCTAGATGCGGTAAAAGAGCTTCTGTCCGTTGTTTAAGATTAGAGAATGGTGAAGCTGTCTTAAATGACGCATCTAAAGCGAATCTTCTTGCTGAAGTTTTCCGAAAGTCTTTCTCAGAATCGAGCAGTGATGACGTTTCAGTTTCCACGTCGGATTACCCTTCTATGGCCCCAACATTGTGGTTCCATAGAGATGAAATTGTTGAGCTCATTTCGAAGTGGCCGAATTCGCTTTCGCTGTCTCCAGACCTCATTCCCTTAGTTTTTATTAAGAAGATTCTTCCTTACATTGCTTATCCGTTGGAATACATTTTTAACTATAGTTATATCAAGGCTCAGGTGCCTTCTCGTTGGAAACATGCTTTCATTACACCCATACCCAAAAAAGTTCCTTCAGAAGACCCTAGCAAATATAGGCCCGTGAGCATAACTTCATTTTTTGCGAGAGTGTTCGAAAAAGTTGTGAAGAAGAGGATCTTGCACCACCTATTAGAACATAACATTATTCCGAAAGAGCAATACGGTTTTAAGAGTTGTAGGTCAGTTGAGACAGCTTTACTAACATCTTTGAATGACTGGACTAAAGCTTTAAATCGCAGGGAATTCGTTGATGTAGTATATTTTGACTTTACCAAAGCTTTTGATAAAGTCCCGCACAAAAAATTGATTGAGAAATTGAAAAAAGTGGGAATTTACCCGATGCTAGTGAAGTGGATTGAAAGCTTTCTCTCCAACAGAACATATCAAGTTAGAGTTGGTTCCAGTCTCTCCCACGTCTGCCCTGCCTCCAGCGGTGTTCCGCAAGGCGGGGTACTTTCACCTTTATTATTTCTTATTTACACGTATGAGATACCAAAATTAATTTCTGCATATGACGTTACTTGTAAAATGTATGCCGATGATGTCAAACTTTATAAGACTATCACTTGTAATGCAGATTCGGTAAGTTTACAGTCAGCAATTAATGAGATCAGCTCTTGGTCCAAGCAGTGGGAGTTGCCTCTCTCCGTCGAGAAAACATATGTAATGACTGTGGGTAACTGTTCCTCAGAAACAGCGTATTCTGTAGATGGTGTACGGCTCAACTCTGTAAAAGAGGTGCGAGATTTAGGCTACTATTTTGACCATAAACTTGATTTCAAAGCCCACTACCAAATGATGGTCAAGAAAGCCATGTTCCGTACATATAATCTGTTCAAAATTCTCAAAACTAGGGATCCCAAAGTACTCATTCGTGCGTATAAAATTTACGTGCGCCCCATAATGGAGAGTGGCACCACGGTGTTCAATCCTACCAAAAAGAGGGACATAGATTTCCTTGAAAGCGTGCAAAACAATTTCACTCGCAAGCTATTAATGAGATGTTTCCGGCTCAGTTACTCCTTGATTCCAGGCAGTACGGATAGAGCGAAACAGTTAGTCCTTAAAAAGAAGAAGGGAAAACAACGATATTAAAATGATGTTCAAGATATTGACTAGAGTTATTGATGTCGACGTGAACGAGTTTTTCCAAACTGTTGATACTAACACTAGAAATGTAGGGATCAGGCTAGCTGGTTCAGCAAGTCGATGCAAATCCAGATCATCTTTTCTCTCACAACGTGCATTACCACTTTTTAGATTATTGGCTAAGGACCGCATTCTTAATATGTCTTTACCTCAATTTAAGTCTTATCTTGCTCGTAGGCAATTATCTTGATTTTGTCATGCTAAATCTCAATGTTTTCTTGTTTGTTAACTCTAGGCGTTTCTGTTTAGTGGTTTGTGTGTGTGTTTTTTTTTGGTTTTGTTGTTTTATACTACGTGGTGGAATTTCCGTCACGTCCTAAATAAATAAATAAATAAAAAGTACTAGATGGAGGGACTTACAGATAGGGATGAACGCCTATCATCATTATGGAGTTTTCAGTTTTGTAGAAAGTCCTGCTAAATGTGGCAGAAGGAATGAAAGCTTTGCTCAAAAGTGACGCATAGGCCTGTGGATTAGTTATGATGTACCTGATTTCAAAAAATGACGAAGGAACCCAAAAAATGTTTCCCATAACTTTCGAAAAGCCCTCCAAGCGTTTTTGCGTCCCTTTAGCGAATTATTCATAGCGGGTATTTTGCGCTAGCTGACCGCCCATCTTTTACGAACTACACGACCAGCCGGGTGGAAATATTTGGCTGGGAGCCGAAATATCAAACATCACGTCACGGTGCCACGTGCTTTATGTATGTGCTTTCAACTGGCTTCCATCAGCTGATGAAGTTCAACAGGGTGGAAACGAGCAAATGACATCGCATTACCAAGATCTCAACGCGCTTTCGGAGCAACAAAGACCACATGAAAGCATGGATTCCTGGATGAGACGCGACAGGACGGAATCCATTCAGTTGAGACCAAATGCTTCGGCTAATACGTCTGTGTGGCTATGTTGATCGTACGATCGACGGCAATGGTTCCAAATGGGACCTGCATGGCTTCGTAGAGCATCGAACGGGGATCACAGCAATGCACCTTATTTTTACAAGGGCTCAGTACAGTACCGGACGTGCCAGAACGAAAAACGGCGTCAGCAGTGCTTTCTTCCGCGAAACCGCCGTTTTTCTATATTTCTTTTGGAATTAATTAATTCGTAAAAAATAGTGTGTATTTGATTTCAGCAGCTCGAGCACTATCTTTTCATGTACAGATTTTCCATAGTTGTGGAACTTGTTAACAAGCGATTTTTTGACCTCTCGCTTTCCGGTCCCTTGCCCTTTCGATTCCTCTTCAGATGACTCATTCGGCCGGGCAACTACGCGGAGACCCGTTGGTCATGCGCCATAAATGAACTGCGGTAGGCTCTGTACGGGTCATCAGGCGTGGACCCTAAAAACGGCACCTTTCGGCATGAAAAAGCGCCGCTTCCGCCGTTTTATCGTTGCGGCACGTCCTGTACTGTAGTTGATTCAAAAAGGCAAGAAGCACCGCCCAGTAAGCTTGTGCGAAGGTGCTTGTATTTAGATCATAAGCTTCTGATAAAGTAGCTCGGTGGTTAAGTGGTTAGAAGAGAGTGCAAGCAGTCTAGAGGTCTAGAGGTTCGTTTCCTTTGAAATGCAAGCTTTCTCCTTATTGAATTACGACTGTAAAGAGAGAACTTACATCAAAATACAGGTAGGACACCTCTTCCAACCAGAAGACGAACAGCGTGCACAGAAATAACGAGCTCATTCCGGCCAGGCACAGCAGATAAGTATTCGTTGGCAAACGGGAAAGCATCCGATTGCTCCTAAAAGAAAAGGTGTGCAAACGATGGAAATTTGCATATTTTCTACAGAAAACACTGATCATATCAGATAGTCTTGAAAGAAAAGATTTCATTTCTTCAGATCAGACCTTTTAAACAATTCCTACTCAATGGTCTTATCTTCAACATTCAGCCACTATATTTATCGAAACAAATTTCGACACCACTTGACGGTGTGTTGTCAGCAAAATAATAGAAAAAATTAGAAAAGAACACCATCAATGTCAACAATCTGGTTTTTTAGCATCATTCCGCATAGGTCCCTAACAAGCCACAAGTAGCTCTTCGTGTCTCAGCTAGATGAGTTCTTTATTTTCGATCGTTATTTGCCATTTTCAAAAACAAAATTGCTTATTTGTGAAGATATAAAAATGTGCGCCACGTGCACATATCCGAATGCCAACAAAACCGAGAACAAAATGTTTCACTATTAATTGCCTTCCTTCCAGATAGCTTCTCTATTGAACCTGTTCGCAGCTCTCCTCAAAACAATGGGTTTTTGCAAAAATTCGGTCTATCGAAAACATGACCTACAGAACCCCTGAATAGTCAAGAGTTTTCAAAGACATCAAGTTCAAGACGAACGTTCTTTGTCTTGGCACTTATTCGTTGTGTGAATTCTCGTCTGTTGTTGCGAAGTGAAGCTTTTTTGTTGGATCCCTAAGCCGCCATACTTCAACAAGTGCAAGTTTTTTGTCGAATGTTTCAATGCCCAGAGGCGTCTAGACTGGACACTCATCATTCCACTGCTTTTATCGTCGTGCAGATTTCAACCGAGTGCTGACTTGTGGAGTGGGAAGGAAGAATCCGGCCGACTCTCGGCCTCTCTCGATTGCTAGCATATTCATTAGGTTTCCAATTATGGACGAATGCAGAAGGATTCCGGCAATTCCGCGCGACTGCTGCGCTCTAATTGTCAGAAATCAACGCCATCCCGTTTTTTCTGAAGTCATGGTCTTAGAAATTGGATGCCACAAACGAAAACAAGGTGGTTTCGACTGGATAAGTTTCTACGGTGTCGTGGTGCAGCGGTAGGAGGCGCTGCTGACACCACGGTCAATTGATCCCCGACAGGTCGGGTAATTTGGTGCCAGACTTGTCTGGAAAGATTAGGACATTGACTTTTTATAGTGGCTGCCGAATGAGCACTCGCCATGCCTCTGCGATTCAGAACGGAACACTAATGCGACGACGCACCCTCAGGGAACTGATCAACGTCGAAACCTTTACCTTCACCTTTATCGGATTTACCTCAGTACTCCACGCCGCTCTCCGACTGCTGATAGAGCTGGACATCTCTTACTGCACTATTAATTAACGGTTGTGTTGTGTCTATGATAGATTGATAGTAACCAATTATTAGGGAGCTCCCGCGCCAGTGGAAGCAAGCATGACATGGACCTCCATCCCAGGCTCTGGAATGATCTTTCTTCTGCACTTATGGCTTACTAGTCTAAAGAAAACGTTTGGTAAGGGAGACCAGCCATATCAGAGGTCCGAGAGGGACCTGGCGTCTAATAGTCTAACGTCATAGGCAAGGGGCGCGGGTTCGAATCCCGATCAACCCGTTGGGTGCCAGGAAACTTTTTCAACACCCTGATACGTGTCGTTCGAGAAAGGGAAAACATCGTATTTGCTAGCGATCCCTCACTCAAAATATTGGCCTTCATTGTTGAATAGTTTCCGTTCAGCTCGAGGAGTTCAGCCGTGCGTAAAAGAGGAAACGATTTCGGGTTGCCGGCTTACCACTGGCCCATGTCAACACAATATTTCATGGGGAGGAGGTAAAGCAGATATTAGAATAGAGCGTCAACCGCAGGAGGATCGCACTGTGATTTTGCTGGATGATTTTGCTTGAGTTTACGCGGAATTTTCGATTTACAGGAAGGGTGGGCTGGGCGTAACGAGAGATACTGACCTACATACATGGTCACGAAGCGCGCCGCTTTGAATATAAAAGTGAAAGTAAAAGTTTCTACTACGATCAGTCCGTTAAGAATGCATTCGTGTTCCATTCAAAATCGTTGTATTGCGTACGGTAAATGCGTATTTGGCCTAGACAATGACTTGCGCGGTCAGACGCTATACCAAGTCAGTGTCCCAGACAAAGAATTGACTTCCCCAGTTAAGTCTGGTACCAATTTACCCGACCCCGGAGAGAGTGAAGGCTAGTTCGGGATCGATCTCGCGACCGTGCGGGTGTCAGGATGGACTGACCAGGAGCGTTTTGAACCACTGAACCGCGAGCTTCGGATGTAATTTGGAAAATATGTCTCATTCTGGGAAAGCCCTTCTATCGTCAGCATTAACGAAGACTCCTGCTACCAATCTGGAGAATAATTCGTTCTTAATCGAAGCCGTCATCATCATCAGATTCCTATCGGACGTGTACAACACCGCATAGACAGGAAGTGAATCGGCTTTCTATGGCGTTAATCCGAGAGATTCTCAGGTGTCAGAAATCTCAGCGTCCGACAATCAGTGGCGTTCAAGTTGTTTTCGACGAAAGCTGATATCCACCTGTTTTTTCATCCCGTGAATAGGGAACCGAAAACATTTCGAAGGTGATCACGCCCTACAAGAAGACAACATCACGCCTAAACCTGGAATTTCTCGACTCTAACGGAAAGAGAATACATCAAAGAGTACTGAACGATGGTCTCCGATAATTCATCTTTGCCTTTCGAGATTCAAGGTGTCCATATTCTTCTTTTCAAAATCTTGAACGACAATACAAACAATAGCCACGAAAGCGGGAAGAAATGGAGAGTACACAACGCATTTTCAAGACTTTCAAAGGTGACTGTGCACTATATGAGAAAAATAGCGAGCTAGCTGGGAAAATTGCGATTGATAACCAAAATAAAGGACGAACTGGTGGGAATAATCCATTCAGCTCTTGGTGCACTCTTAAATGCCGCGCTAAAGCTTCTTCTAACTCGTAACTTCCGAAGAACTTTGTTAAATCAGCAAACTCACCAAAACTCATAGAAATTGAAAAAAAAAACAAGAAAACGGCGAAAAAGGTCTCAGGGTAATGTCGGGTCTAGATGTCTTTCGCATATCCTTCTTTTTTGATGATAATATAATCTGCTGACTTAGCTCCTTACTCTACCCATAATCGCATGTTTTCCTGCTGAAGTTACGCACTCGACATTTTCTACTTATAATATATAATCCAATACACTACGCTTTCGGTTCAGCATCGTGAACAGAAAACAATCAAGTGTCAACAGCAACAAGTGTCAGATTTCTGTTGTGACGCGGTCTTGATTGGAACGAAGCTCTCGAGCAAAAGGTTATTTAAGATTCAACGCTCAATAAGCACTACATTTGGAAGTTTTGGAAAGCAGCGGAGCAAATAAACCAGCAAAAATGGGCACTATGTGGGATGGGAGGTGCAGGATGGCGGTCCGCAACTTTACGTCGACTTAAACGTGTTATCATGTCGTGTCTGCCATGGTTTACGATCAACTCGGTCGGTTTTGACATGTTTGACATGTAAACTCATCAGAATTGTTCATGCTTTAACATGTTAACCAGCATAGAGTCGACGCAATATTACAGACCAGCACGTTGTAATCGTCACTCGATGCTCTACCGAACCCACATAGAATCACCCAAAAACGTACATGAATAAACCAAATCCAAAAAGTTCCTCTTAAGTGGTAACCTTTCTTGAGAACATAGCTCGGTGGTTCAAATGTTTATTGAGAAGAAAGAGGCCATATTGACGGACACCTTGTTGTGTATTGTCCATTAGATAGCGTCATCCATAAAATTATCTCGCGTTCCCACCGAAAACAAATGCTCGCTCTGTGAACGTCACTAATTATGCCCGCAGGTGTTTCGCCGACCGCGGCCACGCTGCAACTAGTAGATGACTTTTAGATGGCTTTTATAGAAAACAATATGCGTTTTTACTACGAATGGTTGTTACTTCACCGATGGGGCTCTTTTATAATTTTCACATCTTCCTTAGATCCACAAATTGAATGTTAAAAAATAAATGAACAAAGATCACTTCCCCCTTTCTCGCATGAAAAATTGATCCTTGGCTTTCATAACAGAGGACTGAATTGCATTCGGGACGCGGACGAGGACATTGAATTGACTTGATTGGTAGATTTTTGATGACTTGAAAAAACGGAATTGAAGAGCGAAAGAAGAGGCGGTAATAGTAAGCAGCCTGTTGTAGCAGATCTTCTCCAGATTGTTTGAATAAAAGGAATTTTTGACAAGTACTCGTTTCTTTGGAAAAAAAAGATGTAAAAAGGAAACGACGGAAAAAAAGGAAACATGTGAAGCACTGTTCAACATCATATGAGGCACACTATTCCAAGTCATTCTGAGAGGTTCCTTTTGATGTCAACGTCACTTTGCTTCCGGTCACTACTTCCGCCAATTTGGACTACAGACTTAAGAAGCGTTCACACTTTACCGCCGCAGCAAAACAGTAATGGTTGAGGATAGAGTCGAGATACAGGAGCGGAGGTAGCGGCCTTGCCTTCGTTCCACGAGGGACTAACTACCTGGCAACGATTGTTTGTTACAACCAAAGTAGAGCAGTGAAAAGTGGGTACGCGTATTTCCGCAATAGCTGCGCACTTTTCCGGCCGTCCATTGGACTGTCGTTGGTCAAAAATCTATTTAGTGCATAGTTGGCGAGATCGGTGGTTTTCGCAAAGAAATTGGGAACCGGATACTACGCTACTACGCAGCTCCCGCGCACGTCGTCCGTCCCTATGTTTCACCACTGCTGCAGCAGCGACGCAGTAAAGTCTGAAGGGGGTTTAAAACCAACGTAGAACAGTAACGACAAGGGTGGTGGAGGTTTTTCCGCAACCGTTGCACCTTTCGCGTTGCCGTGCAATGAGGTGTGGTACGTGAAAACTTCACAGACGTGACCGGACATTCCACGTCCCGTTTTGCAGCAGCAGCAGCAGGAGTGACATCTGATTCTACTGCCAGAATAGGTGTATAACCTTTCAGCATGGAGAGTTCCCGCTACAGTTTATCCACTCACTAATTTCCGATTCAATCCGCTGTAAGACTTCAAATTGCCCATGCGATAACGGAAATGGGCATTAGTGTTAGTGGGTTTCACCTGCTTCCATCCCTCACCTTGAATGAAATAATTGTCGATCTGCACAACGTGCACGTGCGTAGGCGAAGAAGCCAATACGTTCCAGGTCTTCGGATTAAAAGGAAGTATGTAGAACAAGGCAAATGGAAAGCAAAATATCCGGCTTTGTGCTCGTTAAAAGAAGTTCACACTTTTTTATGGCCTATTCCCTTTTCACAAAGGAATGAGAGAGTCTTAATTTTGAAGCTTTTCACTCGAGCCGGGAAAAGGAGCGAAGTTCTCAACGAAGTCGATAACAGAAGAGCGAACAGAGCAGCTAGGTTTTCGTAGATAAATGTGGTCGGCACAAAAATCCCTTTGTCCTTTTTCTACACAGTACTTCAGGAGTTCAAAGACCGCAGAGGATATCGAGGACGCAAGGTTCTCAGCTTTCAAATGTCAAAATTCTCAGTTGTCGAATGTCAAAATTCACGTCGGGTACCTAATACAGAAATACCACCGGTGTACAACTGTCTGTGACACACCGCTAAACTACGAGAACTGCAACTACGCAATCCCTTTTAATTGTAGTTTGGCCTGAATGAGCCGCTATGTTGAGATTTAACTGCCCTACGCCTCTATTTGGACTTCAGAAAACTCAGCTCTGATTGAAAAAGTGGACCTGGGAACGTTGAAATGGAGCACCACCATAACGAAAATCAAACAAAGCTGGGTTACGCGGCAAAGGTCTAGTCCCTGGAATTTCACTTGGAACTTTATTTTCGTCGTTGCGGAACACGCAAAATTCTCAGGTGGCTAAAATCAAAATAGAAAACGGGGGAAATATATAATATATAAGAATGTTTACATGGCGCTCGACAACCCCTCAGGCAAAAATCTCATCGTCAGCGCAGCCTACATATTGGTGACAAGCTCGTTGAGTGTAATCGACCACCTGAGCCGGCAAGTTTGATCTGCAGTCGAAGCTTTTCCGACGGGAGTCGATGGCTATGATTGACGACTCGATCGAGAAGAAAACAATAAACAAATCTCGTTGAACAACACACAAACAGCCTCTAAAAGATGGAAATAGTTTGAGAAATTGCAAGAAAAAGCTTTAAATTGGGTGGAATTGACAACTGCCGAAATTAAAAATTATCTTTTTCGCTTCGAAAAGCGCCCATTTTTGGCAACCGCATTCCATCAAAGTTGTGCAGTTATTGCTGGAACCCTAGAAAAACAAAACCTCAAAAAATTGTACTACAAAATCGGCGGATGCGCCGGAGTACCAAGAAGGCTTCTTTACTACGCCTAACCAAATTTTCAGACACCGTTGAGGCGCTATGAGTATCAGTTGAAAAAATTTCATGAGGACGAGGCTATTTCTCGCAGAACGCTGTTGTTTGGAAAATTCAAGGTAAGTTCTTTGGCAAGGTAACTCCATAAAGGCACTGTTCCCACTTCGCTGTTGTTTGGAGATTTCGAGGTAATTTTTGTGCCTGCAAGGCAGTGAAACGTGGGTCTGTGACCTTTTTGTAAAGTCTCCTTAGCTCAATCCTTAGAGACCAGCTGTTCGGTAGCAATTTTGATGGAGAGGTGTTCAGTGTTACTGTTACCATAAAAACAATAGTCACATTCCTGGTAATGATTTCTAGTTTGTGTGGGAATCAGTGCACAACGTGTGAACAATTTGTCACTTTTTTCATCAAACAACTCAATCATAGCGGGCGCATTTCATTGCAAACATCCCTGACCACCATTAGTCACGTGAGAACCGATGGGAACGATAAAAGTTACGACCCCTTGGAGCTCTATTAAGGACGCGCCATGCATTGGAGTTCGATTCAAAATCGTAGAGGTATGGTGAGTGCGATTTGGCCTGTACAATGACCTGCGGGAGCCAGCCGCTATATCAAATCGATGTATTTACCTTCCCAGACAAGTCTGGTTCGAACTCACCAGACCTTCGTGGGACGGAAGACTTTGTTAGCCTGTATGAGGATCGCTCGCCGACATAAGCTTTAGGTGAAGAAATTATTTGAAGCAAAACGCGGCGAAAAAAGGCACACTCAGCTCTGATGGATGAATAATTCATCTGAATTTCAATGCTTCTCTCAAAGTTATCATGTTCCAGCACTAATCAGTGAAGCGTGACAGCTGACGACCGGCTAAAAAAGGCGTGTCGGATTTCTTTCCGTCGGCCATGAGATGAAAAGCTGTCAGAAACTGCGGCGACACATGTTGGGCTACGTGATCTTTAGATATTTTACGCCACAACTTCAAGTCTTTCCTGAACTTTTTCAAAGGTTTTTCTGAATAGGTCCGGTCCCGCTTACGAAACGGAACTTCTTCGAGCAACTTTCAACATTTCCCTTTAGAAGTGTTTGCTTTTGCAGAAATTTACGATGCGGTGGATGGAATGGCGTTGGGACGACAAAAGTCACATTCAGGAGGCTAGAACTCAACAGTTCTTCGCGAATGTTTCAGATGCTACCTTTTATATCCGCGGAAATAAATTCCTGAATTTTCTATCTCTACACCACCATAGGTGTTTACACAGTAGAAGGCTTTACAGTTACAACGTGATACTACTTTGAGAACCTTGAGAATGCTAAAAGAACGCTCCGCTCTATGAAATTTTCAATCTCCTCAACCAAAAACAGATCGTTGTGGAAAGTGTGGTACTTGAAGCCAAAACAAAAACAGATCGGTCACATTTAGAGCATGAATCCGGGCATTCAGAGCCCTTCAGTTGCCGATTCAGTAAAATAAAAGGCAGAAAAACAAAAAAAGCCCAACAAGTTGGAGCTTTTTCTGAGAAGCTGAAGACGAACGATATGCAAAACGCGGATGAAGTCGTAGTCAACATCAACCTAGCTAAGTTTGTTTACCTCACCACTGGCAACACCACTATAAACAGAACCAATACGATAATTTAATTGAAATAACAATCAGTAAACGTCAATGAAAACATAAGACTAAAAAGAAATAGGCAAAAAGGAAAAATTAAATTCCAAATATAAAAAATGAAGTTCTCCAAAGCAACCCACTTGATGAGTATCCAGACCATCGCGTTGCCGGTGGAGCCGATGACGACACAACACGGCATATAGATCAGGTAGAGACGTTGGAATATCGTCTCAGACACCTCCATCGGTGTTTCGGAGTTGTGTTGTGACTGTGGAAAACTGAAATCGAACGACAGACCGTGCACGACATCGCTGGCATTCATTCAGACGACGGTCGAATAGGTGGCGGTAGGGGACGAAAGCGATGACGAAGGGCGCTAGAAGGAGGGGAGGTACGGCGACACGAGGCGTGAGACACGAAATCTCCAACCGACTGTGGCCGCGCCTCCGGCACTAGATCCCGTCGGGGCCACGCCTCGGTCGACTTGGCCAGACGCCACCGACATACATCATAGTTGTGGATGTTTCAGCTAGCTAACAAAGGAGGTTGCTCAGTGTGCCCCAAAGATTCACAACGAGACGTATGTCTTGACCATCAGATTGTGAGTTCTATACGCTATGCACTGAGCAACCATGGTACTATTATACGGCTCGCATGGCCGCGCTGCGCGGAGTCGCTTGTTAACCTCCACTTTGACGACCTAAAAGTTAACAAAACCTGGTGCGATTAGAAAACGTGATGCATTTTCTTATAGCCCAAATCCTCCTCTTTCGAACAATGCCTGAAATTCTGCGAAAGATTTCCAACGAAAAAATTTACACGTCGAGGAATTTTGAAAACGTTTTCCTGATAAAAGTTTTGAAAACGGGCTAGCGTTGAAAAATAAACATACTATCTGATAGAACAACGAATGCTCTATCGTGTTGTGTTTCGAGCTGATGGAGAACGTTCGGCAGAAAGGCTGCACAAGCATCCTAACATTATTGTTTTCTTTGAGATACCCCAGTTTGACGCTCTGTAAGTAAACAATAACCAAGGAAAACCAAAACAATCTGTACACTGTTTTATAGAGAAATTCGTCTACTTTCAGAAGGTGTATACAGTTTTGCAGAAAGTCTCGGAACGAAGCAGGGAAAACTCACTGTCGGTGGGGTCAATTTTTCTCTCTTTTGATTTCAACTTCAATGGTCAAAAATTATCAAAGTTTCAGCGTTTCGTAAATAGCAGATAAATGTCGTGCAAGAGCAAATAATTCTCTATCGAACGCTATCTGGATGCTTTCGGAAGCTTATCCACTAGGCGGACAACAGAAGCCTAAAAAACAGCAAATAATTACAATACCGCTCATAACTTCTGTCCCAAAAACCGACCGGAACGTTCCGGAACGTTCCAAAGCGTTCCTTTCTTCCCTAGTCTTTCCTAGTGGATCACTTAAAAATTTAAACATATCAGTCGATTCGTCTGTCCACACTGAGTTCAAGACTGACGTTGCTTTCTTATTTCAATCAAAAATGAAATTTCGAAAAAAATGTGTTTCAGGCAAAAACAAAAAGTTCTTGATTTCAATCACTTTTTTCTGAGAAAACTGATGATAAAGTATCAAAGCGTCTGGTTCTCCACATTCGGTGTTAAGGATACTAGTGCATATCACTAAAACGCTAATTGCTTGTGAAAAAATTAGCGAGATTTTGGAACGTAAAGTTCACCGCACGCAGCAACTTTGTGTGCAGTGTATAATTTTGTCCAACTTTGTAAAGAAGTAGCGAAGCTGAGGTGGCAGTAAAGAACACAGCTTTTTTGCAGCCGAAACAGGATTCCGTACTTCAAGATGGTGGTGTTTTAGAACAAACCCAAATGCCTTCGTTCTCGTATTATAAAGGCTATTTCAACGAAAATATCTCGAAAGCAGGCTCCGTCACCATGTGCTTGGCCTCCTCCATCCGCTAGGGAGAGCGGGTCACACCTTTCAGATATCCTACGGAGGTAATTAGCGCCTATCGTGGCTGTTCAGCGGTCGTTCATGGTCTCGTTTTCAAAGTTTGAAGGGCTTCAATTTCTCATTCAGCATGAAATGTAGTACCACAACATACAAAAATCTGAATCATCCGTGAAAAATTCGGAGCCCTCCTGAGGCCACCTAAACCTCCGTCACATTGTATGAGCTAACTCCTCGCTTAGGCAAAATAAGTCACTTAGCACAAGTACAGAAATAACTCACTTTTGTTCAAACGATTTAATACATGCTTTTACATGGTCTTTGTATCATCAGATGTTTGTATCGTATAATACACAAAAGGAATACTTGATGTAAAACACAAAATAACTCATGATATGCATGAAATTTCAAACTTTTGAAGCCTTCTTTTCTCGATTAGAATCCTCGACAATGAAAAGAATTGAGTACCGCCTTGTATAACACTGAACATAGAATCAATTTGAGGATGATATTCTGATAGAGAACAAGCTGTTCAACGCTGTTAGATATTCTAATGTGTTGTAGACGTTCGATTCAGATCGTCGATAATATCTTTATAACTCGATAATACATTTAGGGCTGCTAGATCAAATGAGCGTCATAGAATAGGAGATACTCTTTCATATAGCCAAGAAATATGGCCTAGACTACCATCTCCGCCATGCTACAACTTGGCAAAGTTGGACAAAATAACAGAATATGAGCAAAAATGTTGCGTGTAGTGATTTTTGAGTCCCAACATCTCTCGAAATGTTTCTCATTTGATTTGACGTATTGTGAGATGTGGTACTGTTTTTCATACAAAATGAGAAAAACCAAGTATTTCTGTAGCTGCTCATCAGTGCCTTACAGAAAGAAATGGTCAATATCCGAACTTTTTGTTTTCGCTCGAAACACGAAAATTTCTCGAAATTACCAATGAAGCGCATACCAGGTACCAAAATAATGGTAATGGGAAGCTGAATTCGAATTCAATTAGAGTAAGTTATGATTCCGGAATTTTTCGTTTCGTGATAACAGTATCTCCTGGGGGGACTCCAATGGCAACATTCGGGGTGGTCGTAAACCAATTAGCGCCAGGTAGCGCTACTCGTGAGATAATGGCTTGTAACTGGGTCATTTTTGATACTCTGTATGGAGCTTGGCATCGTAGAGTTGTTTCTTATGCTCTGTTTGAGCTCGACACAAGATTGGTATATTATATTTATTTGCTGAAGTTTCGGTGGAATCACCTTCTTCGGTGCCTCAGCCTGATCCACACATTGGCAGTAAAAGGAGGAAGCGGCGGGCCGGGGTACCAGATGATGCAAGAATGACCTCAAATCAGAATGCCAGTCTTAGGTACCGTTGTAATCGTAATTCGATGCTCAACAGAATAATATTGGTCTCGTTGTGAATCTTTGAGATACGCTGAGCAACCTCCCTCGCAAGATGGAACGCTTTTTCATATTGAGATTTGATTCTCCTTTGATATGACTGAATGGCTTTTTTCCACAGTGTACGGGGGGTGCGGCAGTCAAATCGGAACAAACTTAAATTCAAATTTCCCGCAGGAGGATTCACAAATTTGGACCGCGCTCTTGCTTTCTTGTGAGGGCTTCATGTCAGGGGTTTAGACGATCATTGCTGCTGACGGAGAATACACTGAGTAATTGTAATCGTAACATACCTTCTGATATGGAAAGTTCGAAATGTACATTTCAAAGCAATTCGACCTTTCCTAAAGAATCTAGTAAGGGTAACAACGATGAGGGGTTCACTTGCTACCCTTCAGCCCATATAGTTCCAGATAACTACGATCTAAGACAGTCTATGAGCCATCTTAAATTTGTATATATTGTTAGAGTTACCCTAATGGGGCGCGCGTTGTGCAGTGGTATGAGACGCTACTGACACCCGCACGATCGATCGATCCTCGCTCGGGCCAACCAAGCCTTCCATCCCTCCGGGTTCGGTAAATTGATAGCAGACTTTTCTGGGAAGCTGAAGACACTGACTTGGTATAGCTTCTGGCCCCCACTGCAAGTCATTGTATAGGCCAAACACGCATTCACCAAGCCTGTACGATTCTGAATTGAACACGAGCGCGTCCTTCGGGGACTGATCAACGTCGATACCTTCACCTTTTACCTTTTACCCTAATGAACTGTACTTCTTTGGCCAATACCAGAGCACTATTGTCTAGGGTCTATGGTTCTGTTCCCTTCTCGGATAACAAAGAGGCTTCATATTTGACTTGTAGGAATTGGTGTGAAAGAGTCTCACGCATTTTGGTTCCGGGTTTTCAACGAAGGCAATATATTAGTCGCATATATCTCTTGAACCTAGCCGAGACATCCACAACTACGACGTGTTATTCACGGAACCGAGATTGATGGAAACACGGGCGCGGGCTAGGCGTATAACATAGAAGAAAAAGAGGACAAGATTCAGCGTCAACGAATCAACAAACAAACGAGAAGTTTATGAGGATACGGAATTTGTTCAGAAATTCAAGCACGTCTCCATGAATATGGAACGGATGGCCGTTCGGAAAGGGTGATGGGGCCCTTCACCACGATGTTCGGGTTTCCGTCTACCTTCGTCAGAAAATAGGACAATTATGCGAAAATTGTCGTAATGTGGCTCTCAGCAGAAATATGCGAGATAGTTAATTCAGTTTTGAATGATTATTTGAAATGATCTACCGAAAACGCTGTGAAAAGGCTTCTATCTAAGGTCTTCAAGAAATTTATATAGATCCAATCTGAAGCGACATAATCAAAAATAATTTCACCATAATTTTTTATGTGTGCATATATATTATATTTTTACCATGGACATAATTTTTAATTATCACTCAGAGGCTTTTACTCAGAGGCTTGTTTGAACCCGATTCGTTTTCCAATATTTCGCTGCGATGCAGCCCTCGAAAAAGTGGCTGTCAAAAGTGAAAATTAGAATGTTTTCATATGCAGATGGCGTGAAAATTTCGTCATTCTGCAAAGTGACGACAAGGTGTCGTTTAGACGTCAAAGCTGCAGGGAGAATTATTGGACAACTATTTCTTGGAAATTTCTTCAAGTCCTTCTCGCAGAAAGTTCTCGATGAATGCTTCTTCAAATTAAGGAGGGCATTCGTCAGATGACGATTTTGTCTCTGTTGCTCTCTAATTGGGTTTTTTCATATAGATATCTTTATCTCACGCCTCAGCAGAAAACGTTACGCAGTTGACAACATGGTACTCTTTAAAATTTGTGAGAAACAATAACAGTAAGAAAAAAGTGCTAAAGAAGGTTCCACGCCGAATAGAGCATCTCGAAGTGTCATCTTTGAGCTTTTCCGTAAGCTCTTCCCCAGAAGTAGTGTGGTTTCGAAGCAATGTTCAAAAAACAAAAAGGGCAGTCAAATCAAATCAAATCGATTCCGGTTCCAACGATAGTCTCGGGACAAATTACATTGCTATGACGGGAAAGTATGTGACGGAAAACATCAAGAAATCAAAAACCAGAACGGGTGTGGGGAAGTGCTGCAGAATTTCGAGTTGTTTGTGTAGCTATCCGAATTTCGAATCAATATAGTTCCCGATCAACCATTGGTTGAGTCCCGAACATTTGAGCAAACTGATAAGCATGATCATAACTCCTAAAAGCCTTTTGACAAGGAGTGAGCGCCGGTAACCTTCCTGTGAATCATTGAGACTGACGAATTCGTTTGCCTTTGTTTTTATCCAATTAATTTATTAATTCGTTTCTGCGATTCCTTATTCCGAGTGAATACGTGTGTTGGGACGAGGAAACCAAAATTTAATGCAAAAATTCCAGCCATTGCTTAGCTGAATCGCATGTCATCAACAAACTTCCGCCCAGCAAAACATGTGTGAATTGCTGATGGGATACTGATGACGCCTGACTGATAACGATATATCCTGCTGGTTGGTTTCCGGGCGTCTATTCGTGATAGGAAATGGCCTCAGGGAATTTGAATTCAAAAAGGGAAGTGCTGCAGCAAACCACATCAGTATGCAGCAAAAGCCATCGCAAGTCAACTCCGGCGACGAGTCGGCCACCAGTGGCAAACATTCAACAATTTCTGATGGCACTCAATGGACTGGAACTTTATTCTTGACCTTCTTTTCTTCCTTGGAAACGATTCACAATAATATCTAAGCCGCTCAGAAATATTCTTTCGGCTCCCTGAACCGAGGGGTCATTCGGCAAAACAGCTGCGGCCGAGGATCAAGAAGCTGTCACCGGCTGACGCAACGCTTGGATGGACAAGCACTCAAGTAAGCATTCAATTTCTCCTCGAATTGGCTGCTACCTTCAATTATAAAAATGAGTCGCTGTTCTGTGAGAAGTGAACAACGAAGTGGACTTGGAGACGGTGGCAAACATACAACAGTCTGATGAAACTCGGTGGACTGAATTTATTGAATTATTGTAATAGGCAAACATGTAATTCTTGTAGTTCTTATTTATTCATATTTCTACGGCATATAAAGCCGCGCTAGCAATGAAACAATAAAATCGGGTTAGCAAACGATGGGAATGATGACAGTTAACGTCACAAATTAGATAATACTAAGCGAATCAGGGAACAAACACGAAGATCAGTACCATTAACTACGGCAAATGCGTAAGAACAGACAAACATGACAAAAACTAGCTATTAAACACAACTAAAACAATGCCCTAGATTATATCACCGTACTGCACCGTTACTGTATTAATCCCTGGAAGGCCGGACAACCCCAGCGACATCATGGAATACTATACAAGCGCAATTTTCCTCTTATAGATTTCATTGGGTAACTGGGTATATGTTAGACCCTATACAAGATCCATAATCTTAGAGTATGATACACATGGTTGGTTGAAAGTGCAGTTTATATCGCATATTGGATCGGCAATTTCGCAACGACCAGCTGCATATCATAAACAGTGATGACATCATCATAGATGACGACGATAGAAATTTTCAATGTCAGCGAACAGCTAATAGTCTTCAGCTCAAACTAAAAAAGGAGTATAGACAACACGTTTCTTCAGAAACAGCTGTTAACAAAGTTTTCGGTAGATATTCAACGGCACATATTACGCGAAAAAACACGAAATGAAGGAATGGAGTGGAATACCATGAAGATGCTGACCACCGCGCGCGAGTTTATCAAAGAAGAACTTCAAATTACACAACAAACGGAATTCGGCAAGCACAACCACGAGCGAACGGAGAATCTCCATTCAGAAGCGCCGAAAGCTGTCAGAAAACAACTACAGCCGTGTTTTTATTGCAGAAAAGTTGGTCACATCCCAAAAAACTGCGAAGAATTTTCAACGTATAGCCAACGAGTTCAAATCATGGATACGCGAAAACTCTGTCGCAACTGTGGAATGATCACATAGCAAGCAAATGAGTTGTGTGTGGAATACATGGACATCACACCTCAATTTGCAAGAAAATGTTCGAATAGAATGCGTCAACCTCGTGAATCGACAAGTTCAGCGCCGCCACGAGAGCAAATCTGAACCGGCGAACAACCACCTACACGGGCAACGTAAACCATGATCCTCGCAGGACAAGCACAAGTCAAAACGACGATATGTCACTTTTCATTTTCATGCATAAATAGTTCAAATCGAAAAGAACCTAATACCAATCGATAGTTTTGACCACTAACTGAAACGTTTGAAAATGTATCGGACAATATAACAAGAATCGTTGCTACGAATTCTGTATTTTTTTTAAAAAGCGATCTTCAGTTATCCATAAATCCTTCTTCAAGCCACATTCATTTTCGGATGCGGTGACTTGTTCTCACTTCTGATTTTTATGCGGCTCATACCTTCAAAGCTCGGCTACCTGATAGCGGGAAAAATTTGCAAAACGAACATTGAGAAGAATGATGCGACAATCTTCAAAAGCATTCCCAAGTGGTATGGGAGCAGAAGGATGGTCGACGCTAAAGTCTTTGAAGAAACGATTGAACGGAAAGAAGACGGCTATTCTGATAGAGACCAGACAGTCGTCCAGTATCAAGCCACCATCCAAAATCAATTAAACCAAGGAATTATTGAAGAAGTCAATGAGAAAAGAAGACCGGATGGTGACGTGGTACATTACCTGCCGCATAGGGCATAAGATTCGCATCGTTTTCGATGCCTCCGCCCACTTTAAAAACTGAAACTCTGTACCGAGGTCCCGTCCTACTTCCCAAGCTCTGTGACATCCTACTACGATTCAGAATAGGAGATGTTGCCCTAACCAGCGACGTAGAAAAAGCCTTCCACCAAGTGAGACTTCATCCAAAAGACCGGGATGCTACCCGCTTCCTTTGGCTCCAAGGCGAACATTTGAACCTCAGAGAATTCAAATGATAACTCGCCTTGAAAAAGAGATAGATTTTTCAATTCAGCAAACATTTTGGTGTTTACATTGTCGTGCAAGTCAGAAAAGGATGTTACAACCAAAAGAAGGTCAAACAAGTTCATCGGTGTACGATCCATTCTCAAACAAAATTTTATATCTTTTCATGGATACGTTCAAATCCGAAGAACACCCACCAAAAGTTCGTAGAAGACGTCAATGGCAAGCGATTTTCTCTTCAATATGATTGTTTCTCGTGCTTAGCATGCGTTTATTTGAAATCTGCCAGTGGATGTAAACTGATTGCCGGAAAGTTTGTGCCCATCAAAAGAATCCAACAACACCGAAATCAGTTTTTGACAGTGCGAAAAGTACTCCGAATTTATGAGGCAATAAGGAAGCGTACAAGCATCCTGGACGTAACAGTTCTATCAGACTCTACAATAGCGCTGAGCTGGATTGCAAACTATCCTCTCAAGAAACTAACTGGAGTTTTAGTTAGAAACCGAGTCCGAGAAATCGAATATCGTCGAACAGTTCCAATCCCCTGTGCGATTTGGATATGTGAACTCGTCTGACAATCCCGCGGATTGCGCAACTAGAGGTTTGAAAAGAGAAGAGTTCGAAGAACATTTATGGTGGTACGGACCTCAGTTCATTACTCAACCAACAGACCAGTGGCCCGAAGAATGTAAAGTGACAACGATAGTTCTTCATAAAAATATATAATTTGCCTAACACTCATCCGTAATCATCAGAAGCTACGCAGCTGTGCGCCTCCGCTGTCAAGGAAGGCTGGGAAATTCAGAACTTCCGAGGAATACTTCTAGCCCGCCTTGTCATACAAGCCTCCATACGCAACCATACACTGTACTGGAGGGACGGCGCATGCGGCGTGTGTTAATCAAAGCGATATATTTTCATGAAGAACTATTCTCCGAGGAATACTCGCTATCCTATCCTACTTGCAACGAAGACACATCAGGCAATTCATTTAAGCAAGTACCCAGTAATGGACGTTACAGTATCGAGAGTACTATAAATGTGCTATGAACTGAGAAAAAACGGACATGGAGTCGATTCTCCTTGAACATTTCTTGAATATAACAGTTTACATCAACGCGTTTCAAGCTCAATCATTGTCATCAAAAGGTTTGTGTGGAAAAAACATTTTCTCACAAACTAAGTAACCAAACTCAAAACAAAAACAACTCGTTTGAAAGGAAATTCATTTTCTATAAAACCCTCAAATTTGGTGTAATTTTGTGAAAGAATTGAAAAGATATAGAATTTTGTTTGAAACATGGTCCTAAACGAACTTTGTCCTATAAACTTACTAATACCGCTTTTGGCAACATTGATCCACCAAAAAAATGTTTGCTAAAGAAGAACACATTATCGAAAAATCTATAATTCCATAGCGGCGGTCTGAACCAAACTTTTGTAACACATTATAATAAATTAATGATTATCTTATCGTGCTCTATCAGAATATCATCTCACATTGATCCTACGCTCTTTCTTTTTAGCAAACCGACGTTCTTGAGATATTTTCGTTTAAAGTAGCATATGAAAATGACCATATAGTTTGTTTTTGCTATAAAATTGGTCAATATATATATATTGGAAATTATATTTATATTGCACAGAATTTGACCCAAAACAGTACATCATCAACTTATTTTCGAATAGAGTCGTTAGGACTACCGAATAGTACCAGACTCCTTTCGATTTGAGCTATTTGTGCATAAAAATGAAAAGTGACATATCTTTTTGACCGCTACTGTATCTCAGCAGCCTCTTTAACCTGCATCTTATATCTTCTCTACGTGATAAATATTCATTATCATTGTATGTGTTTCACTCATAATATCATTCACCCACAGTTCTTTTCGAACGGACGCCACGTTCTATGACCACATTCTACGACCCGTTCTATGTTTTATCTTGTCTAACGACTGTCTTTCATAGTCGTAATAAATTGATTGATTGACTGATTGATTGATTGGTCACATAGTCTCTTATCCTACTCTGTATGACTGTCACATGATTTGGTTAAGGTCTCAAAAACCGATAGCTGATTACTTCTCAGCGCCTCCTCAACTGGTCGATGGTGAGTTCACCGGCGTTCCCCACCTCCTGTGCACCCTCTCTGTTCTTCACATTCAACCCATTATCTAGTAAGCTTTGAGTTGAAGTTTTTTTTCGTTGGTCCAGGATGTTTTCAATAATAACTAATGAAGATTACGAAGCAAACTCAAAGAACAACATAACACATTCAAACTCAATTGCACATATTCCAATGTTGCAGAAAAATAAGAGAATACCTCAACGACTCTGAATTGGAAAATAACTTTCTGAGCGCCTGTTCAACGACGATACCTTCTTATTTCACATTTGCTCCGAAACTCGCGAAGTGGGCCTGTGTTAAACCTCACGGAAGAGTAAAAACGAGCTGGATTAGAAGGGAGACGAGACGTGTCGTCATGTTGTCGAGCGGAAGTTTTTGCAGGGAATCACTCTGCTTGGCGGGACAGAATTCGGAATAGCCACCTCTGGCTAGATGAATCAAACTTTCAAAAAATATGATGAACGCGAAAAGCAATGTAGCATTATGTAGTAGGACGACCAGCCATTAGATCTTTTCTCATTGAACGGATAATCCGAAAAGAAAATCGCAAAATGTTCCAAATTATGCTATCAGCCATTGGATCCTTTTATAATTGAAGGGATAATCCCAAGCGAAAATCGTACAAATCCTTAAAACCCTTGAATAATACAGACGCCAGTTTTGTCCTGGAACCTCAACTCTCTTCCAAATGATTAAAATATTGAAGAACTTCATCAAAAAAAATCTCTTTTCAATGTGTGGGTCGTATAGCATGGTATTCGTCATAATATTGCATGAGGAGAGACCGTCGAACGAGGTATAATGTCAACTGCGAAAATGGCAGCGATAATGCCTCGGCCAACTACGACTTGTAGTCATTCATGGGGAAAAATTGCAAGCGGCTGGAACGGCGAGAAGCAGCTCCGAGTGCCTACTACGATCTGTGAACCACACGTAGCTCGCAGCATACTTTATACCTGACTTATCACGATATGGAATCCACATAGGTGATCAATGAATTCACAATATTAACCGAGCAACCTTAGCTTTGTTTGTTCAGTTTTTGAAGATTCTGTTGCTATATCTTCCTTGAGTTTCGCATGTAGTTCAATTATGTCAATTTGGCTACTATTTTTGGTTATATGGCATCTCTGTGGACGTGAAAGGGCAAAGAAGACGAGGACACCAGATAATTAGATTCAGCAACACAGCACTCGGAGAGGTTTCAATGAATTTCAAAACAAGCAAAAGGCATCTTAGTAGCGAAAAGCTCATTTTTGTCTGCTGGCGAGATCTTTTTGTTAGACATCGAACATAGAGGAAAGCATGGAATTCAAATTTTTGCTCAGTACTATTTATTTCGCCTCGGTGTCTTCTAGTAGGTTTAATTGAAATTGAACGGATAATCCCAAAAGGAAATAATTGAACGGATATTCACAGGGCCCGCGTGGTACAGTGGTAAGGGGCGCTGCTCTCTCCCGCACGGTGGAGCGATCGATCCCGGCTCGGGCTAACCAAGCCTTCCATCCCTCGGGGATCGGGTAAATTGGTACCAGACTTTTCTGGGAACGTAAAGACACTGACCTGGTGTAGCGGCTGGCCCCCGCAGGTCATTGTATAGGCCAAATACGCATTCACTATGCCTTACCGACTTGAATGGAACACGAATGCGGCGGCGCGTCCTCAGGGGACTGATCAACGCCGGCACCTTTACCTTCACCTTTTACTATTTATTTATGTCACTATAACGAAACTGAAGCAACTGTCTTCCTAGCCTCACATTCGACAAGATTTTTCAACCTACATATCTGGGTTTTCCAATGCTTTCAAATGTCATTTGGGTCTACAAGGCGGGGCACGCGGTAAGTTCTAAGAGGCGCTTCTAATACCCACGCGATCGAGCAATCGACCCCCTCCATGGCTAATCAACCTAAAACCCCTGTCGTTTTATAGAAGCTGGTCTCCGCAAGCGTTCGTATACTCCAACAATGCATTTACCATACATCTATGATATGAATTGAACACGAATACGGTGGAGCGTCCTTAGAGGACTGATCAGCGCCGAACTCTCTTCCCTTTTTTTATTCAGGAGATTATGAATCGAGAACTCCTGGTGAGGTCCATTTCCTTTCACGCACCCAAGAAGACGAACCATTGTAAACCGAAATTAATCCAATATTAACAATATTATTCCGGTTTTGAGAAATCAACGCCTGAAGCACAAGTTGTTCGAGCCACTTTGTTTCGCAGAACATGACAGCTGAAGGGGATAAAACAGTTCCACTTTGAGCATTTTACGTCACACATTACGTGAGCATTTTACGCTGATCTACTGACTTCAGGCGCTATCCGCTCAGCACAATAGCTTTAATACAGTACTGGGCATATCTTTTGATCGCTTTTCGAAAAAGACGCGCTGGAGCGTTCCAAAGCGGTTTTTTTTTCAAATAACTTTATTGAAACTCAATTATCTGTAAAAAAATATACATATATTCGAGCTCAGCAGCTCGAGCTCTATCGACTGGTATTTAAAGATCGGTACAACCGTATATCCATAAAAAACTCAAGCCTTCCATCAATCCGGGGTCGGGTAAATTGTCACCAGAATCCGAGGTCGGGTAAATTGGTAACCGACCAGGCGAGATTTGAGGGAATAACATTTCAAAAATATTTTAGGTGTGGATAATTTATATACCAAACGATAGAGCTCGGGCAGCTGCACTATACAATATGTCTCCTTTCACGAATACTTGACATTTGAAGGAGTTATTCAAAAAAGCCGTTTTGGAACGCTCCTCAGCAGTATTCCGGGCAGTGATCAAAAGACATGTCCGTTACTGTAAGGTAAAGAAATACTCACTCAAAATTCGTCTAAGATGCACTGCTCCACACCCCTGAAATTTTTTTCTCAGCGATGATCACATCATGGAGGAGCAATCAGAGGTGTCTGATTAGCGTGAGTAATTACACGAAAACTAAGCGCCTCGTGAGAACAAGCCAGCCGTCCGACGAATCGCCTTATGACGACTGGTTGTGGACGTCACACTCGTCGCTAATAGAAATGCTCTGAAGAGCCGAGCTTCCCATTTAGCTTAAAGTGGTTGACGAAAGAGCGATGAGCTCAAATTGGATGCTTAATTCGAAATGTCGCACGCTTGGCATGCTTTTTTTGCCACAAATGCCAGCTTTTGTTCTGCTGCTGCTCACCGAAAGCGTAGAGACGATTCTGCAAAGATTTCAAGAAAGTCTCATCTTCAAAAATGCCAACCTAAATAATTTTTCTTCAATAACGGCTGACTCCTGTCCGAAGTCATCATAGTCGCGTGGAAGATAGCCATCAGTTGTCTATGTCGGTGATACTGCATATCTCGAAAGTGTCAGCGTTCGCCACCGCAACGCTCCGACAGGTGTCATAGATCTCATACGACAACTGTGCAAGAAAATCGCGATCTTTGAAGAATTGCGAATTGCTTAAGAGCTAGACAGCCACGAAAAAGTGTCTCCTAAGCGCTTCACAGCCTCAGCCGTTGACTGTATACCAGAAATTTACCCCGAAATATAACCCAAAAAGCGTGCAAACCGAATCAGTAACGCTATAAGGTCATTCACAGAATAACGATAACTGAACTGAATACAGCTCAACTTTCGTCAGTTTCGTCTAAACACCAATACCATTTCTTCCATCTGAAGGTTTTTCCACTTTTCACCGAAGATTTTTTCGGAGCATATGAAGCTTCTGAAAGTGAATCAAAATACTCGAGCAGCGGATCACGAACAATTTTCGATCCAAAAAAGCTCGAATTGAGTGACTAGAGAAGAAAAAAATACAGACAGAAAGAGCAGAACATGTTGGTAATAAAAAGTTTAGTCAATCAAATTAGCAGACGGCTTGTCGCAAGCTAAAAAACTAAAAAAAACTTGTCATGTTTCAGGCAAGGAAAACATCAAGACTCGTCGGCTTCGAAAAAGCACCGCAGCTCCTTGAGAGGTTTCTTTAACGATGTGCTACGAGCGCTTCACTGAAATTGATTTCGTCCTTGTGTCCAAGAAGGATTTTCGATTCGCTATACCTGCAGTTCTTCGTAGGGATTAACACCTTCAATATTTTTCGATAGACGTAGAAAAATGCCTCAGAACAGCCTTCAGTTTTCACTAACTTTCTCTGCACCATCTGCACCACAGACATTCCATTTGTGTTGATATCCCTTTTACTTATTTCATTTTCGACATTTTTGCATCTCATTAGCATAAGTTATGAAATTGACTGAAAACCATTTTATTGGACGATTATGCGCTTAACTAATTTTATCAATGAATCCGTTTAATTTGTCTCGATGACCAACTAATTTTCCATGTGATATTCCGTTTTCTTTAGTGTTTTCCTATGTAGAAAGTATAGAAGTACGAGTAGAAACTTCAAAAGTTGTCCATTATTCAAACGACTGTGTGATATTTCCGTGTCCTTTTGTATGGAACACATAAACTCTCTCCGGAACTGAAAAGAAAAATATTACATAAATAGCAAATAATCTTGGCAATTGATCTTTGAGAGAGAAACTCGTCAAAAATTTCAGCTGCCACACGTCACTTTGTCTACTGAATTCATGAGAAGTGTGTCTATCAACACAGCTTTCAATGACTCATCATCGTCATTCAGAAAACGTTCCATCGTTTTGTGTCCTGATCTGAGAATTGGGATCATTTAAAAGAGGGGTTCAGAGGCTTGGAATTTTCTGGAAGGACGGCCTCAAAAGGTTGGAAAATTCATTGAATCTCTTGGAGCAGGAGCTATTGACTATAAAAACACAATGTCCCACAATCTCTTGGAGCAGGAGCTATTGACTATAAAAACACAATGTCCCCTTCCTAATGCTGCAAAAGTGTTGCTCTTGAGAGACGTATACCTTTGTTTACCTCGATATTGTTATCACGATGAACGTCACCCTACAAACGCCTCATGGGAACAGGAAATGGAGCTGAAACGCTGAGGTTTAGGAAAGTTGATGGCTGTTCGGATTTCGAGATCCAATACAGACTTTATAATGACGAGAATCCTTTCCTGATTTCACGGCTAATCATAATCGGGAAGCCAAATTTGCTTAGAAAGGGAGAAACTACACAAAAGATGCTGACGGGAAATACTTTTTTCATTACTGATCCCGATTTTGCGAGTTACAGCCAATGTTTGAAAATTATTGTTCGAATTCGAACAAGTTCGAAAGAAAAAATGACCGTCGTGACAAGATTACTGAAGAATCGTGGGTTCGAAACCTTCCTGAATCACGGTTTTTTATGAATGACCTAGCTGTGTCAGAGTATCTAATATGGGAAAGATAATACAAATTGAATGTAAAGTGATCGGCATTGAACAGTTCACTGAAGACGCGCCACGCGTTCGTTTTCCATTCAGAATCACAGAATCATGCCTCAGACGCACCTTAGGGCAATCATGTGGTGAAACAAACTGCGTGATCCTGTATTATGGTATTTAGTGCGGAGGAGTCTTTAATTTACTTTGAGGATCCACATACACATCTTTCTATCGCCTTTTTATTAGGTGCCAAGTCACACTGAAAATGTTTCGATAGCAAAGATGTATAGGAGAAGCGACTCAGCTGAGCAACACCTGACTCATTCCATGGTTATTTATGAGCTTCATTCACCGTCAAATGCGCTCGAATAGCTGATCGTGAGCGTAGTATTCTCAATCAAGCTTTTCTGATGGTCCGTCAAGAATCACAAAATCAAACAAGAAGAAATCAAATTTCACAAAAAAAAGTTTGACGAGGAGGAAGACTATGATAACCGACCTGGTAGTGCCAGGAACTGGGTAGAATAGGACTGGTTCGGAGACGAGAAAGAGATTAGGAGACGTAAACTCGATATTAATCATTTACAAAACGCGTCACCCATTTGAGGAACCCGTGGCCCGATCAAAATTTTATCAACTTTTCAATTTTTGGTGGTGCACTATAGCATAACAAGAGTAACTCAAATGCTGCTTAAAGAATTGGGATGAGAAAATGTTGATTGAGAAATAGGAAGCCCTGAAGCGTAAAGGACAACTTTTGGGGTATTGCCCAAATGGTCAGAGGCCGTACAGAGGTCGGGGTGCATTTCGGATAGTTCCCTAATCTCGAGTCTGGCCGGGTATATGGGATTAAAAAGCTTGTTTCTTCTTGACAAAAATGCGTTTTTGTAAAGGTGATTAGGCGGATTCGGCCTGTGGTTTTGGAGCAAATAAGTAGACGAAGATTGATTCTGACAATTCAGTTCAAGAGCGATAGGCCTATGTGCACCACAAAAATGAGTTGAAAAAATCGAACTTTCTGTAGTTAGAGAACATGAGAGATGTTTCAAACTGAGAGCGCGCACATGAGCTAGTTTTTGCAAAAATGCTCGAGTTTCCCACTTCTTCTTGTTGGCGAGCAGAAACTCAAGAAGAACTCAAGAAAAAAGTTACTCAAGAAGAAAGCTGCAGCTGAAATGTCGGCCGACAAAAAGCCGTGTTCTTCATCACTACAACGAACGGGCCTCATTGCGACACACCCAGACATGATGAATGGGACCGCCGTCGCGACCAGCTCAGCGCCAAAAATAGCAAAAGAATCGCTATCAAGGCTTCTTCTGACCGAATTTCTGTCCTAAATTTTTGTTCCATTTGTTTTACTGTTCCATCACTATTCATTCGCCAAAACGCTGCCGCTTGTCCTACCTTGCCATATCTCTATTTGATTCTATTCAAGTATTTTGCCTGAAAGCATATAGACTCAGGGTAGCGTGATCTATCTTTAGTATACAAAAACTCCAAAGATTTTGAGTGTGAATAGAACGCTTCTTGACTTCACCAGAGCAGCAGCTAATGAAGTCGAATTCATTATAACTCATATCGTCCTCCTAAATTACTGCTTGTGGGTAATTACATCATTGAATCTTCGCTAAAATTGCAAGATTCTTCATCGAAATCAAGTTCCAACGGTATATTCCAAGAGTGAATTTCAATATGAACCTTTCAATATCGTCAATATCGAACAAACGTCTAAGGGAAGTTGATGGTCAGCTGAAATTCACTGACTGAGACTTTTCACACTGCCCTCGCATTGTGTGACCATCGGATTTTCGCATAAGAGGAGTTGACAAATGTACTTCCAAAATCTGCATTACGCTTAGATTTGAATGATAGATCTCAAAGTGTTTTTTGTCTAACGGAAACGCAACTTTTAGCATTTGTACCCAAAAGCTACCGATTTCACGCAGTTACCCACAGGCTGTAATTACGAAGGATGTCATAGTGAGGCCGCCCTCATTACCTCACCACGATCTCAAGAATCGTTCCCTTCACATTAAAAAAAAACACATAATTTCTAATCAACAGACAGATTGCATCATTCTGTTGCCAACCATGGGTTTAGCCAAAATAACTAGAATCAAAGTGAGACATGACGAGACGGCACCTTCGACAAACGTGCCGCTGTCAGAGTTTTGGTAAATATTTAGTGACGGTACTGTATATTACAGTGAATTGAGGTCTATCGATATGTAGAACTGTAAGATACTCTGATGATATCATGTCCCTTGAAAATCGCATCGCAGATGTGATCTGCTTATAGTACTACTTATTAGAATAGTTAAAATTTTTTGGGAAAAATGAAAAAAGGGGTAAGTGATGAGCAGCTTCGGAGGCATGGAGCAGCGATTACCTGGAACTGAAGAGTTGGGGCGGAGCTTTGTTGCCGCCCTTTCAAAGTTAAACTTAGCACAAACGGGAAGTACATCAACGAAAGTGATCCCTCGATCGGTCTCTGAGGAGGCGCCGCGCTATCGTTTTCCATTCGAAATCGCAGAGCTTTGATGGACGCGTATTTGTCCTCTACAAAAATTTTCGGGGCCAGCTGCTATTTACAGGCATGTGTGGTGCCAATTTACTCAACTCCAGAAGGAGGGAAGGAACGGGAAGCCAGGGCGAAAGTCGCTTCACCGCTTCCCGCATTTCGTCTTCATAGACGGCGGTAATGAACTCCTAAAGAAGGGTAGAAAGATCCCTGATTCGTTTTCCTTGTTTACTTTCAAGTTTCAGGCTCAAAAATAAGAGAATACGAAGAGGGATGGCACTGTTAAGCTGAGAGAGGTACTTCGCGATGTTACCTCACCCCCATGAAGTAAAGCACGTAATAATTTTTTCAGAAACGAAAAGTAAGCAATCGGATGGAAAAGAACGCCGAATCATTGAGTTGACTCATCTTTTGCTTCGAAACAGGGGATTCACTCCACGGAATGGAGTATGATCCTCTTCATAATTCTTTTCAAATAAAAAGGACTCTTGAAGGCCGCCAATTTCAGAAACTTATAGTCGAACATTATTGTTAGGTGTAGAAAGCGAAAGTGTAAATTTCGATTGTTAAGCGCCCTTACATGATTTCTTCTTTTTCGTTTTTCTAAAATCCCCTTGAGAACCTTAATAGGCACAAGTTCAGCCTATTGCGATGAAATGTCATATCACATGCCAGAAGCAGAAGGATAATTGAAGCTTACAATAGGACAAAGAGCTGGGTGCACCAGCATCAGCTCATTATGATCAGCATTAATGGTTCACACTCCTTTAATTGCACTAATAATAGGAATTTACCTCTTAATGAGAAACAGAGCGAAGCAACATAATGAGGCGTAGTATCGTTGACGCACTACGACAGAGCGTTCTCTGAACTAGAGATGAGTTTTACGAATTGAAATGAATACTTAATAGAAAGCCTGAAAGTGACTAGCTGATCAAAGAACGGCAAAGATCGCGGCCTTTAGATCAAGATTGATGATTCTCGAGGGAAATGCACTCGAGGACGCTTGGAAAACGATGAAAGACGGCTAGATGACTACGACATGACGGACCACAACCCCCTCCTCCCCGCAGCCTTCGCCTAAAAATGAGTTATGGAGACCAAAACGATGCATTTCCCTCGGGGATACACAAAACCACATTACGACACTTTGGGTGTGCCCTAGAAGTGGGAATTAGCGTAAAGGTGGAGAATTCGTAGGTCGTTCTTCAAAAAGTAGACACAACCATGAAGGACTTACTCGTCTACGGTGGAGTCGGCCTCTGAAGACGACGAGAAGGTCGAAACGTCAGGGCGTTAATAAATAATTCCACCTAACAACCTCGGCAAGGCATATTGACATACTAACACCTATAAAGGCTTTTCACGAATGCGACCGTAACATCCCCCTTCTCTCGTCGCCTGAGGAGGAAGATCAACTTTCTCGCCTTTGAGGTCTTCCGCAAAACGTGTAAGATACCAATCGATAGAGGGGTAAAGCCCCACGAAACAGCTAACTGTACCTACATACTTCGGTAAAATTGCTGTTACAATGGCTCCGAAAATCATTGCGTCTGGGTCGCATATTCGCAACGTCATTCTTTTTCTTTCTCTATCTGGTTACCATGCTAGTCAATCGTTTGAACGCTTAGAAAAGGTTCACAAGGAGGAAGATGCTCTTATTCTATGTCCCGTCTTCTTTTGGTTATCGAAATTCAGAATCGGTGACTACACCATCGAAGACAAGGACAAGTCTCCACGCCCGGTGGAGTTGGATCTGGACGTACTGAGCGAGCGAGGTAGAGAAACTGCTCATGAACCAACCGACACACTCATTGTTCCTCGGTCACCCGTGGTTCGTGAGCTACATGTAGTTGATCGGTTAAATTGGAAAACTCGATCGATGGATACCCCGTAGCTATTACTGTCCGATTACTGAGGACGCAGGCTAATAGAAGCTTAATAACACGAATATAGTGCAATCTCCCTATGCTTGGTACAGTACGTTCGCACTGCGACTCATAAGGAGTCAGACCACGAGGATTCGTTCAGGAAGGACCCGTTCGTCTATAAAGTTAGCGCCTTAGGTAGGCACCGTCGAAGTACTACAGACAGGATACTGTGGATCATGAATTTAGTTCCGGTGTCGTTTGTTCTCTTGCAGTTACCTCACAGTGACGTTTTCCAGCGCGGAAAAGGGTACGGAGACGGGAAAATGCACCAGCCGCTTGTACGTGAAAGCTCTGTGTACACTTCCTTTACAAGAGGTGTGTGTGCAACAGTCAAGCCGAGCAGTCCACAAAATCCTCGAGGAACATCAGGCGGTCTTGAACTTATACGGAGTGGGCACTATAATATAATAGTATTAGGTTGGTGCATAAGCGGATGCAAGTTTTTCAACCAAACATTCAAATTGGTATCAGGGAATGCTGTCCAATCCATCTAATCACCTTTACAAACGCATTGTCGTCAAGAACACACAAGCTTTTAATGCCCGTCTGATTAATGTTTTTGGTTCTGGAAGCAATGAATTCCTCAAAGGTCGCCTTGGTCTCAGACGCGTTTCCGGACCCCAAATGGACGGAGATTCCCTCGACCAGAGATCGCTGTGCCGAATCGTCCCACATGAATTAACCAAAACGGCCACCATCACTTTCATCAGTAAGTAGGTAGCCCTTGACTCTGAGCCTCAAGTGCGCAAGAAGGGCCACTCTCGTCTACTAGTACAAGGTCACTCCAAGGTTCGACTGCGTTCCGAGACCAAACAATTCCTTCATCGTGGAGAATTATATAATAATAGAACCGAACCTTTTCGGGAAAGTGAATTTTTAATTTTATCATTCGTCTCGCTTAAAAAAGCTCGTTGCAAAACTGAACAGAAGCAAAACAGAAGCGCATAATAAAAAAGGGAGAAGGACAGGAGGACCAATTTTCTATCAGTAAAGCAAATCGAAGGATTTTGATGAAAGATTTAGTCGAACTACTTGCCAAAGGCAGCATAATGCGAACTGACTTGAACACAAGGGCCCTCCTCGAGTATTTTCTAGCATAAATGTATTTATTATGGTGAACCGAAAGTTTGTCTGCATTCCAGATTCTGACTTCCTTTATTCATAACCAAAGAAAATAAATAAATGACCATACTAAGATTACTAAGTTTAGTCACAATTCTTCGCCAGCGATCTAGTAAAGAACGCTTAACCATTACTATCTTGTTGGTTGTTTGTTAGTTACGAATAAAGGAAGTCGGAATCTGAAACGCACACGATTCCTTCAGGTTCATTCAGACGGCGAAAATGCAAAATCGAAGCGCAATCAACAATTAACGTCATTGATCGGATTCGCTCCTTTGCGCTGTCGACGCGACACTTTGGCGATCCAAAATTCAAATTCATCACGTGTTTGGAACGCCAATCGTGAACAAAAAATGAATTTAGTCAGAATTTCCTTTTATAAGGCGAGCAGCACGGCAAAAAACCCGAACGACCAGTATGTTTGCCTCTAAAGGCATCGAACCGCGCAGCTCAACGTTTTATTCTATTTTTATTTCATTTGTTTACTACGCTTATGCGCGTTCACAATCTATGGCGGTTTATAGTACAACAGAAATTGAAGTACATGCACTTGTAATGCTAAACTGAACTATTTTAGTTCGGGGTAATTGACCGACGTCAATAAATAATTTACATATCAATCAGATAATTTTGTACGACCTTCAGTGAGATACTTAATACGTACGATTACAGAAAACAATTACAGAATTACTTAAACTGCTTTCCCTAGAGACAGATGCGCTACTCTGTACCCAGGTGCTACAGTACTAATGCCGTTTTCCCCAATAATTGGCACGTCCTAAACACTTTAACGAACTACCCCAGAGACAACGAATAACAACTATAAAAGGAACACATCACTACAATACGTTTATTTTGTAGCAAAAGTAGCGGAGCGGTACTGTTGACGGAAAACATTTGCTTGTTTTTATTTACGGTGCACAACCGCGATTTTAGTTCCGGTATAGGTTTAGTAATTGGTATGTTTATGGCATTATAGCAAAATGTTTGCGGCTAAAGAAAATGATTTCACAAGAGATTCAAGAATTTGCAGCTGTTCGTTGCAGATGAATCTGCTAGTTCAGAATTCAAGTTGTTTAAAAATGAAGCTCCATAATGATAAAAGCCATCAGTTAATTAAATTCAATAATAAAGCAATGAATGTAGGCTATCAATTTGATAACGCTGCCTTATTCAGGAAGCCATACTGTGTTGGCCATCTTCTCGAAATACGATAAACTATTCTGAATTTTGATGAAAAAAATCCATGCCAAAACAGACCTACTGAAATTTCCACACAATTTTTAGGCTATAGATGTGGAAACCTTACCACATAGAATAGCTACGCTGTCCGATAACCCTTGCCGAATATGGATCCACTACAAAACTGCAAACGTTTCCCGAAGAGTTTGTGACTTTCGGGGAAGATCGAAAAACCAAAAAGAGAGCATTCGATGTGTAGTAGGTGTTCGGAACTCTTCGATTAGCTGTTCGATTTTATGCTCGAGAAAGTATCAACATTTTACTTCATTTTAGTATTTTTGGTCGAAATTAAGCACAGTATTATTATATTATTATATTATAATAAAATAAATTAGTATTATTCATGTGTTTTATTTAACGAACCTAACAGTGTAAATAAATAAAATAAAATAAAATAAAAACATGTTTGGGTAGCATCAACATTATTATTAGATAGAATACGAATCTACGTGGAATCGGAAAGACATGTGTGAAGTTGCTTACATAGATCAAGTCCAGAATCGCATCTGAAAGAAACACATACATCTGCTCGAAGCAATGGACGTTGGTGATAACATGCTGTACCACCCCCTCGTTGAGAAAAACAATCAAGAAAAACAAGAAGGAAAGACAAGATGCCTGCCGTCTTACTGTTTCCAACTTTTCTCAAAAAGACGTTCAGATGAGGAACCGCAAAATAATCTTACAGAGGCTCTGACAGTACCTTTCAGCAGTTGTCGATCTTTTGCTGCAGTTCCGATTTTGTCGTTGTTGTCTCAAAGGCAGCGCAGTTGCTGTGATATAAATTTCCTGACAGGCTCAGTTGTATATGACATGGGTCACGACTTGCCATTAATTTTGCATGGAGTCAGTATTGGTAAACAATCTAGGAAAACATGCAGCCACAGGCAATAACCTCAACAGAACTTGTTCAGTTGCTGATGTTGATGGCTTTGAGTCCTTAATAGTTAAGTATTCAGGTTTCAATCACATACAGCACATTGGTTGGAAACGTCAACAACATTATCCTTACAATCCTTTGAGAAAACACTGACGAGAAAGCTCAAGAAATTCTTCTTCTAGCAATTAGTTACACACAAACTATGCATGTGACAACGATCGACAACTATCTTCAATCAATCGATATTGAATAACGTATACCTCCAGAAAGTATTCAGCACAGGCTTAAGAATTGGTGCCAGACCTGTCGCAGAAGCTGAGGACACTGAATTGAACAGAGGGTGGCCTTCACATTCGCCATGTCAAATCGAAGACCAACGCACGGCGCGTCCTAAAGCGGCTGATCAACGCCGACCACCCACTTTGCTTATTTTCTGTCTACTCGGAATAACGGTGTGCAGCTTCGAAAAGTCAATGAAAAAAGCCCAGCCATCTTAGAAACTTAAGTTGTGCTCGAATGAATATTCGAACGTTCGATAAGCTGGGCCTACGCTCCGAAGATTCTTCAAGCTACTCAGTACGGCAAAAAAGGAAGTTTGAGGTTGCAAATGCATTGGTGGTTCAATGAGGACGTAAAAAGTCTAACATACCGAAGTGTCCGTTGAGGCATAAAGAGCATCAAATCTCGGGTAGTTGTAGAAAACATGGAGAGGTGGAGGGATGAAGCAAATGGGCAACGTTAAATCCATAAAATCACGCGAAGGTAGCCGTTGACAAGGTCGAAAACAATCTGTGAAGGGGTATTTTACACTGCCTCCCAGTTCTAGCAGACATTCCACAAAGATAACATGGTATTGATCAGATCACGGCAAAATTGCATTTTGACTATTTTGTTTGTTCACAATGTGTGGTATACTATTAGGTCGTTAAGTATGAAATGGCCGATTTTGCAAGCTTTACGTTTCAAGGCTAATACATAGGCATGTAAGCTTGTGGGCTCCTGGTTTTTCCTTCTATTGTGAAGGTACGTTCCTGAGATTTCAACAACCCATGTTGGTTTTCAGTGCTGCCTCCGAATTCAGGCTGTGCAGGAGGTTTTCGGAGCCGTGGAAAAATCCAAAATTCGTGTTGTTTTCAAATACGACTTGCGTCGTGGAAGCAGTGCACCACAGGCCGTCCGGAACATTAATGAGGTATTCGGTGAGGATGCCGCTAGTGAACGCACAGTATGTCGCTGGTTTGAAAATTTCCGCTCTGGAGATTTTAATCTCGAAAGTGAGCCTCGTGGAAGACCTGGATCCAAGGTGAAGAACACAGCTTTGAAAGCGGCAGTCGAAAGTGACAACAGTCAAATTACTCGTGAGTTAGCAGCAGGCTTCGGTCTATCTGTACCCACAATACCGGAGCATTTGAAGCAAAATAGCGAAGCGGAAAAATTCGATCAGTGAGTCCCTCACGAAGTGAACGAGCAGCAAAAGTATTGTCGCTTCGACGCTTGGCTTTCACTTCTTTTTCGACACAGATCTTAACCACTTTAACATCGCATCGTTACTTGTGATGAAAAGTGGACTCTGTACGACAATCGCATGGGCTCAGTACGATGGTTGGACAAGGATGAGGTCCCCAAACATAGCGTAAAGCCCAAAATACACCAACAAAAACTGATGATCTCTGTTGGGTGGTCTATCTATGGAGTCATCCATTACAACTTTACGAGTCCTAGCACATCGATAATAGCGGACGTGTACTGTAACGAGTTGGATGCTACGACGGGAAAGCTTGCGTTAAAGCACCCGAGATTGGTCTACAGAGGCAAGCCAATGCTCCTGCATGTCAACGCAAGACCACATGTCGCACGAACAACGTATCATAAATTGCAGGAGTTGCTCATGAAGGTTCTCATTCACCCACCTTGTTCCCCAGATCTTTCCCCAACTGACTACCATATGTTTAGGACATTAGACCACTTCTTACAAGATAAACAATTCGGTTCTAAAGAGGATGTGGAAAATGCCTTCCGTGAATCAATTGTTTCTCGTACTTCAGGTTTCTATGCGTCCGGCAGTAACAAGTTACCAATAAAATGGCAGAAGTGTGTTGACTGTTTTGGTGAAAATTTTGATTGATTATAGAGGCGTTTGTTGGTGAAATAGTAAAGCAAAGTTTCGACACGATATCGGCCATTTCATACTTAACGACCTAATAAACTTTACTTCCGAAGTTCGGTAAACGCACTGCGATATGGTCATTTCGGGGCGAAATCGTGGCAAGCTTGCACAACTGATTGTGTCCTAAGTCTGAAAATTTGTGCAGGGTACATGGAGCAATCCATTCCATCTACTTGTCCGTAGATTTCCATTTTCTAGTGCTTTTCCTTTCTAGTTGCTTTAAGCAGTGCTTACATTATTGGCTGACCGGCGGTGCTGCAAATTACATACCCATAATAGTGGTCTTTCTAATGAGGCTTTAAAGTTGACTCTTTAATTTGTAAGGTAAAGGCAAAAAGTAAAAAAGTCGGCGTTGATCAGTCCCCGAAGGACGTGCCGCCGCACTCGGGTTCAATACAGAATCGCAGAGGCTTGGTGAATGCGTGTTTGGCTCACACAGTAACCTGCGGGGGCCAGTCGCCATACCAACTCAGTGTCTTTACCTTCCCAGACAAGTCCGGTACCAATTTACTCGACCCTGGATGAATGGAAGGTTTGGTGGGTCCGGGCGAGGATCGATCGACCGTGCGGATGTCTGCGGCGCTTCTTACCATTGCACCACGCGCGCCCTTTTATTTTGTAGTGCTGATTTGTCCATAAATAGCATACCGTACTTGTGGAACAAGTCATGAACAAATGAAATACATGAAGCCATTGCTTTTTTTCGCACAGCTGAAAACCTGGCCATTCAAATGAATGACAGCATAGTCTGGGCTTAGCCCAGGGCCGTTGACAAATGAGCGGATGAGAAGGGCCAGACCAACATTACTTATATAGTGTTTTCGCTGAAGTCCATCAATTACAAACAACCAAGCGGGGCTTAGATGTTTACAACAAAAATAGAATTTACTGACAGGCATTCGAACTGGGAATGAGTCCATTTTTAAGCGTTGAGTAGTATACAGAAATAGTATTCGCTGGCAGACATTTCAACCGGGAATGAGTCCATTTTTAAACTTCGAGTAGTATTCGCTACGAGGGCGGGTAACGCGAAGAAAGACAAAAAGCGGTACGAGTCGGAGATTTCTAGAAAATGTGAATAGTAGGGTACAACGAATGTGCTTGTCTTCAGACCAGTCGTTTGCCATTATTCGTCAAATGCTCGTGAGCTACACCCTTACAAGGAAAGCCTTTCTCGATGTGCCAAGCTTTCGTGATGCAATTTTTACAGGATGTAGGGTCCTTTGTAGGTAATCGAAAACCATACTTCATTTTTCCTCTAGGCACCTCTGTGATGGGAAAACGGCTTCCGAAAAAATGGAAGGCGAGCACATCACACACTCAATATCCACCGTAACTTACCTTAAACGGACGCAAATTCAAAAACTAATGTTAGATTCGTGATCAGCGACCCAAATAACTCCCACATACGATGTTTGGTCCAAATCGGTTATTTTGACCCAGGCACCTTACTCACTCACCCTTTCCATAGCTAGCTAGCGCTCACCAGTCAGAGCTCAACAAACGAGAATAAAATTCATGATCAGCAGTTTAGGTGAGACTTTCAAGCAGTTCCTGGGACGAAGACAGTGGATGCTGAAGATTTTCTGACAGCTAGAGTCTGAATGGTGGCAAATTATTACCAGTGGTTCATTAGAGGCTGAACCTTGGGCAACTCTACCGACACCTGACACGAGGCTCGAGACATCATGGTCACCCATTTCGCCCAAACTTCGCATGTAGGGGTTATTTGGGTTGCTGATCACGAATCTGACGTTAGTTTTAGAGTATTCATGTGCATTTGCGGTATCTACGGTGATTTAATGACGTGCAGGTCCGATTCATAGGAAAGTAACTCATACAAGCGTAGGAATCCGTGCTATTTACTTACAAAAAAGCATAATCCCCGTGGAAATTGCATCCAGTGATTATGCAAGCACACAATAACGACAGCCGAATAAGTGCAAAAATAGGGGCCATGTGCGGGATCGTACTCACAAACACCGCATGAGAGGCCGCATCGCTACCGCTGCGCCAAGTGAACACGTTCTCTTGGACACGGCGGTCCCTAATGAGCCCGCGCGGTCTGAGTGATGTGCTCGCCTTCCATTTTTTTGGCAGCCGTTTTCCCCAATACAGAGGTGCCTAGAGGAAAAATGAAGTATGGTTTTCGAGTACCTACAAGGGACCCTACATCCTGTAAAAGTTGCATCACGAAAGGTTGGCACACCCAGAAAGGCTCTCCTTGTTAGGCTCCTCATAGGTCGGTTTGAAAAAACACCAGAAATACATCATGTTTATGAACTATCACAGAGCCCGGCTTGGCCTAAGGGGCAGATTCCAATTGCTATGAACCCACAATAAAATTCTTCAATGCAATGAGGGTAATAAGTAAAGCAGCTAGCGTCGGTCAGTGTCCTCGATCTTCTCGATCAGCCTAATCCATTCGAGTTCCATCAATGCGCACTTGGCCTATGCATTGAGTTTCGGGTGTCAGTCGCCTGTACCGTACTGCTCTGTTTAGCTTTTGGAACAACTCTGCTACCAATTTACCCAATCCCGGAGGGATGAAGGGCTTGGCTGGAGAAGTATGGAGACGCCCCGCCACGTTCGTGTTCCATTCAAAATCGTAGAGGCTTGATGAAGCCGTGTTTGGCTTATCCAGTGCATGGGTCAGTAGTTATACCATATCAGCTTCTTTACCTCCCCGTACAAGTCTGGTACAAATTTACCCAAGGATATAGAAGAAGGCTTTGTTATCGAAGGCTTTCTTATAGAAGGCTTTGTTATCCTTGCCGGGGATCAATCGCTCGACTGTGCCGGTGCCAATAGCATATCTTACCACGCCTGCCTCTTGATCGACCAAAAAATAAGAGGAGTGATATTTAAGGTAAATAGTCACGCCCTTTTGTGTAGCAGACGGAGAGACCTCCTTGGAATGACAAGTTCGGAAAAACTGAAATTGAAGAATATCTGGCAGGAAGCCCGCCAGCCAGCTGCCAGCTATTTCTCATCGGCGACTACAAATTAGCATCATAACAACGACTGTCTGGCTAGACGTCCTATTAGCCAAAGTTGATGAAAGAAATGTACAGTAGGATACACCGCGAAAAGGTCTCTTGTCTAGCAATATGGAGGAAGTTCAGGACGCCAAAAGTCTTGGAGAGAAGGGCACGAAACCATTGAAATTGCCCATATTTGTCATTAATTGAAGCCATTTACCACAAATACACTCTGTCATAGTCCACCAAACATAATAGTCCGTGCGAGAGGGAATAGGGTCTCAAATCTGAATCGATTCTCCTTGATCACTGTTCTCAATTATGAAGTCTAATTTAATCGTATCAAATAGAAATTGTCGTTGAGCTCAACAGCTTCGCATTGTAGTAGTTTCGCTCTCGGTAATGGATTCAGGATTTCTAATAAGGTGGAAATTGAAAAATATATATCAAATTTGTTCGATTTGCTTTGAGGAATTTCATGGGAGGGTCAAGAAGTGCCTCCTAAGAGTCACCTGGACTTGATATCTAATCGGCGCTACACCCTGAAAAAAATCCAGGATAAAACCTACTGAAAGTTTTTTAGGCTATTTATGTGAAAACCTAAGCCTGCAGAATGGCTTCTGCAAGCGTTTCGCGAAGAGTTTGTGACTTTTGGAGAAGATTCAGATTCCAAAAAGAGCGCATTCGGTGTATTGTAGGCGCTCGGAGCCCTAACTGTTGGATTGAAAATAAAACTGTTCTCAATTATGAGATCGAATTTAATCGTTCCAAACAGAAATTGTATTTGAGCTAAAGAGCCTTCTTTCACTCTAATAGTTTTGCTGGATTTCCAACCTGCTCCGAAGGATTTCATGGAAGGGTGAAGAAGTGCCTCCTAAGGGTCATTTGGAGTTGATATCTAATCAGAGCTGTTGTGATCAAGCATAGGATAGAGACGCAGAGTACGCGGCACAGCAGGGTGGGTGGCTTGAGAAAGGTTTTTAGACAGTCTAGTGAGATTCTGCGGAATTCAGAGTTGCAGTGAGCTATGCAGTTTCAATGGAGAAAAATTTCTTGTAGATATGGAGACCATTTTTGAAGATTTCTTGAAGAGAAAAAAAAATAAAGGCAAATGCGAAAAAAGGAACGAAAGTGTAGACTACAGTCAAGGGAACAGCGACTTCAGCCGACAATGGAGTTTGCTTCAGCTGCTCCGCCCTATTTTGCGCTACTTTCCGCCTCTTCTTTTCAATTCTATTCACGCTTTTGAAGAGGCAACGAAATCAGTCTTTGTAGCAAGGTTAGGCTGCATCTGCAGAGCCTAGTTGTAAGAAAAACTCTCCTGATGAAAGCGTAAAGCGAACAATAGCGAGAACAATGAGCTCAGCAATCGGAAATGTCGTCGCGAAGTTGATTAAGTCGTCTAAAGGAACACAAACTAGCACAGAGAGTTCAACAATAGAAAATGTCGTCGCGAAGTTGATTATGTTTTGGTGTTTCTTTTCATAGTCGGTTGGCAACAACAAGCAGTGTTTTCTCTTACTCGTTCGTCACAACGAGAGTTGCTTGTCGGCTTTGCAGTGATGTCGGACAATTCTACAACAAGCAAGTCTGAGTTGGGTTTCGAAAAATAACTGACATTAAGAGAGAAATAAATTTTGCACGCTTTCATTCTTTAGCTCTCTCGAACAGTATACGTCCAGAATAGACAGTCACATTTTCAAATGTGCGGGCCAAGGAATGTTAGGACTACATCAATTTAGCGATCTATTGAAAAGTTCAGAAGTTGCAGCAATAACAACAACTCACGGTCGAGCGATCGATCTCCAGGGCCCACATTCATCATTGGTAAACCCCGATGAACCCTGAGATATACCACGAACGGCGCGTAAGCCGAGATTCGTGAACGCGTGCCAGGGTTTCATTGGGGTTTATCGCGGGTCTATCACACCTCGAGATGACTTAAAGTCTGGGAGACCTCGACGGTATGGAGCGGGTCTGTCAGACGACGAGGTTTCGGAGACCACACGTTCGTTCATAAATCTGGGCCCAGGTTCACAGACACTTCTGCACTTTCGGTGTCGGGAAATTTGTGCCTTCGGAATATGAAGACACTGACATGAAAAGTTTCTGGCCTCCGCAAGTCATTGTCTAACAAGGAGGGTCGTCGAAGTGATGGTGAGCTCCAGCGATGTAATTTCTATGGAATGTAGGGCTCCCCATCGGATATCCAAAAACATGAAAAAAATTTTCGGAATCGCATTGTATGGTACTGAAAAAGGCCTGCGAAAACGAGGGCGGGGGGTACTCATCAAAGCGCTCATCTCGCCCTTGTGACCGTAACTTACCTTAAACGGATGCAAATTCAGACGCTAGTGATAGATTCGTGATCAGCGACTCGAATAACCCCCAAATACGAAGTTTGGACGAAATCGGATATTTTGACACAAGCACCTCACTTGCTCACCCTTACCATTATTATTATTATTATTTATTCAACGTGGACTTATGCCACGGAAGAGCTTGCGCTTACCAGCCCACACACAACCAAACCCACCATCAGATACCCTCACTTGTTACAAATCACAAAACTAGTGCAATATTCGTGACCAGCGTCTCAAATAGTCTCATTAGCAAGGTTTGGGCGAAATGGATGGCCATGATGTCTTGAGCCTCATGTCAGGTGCCGGGAGAGTTGCCCAAGGTTCAGTCTCTGATGAATTACTGGTGATATTAGGCCTCCATTCAGACTCCATATGTCCGGAAATCTTCAGCATCCACTACCTTCAATCCAGAAATTGCACGGGGGTCTCAATTGAACTGCTGACCACGAATTTTACTTTCGCTTCTGGAGTTCCGACTGATGAGCGTTAGCTATGGTAAGGGTGAGTAATTGAGGTACCTTGGTCAAAATATACCCTATTTCGTCCAAACTTCGTACGTGGGGGTTATTTGGGTTGCTGATCACGAATCTAACATCGGTTTTTGAATTTGCGTCTGTTTAAGGTAAGTTACGTTGGGTATTGGTTACCCTTATTAATGTTGCCATTTGCCGAAATTTGTGCATTTTCCGCTGCTCCAAACATGATTTTCTTCCAACTCCATGACAAAATCGCAAAATGAGTACGATTTGGTATCAATACGATTTGAGCAAAACAAAACTGCATCAACAGGATTCGAGCCCACGACCATCTGAACGAGAGCCCAACTGCTTACCCACTATGCCTCCGACCACGTCTTGAGGACGAGATGAGCGCTTTGATGAGTAGTCCTCCCTCGTTTTCGCAGACTTTTTTCAGCACCACACAATGCGATTCCGAAATTTTTTTCCATGTTTTTGGATATAAGATAAGGAGCCCAACATCCCATAGAAACTGCATCGCTAGAACCCACCATCACTCCGACGACCCTCCTTGTGAGAAACGTACATGTCCACTCGTTCCCGTCTGCGATTTTGAATGGAAGCCAAGTGCGTGTAGCCTCCATGAAAGAGCCCTTTACGTGGATTGCTTTCTTTTTCACTTCAGTTACCCTCGATTATCCTGTTTTCCTACTAGAATTGCTCATTCTGATAGAGGGAGAGGAAAAAGAGAGGAAGGACATATGAGAACAACTGGAAATACCATACTTTGTCTACCCATCTGAACGAGTAAAATTGTTCGGCAGAGGTTATTAATAGAAAGAATTATCATATAATAAATGAGACCGGGATTATTATAATAACATAATGTGTGGTACCTGAAATTGAATTTGGGCTGTGTTAATATTGACAGCAAAGAAACAATTGTAGGATACAACGGATGCCCTTAGTAAAACTAGAACGCGGACAAAAGAATTTTTTTTACCCAGCCTCTCGCTTTTTATGATGATTGAAACAATCAAAGTCAGATCAAAGTCTCTCGCTCACTTGAACCTCTCGCTGTTGGGTAACTAAACATCTATGTACGAACGCCAAGTGATACCCGGGATAATGATTCTCCTTTTACAGCTACCACACAATTTTGACGTTTAGGGCGGAATTCACAATGAGGAACTCGACTCGTCAACCTAAACGATGTTTCGGCTATGAAGACATCAGTGTTCGCTCTGTGCTCCACGACTTTGTTTTTATGGACCCTAATGGAGCGAATCAGCGACAAAACGTGTCCCGTGCAAAAGCTTTGCATGATGAGCTCAAATTTTTCACGGACGAAGATTCTGCTCTTTTTGAAACTACACGAGCTGTCCAGAAATTACGATCGAGAAAATTTCTTAATCCTTTCAGGTACATCAGTACGCGAGCAAACCAGCTCCTGAACACTCATTATCATTTACTATACTAGCTTCGGTTACTTCCGAGTTGCAGCTGTCTCTTTTTCTCCTGTGAAGTGCACGCAAAACTGATTGCAGAAGTGAAGGATTCCGACAGGTCAAGCGCTTTCACCATGCCCTTATAATTGTGAACGGAAGACAAGTGCGCGGTGCGTTCCTTGAAGAAGCAACGACCGCCTAACTTCACGGTTGTAAGATATATCACTTTGCGGTTGTAAAATAAGTCAAAGTAGATATTTTCATAGAGTTTGAAGCGTAGACGCAAACGAAAGTATCTATGAGTAGAAGCCGTTGTGGGGGTCTAGCCGTGGCATCAAGTTGTTCAAGAGAGGGATAAGGTGTAGGTTCGAGCCACCCCTAAAAGGCGGTGAATTTGGAATCACCTGGACCACATTTACTTTTACCAAAGGTACCGGTTACCACAAAAATGCGGTAAAATTGTGAGAAAATATAGCACTACCTTCTCTCGACTGTTACAAGAACCTTAAACCGTTCATTTATGGAGAGTTACATGAAACTTTCTCATGAGACGCTTTTGTTGATTATTGATTATCGCATCTGTTGATTTTATAAATTAGGTAGGACTATCGATTGTAATACTACATACAGTGAAATAGTCAGGCTTTAGTTTTTTTACTGATTACTGTTCAACTGGTGTTTCTTTTGATTTCTACCATTGTTTACTTTTACTGTCTTATTCAAATCGAGTTTTCTCCGGCGCACGACAAGTGCATTTCGAATAAATTAATTAATAAATAAATTTTCCTATTTTCTCAGGTTCTGTTGATTGCATCATCGTAAATAAAAAATTGAAGTCACGGATGTGAATGTTGACGAAATTGAAAATCTTCAAAACGTGGATATGAAACAAAGCATAGCAAGGAGCAGCTGCTTTCTCGCGGAGCGGAGTAGTGGCTGAAAAGCAGCAGCAAAACAGCTTTAGCATGAGCTACTCGATGAGTAATTGGTCTAAACCGAGAAGATCTTAGGAGATTTGCGGGCGGAGCAGGAAAAATCATCACCATGGCGCAGCAGCAGCAGCAATGTTGGAATCGTTAAAGCCGTTAATCACTTTATGCGATTACACTGGATTATTGGGCAGGCGTTTAATTACAAACCAAATGCCCCGCACCCAAATAAGACTGCCGATGACGTCAATTTCGTTTTTTTTTGCTCTAAAGTGCTCTGAAGTATGGGAAAATCTGAGCTTCTCGTCATTTTCAGACAAGGTCATGCGGGCGAAAAAGTAGAGTTTTTGGTGAATACACGAGTACAGCGGTCTCAGTGAATCATAGGCGAGTTTGAGCTATTTTTTGTCGTTCTAATCCTCAGCCTTCCCTCATCTCAGTATTATTTCTGACATCGTCATGAAGCGGGGTAGCTTGGCACCGCTGGAGGAACTTCAAAGACTGGCGGCTGACAACCACTTTTTGGTTAAGCGATAGAGCTTGGCGCGCCAGAGAGAAGAACTGCGGCGGAACGTGACGTAGAATTCTCCACGTTCTCCCTCCTTGACACCTCGGCATGATCTTACAAAATTTGTATGCTGCTATGCCGAACGAGGGTAGTATCGTGCAAAAAAAATGCACAAAAAAGAAACCATACATACCTCGTTCGACACAGCGGCATACAAAATTTGTAAGATCACGCCATGGTTTCATGAAGAGAGAACTTGAAGAATTCTTCGTCACGTACCGCCACAGTTCTTCTCTCTAGCGCACAAAGCTCTGTCGCTTGGTCAAAAAGTGATTGTCACCCGTCAGTCTTTGAAGTTCTTCCAGCGATGCAACGACGTGCTACCAGGCATCATAACGAATAAGAAGATTGATGCTGCAGACATCTTCGTCTTCTATGGTTCCATTTTTTGCTTAAGTCTATCTATAGATAGCATCGCACATCCTTAAAATGAGCCGTCTCGGCGTGAGGCCAAGAATCGCGTACCTAATGACTGAAAGAAGGCTAATTGAGCATCCCCTCCGGGATGGGTATCTTCCCCCCTCTCGCCCCTGTTAGTTCCATGTCGAAAAGATTCCCATTTCCAAGCGAGACTTCTTGCCCTCCTTGAAGGTGATAGTTCAGGATTACAATGTTCCTAGTATGTTTTTGTTGTTTTGGTAAGAGTTAACCACGCTAAGGATAAAGCTACATAACTGGCGGCCTGGTAGGACAAGATGACCTCGTGCTGTTGCCCTCGAGCACCGACAGTGCTTGGGATAAGTCTGGGTACCGAGTTCAAATCTCGCGTGAGCCGCATTCTTAAGAATCAAGAAAATTCAAATACGCTACACTGCTCATTCTTCTCGAAAGCTGCAGAAAACTAAATGCTAAAAATAGTATGAGAAGTTGTCAGAGAGAGTTGCAAAATTAAAGAGGTACAAAATCACTAATATTCGCGAGAGTGGGGTGTTCCTAAGGATCAAAGGAAAAATGACGACTGTAAAAAGGATTTGCAGAATAAGAATGACAGCAAATTTCCTAATAGACATGATGACATGCTTTCAGAGAAGTCTGGCGACAAGTAGCCAAAGGATTCAAAAACCAAGTCGCTGACTGAGGGGTCAGTGAAAGTAGTAGTTGAATTGGAGGGGAGGGCGGCACGAAAATATGAATGCTGTCTAATGATGCGGCAGCGATTCCACGGCTAACAGCAAGCACTTCGTTTTCGGCTCCGATCTGAGAGCGCAGAGGAGGATAGGACAACAGGATAAATAAATTGGGTAATCCGTTCAAAATGTCCACAAGCGATTACGTTTTAGTACATACTCCTGCTACAGCTTGTGTACAGGATCTTTTCCATCTTCTTTTCAAACTCTAGTTGTGGTTGATTTGTAGCCTCTCTGTTACCTGTCCTTTACGGTACTCACCTGATTTTGACACCTCGCTTTTAAGACGTAGAAACAATGAATAATATTATGTACAAGAAGACAATGTGCACATCAATTCCTAAGCTCCACACTTTCTACGGGAAACCGCGCGACATACGTCTCAGCCCTCGGTATTGTGTACGGACTGCGAATGTAAAAGGTCGTAGTTTGCTTCACCCAGGCGAGAGATGGTATGCAAAGTTCCGAGCTACCTCAGTGTTTGAAGATCAGGGCCTAAATTCATGACGGGTATCGGCACAATATACCCTAGAGTAAACCCCGGTCAGCGCGAGTATTCGCATTCATGAACACGCTGCGGGGTTTATTTGGGGGATATCGCGGGACTATTCCACTCCGCTGGCGCGGCGATGTATCGAGCAGCCTGCTGTACTAAGAGCGCTCCAACGCTATTACCTGCACATCAGCTGATGTGCCGCTCAGTTTCCAACTTCAGCTTTAATTTTTCAAAGCCGCTCAGTTTCCAACTTCAGCTTTAATTTTTCAAACTTTAAAAAGAAACTGATACTGTCAATGAGCAAACAGATAACGTACTTGGAATTACAGCGCAAAAATCAAAGCGAATAGCGGCCGAATACGCGCTAGAAAAAATTTTGATAAAAAGTCGGACCTATCGATTTATGGACTGACGGCCGCATACCCATAACAGCGTGATCACGGCCGTAGCATTGCTTTACGTCGAGTATCGCAAACTCGATTGTCATGAATGCGAATATTGGGTGGATGGACCGGGTTTATCTCGCACGGAGTGTTATGTACCCAAAATTTTCGTTCATGAATTTAGGCCAAGAGGTGCGAACACGTAGATGAAGTCGTCCACCGTGACAGATATCATGATTTCTTATAAAACAAAGATAGCTTCGAACTTTCATGGTCCTTCGGCGAAGCAGGTTCAAATGATCTACTTTGGCACGTGAAGGGGACAAATAAAGCCTTTACTGGCACCCGATCGAGCAAATCGATAATGAACGGGACAACGTCACGTGAGAGACGCATTTGAGGAGCCACTATTCAATTGGAGTATACAGAGACATTACTAGAACTCCTCTAGAAGGTTATAGGTTTCGTACGCGGCTGTACCGAACAAGGTTAGTAAGTGGACCAAATTTATTTGTGCCCTAACGTTTCGACCTGTTCGTTGTCGTCAGAGGCGTAAAAAGTGGTTCGAAACTACTTATCTTTGGTCTGTCCGGCCAAGCGCCGAACCATCCCTAGCATTTTTGACGAACTTGAAAAATCTGCCCCCAGAAACCGTAAACTAGAGATATCAAATGACTTACCCCGTGGTCCACCGGCAGAGTGGATAACGAAGTAAGAGAGAACTTGGAGAATTCTTCTAGAACTAGTGAAATACGAAGCAAAAATCGCATTTTCCAAAAGACCGTCATAGCAAAGCGCAACCGTATATACAGGGCGGCAAAAATTTACGTGCGCGTGATATTCCACTAATTTCTAACTATTGCACAATGTCTTTTTGCATACATTTTTCTTGTAAAATATTTGTTACATGTCTGTTATCAGGTTTTCGAAGGAAATTTACGATTTCCAATTGATGTCGAAAAGCTGTACAAGTCGAAACGCGATCGCCCAATAAGCGGCAGATGGGATGAAAAGCTTGGCATCTTATTCGAGACATTCGAGGCATTTCGCTAAGAACGGTTCAGGAGATTGCATCAAGGTTTGGCGTTATCGAAGATTTGAAACACAGGCTCTCTCCTACAATCGGAAGAAAATATGAAAGAAATTGCGGGAATTCGTCCAGGTGCGCCGCAACGAGGACGCCCTTAGCTCTGCCGAGGAAATTTTTGCCGTTAAAGTAGCTACATCACCTCCATCTTTGCAATGTAGCTCTATTAATTACTTATAAGCAAAAAACTACCAAGGTAGTCTGGTGTACTAAAAACTCAATGGTTAGAAGCGCTCTTGGTGCTTCAGATATGGCTTTTTTGCTTTTTATCGATAGAAATTATAAAGGTGATGCGCAAGTCTGCCAGGAAGGAGTCCTCATGGAAGCTGTAGTGACGGCGAAGCACCTTAGAGCAGTAGCATTCCAATTTCACCTTTCAGTGGCGGAACATGTAGCCAAAACAGCGGTGCACCGTCGTGAGACCGAAATCAGCTCCTTTTTGACTTCGAGTTTCTAGTCCATGAACGCGCACCACCGACTTGGTGGAGTAATGAAATAGCGGTTGTACAGAAAATGACAGCTGATACTTCAGAAGCTTTTCATAATTATGAAACGTTATGTCCTCTTCCTAAATATAAATAATGTTACCTGAATAACTGTCAAAAGAGAGACAAATTATAAACACTTTTTATGGCGCACGTAAATTTTTGCCACCCTGAATGTATGTGGAGCGAAGCAAAATTCTTCTCCAATGCCCTAACAGCGATTATTGCTGAAGCTCACAAAGAATAAATGTTGCAAAATGTTCAAAGAGCGCAAAAGATCACGGAGTAATACCTTTAAATGCGAAATGCATTGACACGATGTTGCGAAGGAATTCCTGGAATTCCTTCCGATTGCATAGTAGGGAACTCATTACTTTTTTCTAAGGCACTCTTCTCGCGTTTGTGGGAACTATTTCATAAAATGCCGATGAATTCCCAGACAAGGAAATGGAATATATTAAAAATAAACAGAATTACACGTCACAACAATGAGATATAATTAGTCGAGGCTCTGTGGGATACAATTTATAACGTTGCGACGAATTTGATGAGATGTTGTAGGAAAACATTATAAACAAACAACATCATTTCAGTCACGTCAGAGTAATTAGCTGAAATTAGCTGGGAAATTTGCGAGAGTTGTAGGCGGCGGTTATGAGGCTAGCGTACCATTAACCGAAACGAATGCCGTGTTTGAGCGACAAATAACAACACTAGAAACAACAGCGACGACGTCACTCGTTGTTACCCACCCACCCGACGAATGGTCCTTGCAGTGGGACATTCAGGGTTTAGTTTAGTTTGCTTAGGTTAGTTGCTGGACAAATAATAGGTTTCTGATGATGTATAAGAAAACTGGCCACACAATGATTGATAAGTCAGAAGCTGTCAAGCTATATGAATATAATTACAAGCAAGAGCATTCCAGTACAGTTTGGAAAAGATAAGAAACAAGCAAAATTGGTTTAGGAATTTAACGAAACTGCTCTCTGAAGGAAAGAGGGAAGCCGGCCTTGGAGCATTGGAAATGCCGTTCTTTTCCCGTTTTTTTGAGACGAAGTTTTTACGCAAGGTCTTTTCTCCTTCTTTTATTCTGAATTCATACACCAAGAAACAGCATCTGGGGAAACACAGAAGGAAAGCCTAAGAAAACGGAATCTGGGGGAAGAATGAAGAACAGCAGGCATGAAGTGGATATTGTCAACAATTGCAGCATCAAGATGAAGAAGCATTTTGCCCCGAGGGTGGATATGCTTTCTGGTTGCCACTCATGAGGAATGCCCATGAAGACTCGTCAGCTCATCCGAGACAGAAAAAAGGGTTTCACGAAACATGTGAAGCCTGTGCCTTAGAATGCGACCTGCTCCTTTCCCACAGTCATCTAGATAGAATTAATGAATAATACACCGGTTGGAATAATCGAGTAATAACCTGGAAACGTTAAATTGGATTTTGATGCGCAGAAAAAGGCACAATTCATTTGAACAAAACCTAAAAGATTCAGAATGTTTTGAATACCGCAATTTACATCAACCAAAAAATTTGACACTTTCGAGAAAGTGCGGCTCAGAGTCAATCTGGTGGACAGAACTCATTCGCTTAGTCGGCCTAATATTACTTTTCTGCCTAAAAGCCTTCTGCTTTCTGCCTAAGTTCGCCTAAAAGCCTATCAATACCCTTGTACCCTTCGGGTTTCTTTGCTTTTGAAACGGTCACAATTACCTGTTGCTTCTTGATAACACCCACTTGGCATCTTAGAGCAAACTAATTCCTTTGCTAGCTCATACATGTTCAGGGACGAAACGAGCTTTCCTATTTTCTAGCCTTTGTTTTTTCAGTTTCTATTTTGCGTTTAGAAGTAGCTAGTCAAAATATAAGAATAATACGGCTTAGTTTGGTTTGCTAGAGCTGCCCAAGACATTGCAGTTTTATTCAACTGACGCCTTGGCCTACTCGCCTTCGTCGGAGCCTGGAATGCCAAAAACGTGAGATTATCATACCAAAGACTATTTCAGAAGTTGAAAGTAATTACTAGGCAACGAGGGACCATATTTTCCTACCGACGTGATATAATAGAGGGGGGATTGGCTGCAATGAGTTGCTTGTCATTGGCGAGTCACTGAGCTCCTCCCACATACTCGCAGTTTTTGACCGATGGCCCGGCATTTCATGCCGTTGCCTCACGCAAACAATATTAGCGTTGTTGCCCGGACTGACGTGAACTTCTCGCTCAAGGATCTATTCGGAGACGCTCCAAGTCACATCGGACATTACGACAGCCGCAGAAAATGCAGGCCAGAAAAGAGTTGTGCAGCTTATTCTCACTGCTACTGTAGTGAAACTGTACCGAGCGAAATCGGTGAAAATTTGAGGGTAAAAGGTCGACATTGATCAGTTCCCTGAAGAGGTGTCACAGCATTGATGTTCAATTCAGAATCGTAGATGCATGGTGAACGAGTATTTGGTCTATACAATGACTTGCGGGTGCCAGCCGCTATGCAAATCCAATGACTGCACCTTCCCAGACAAGTCTGATAGCAATTTACCCAACTCCAGGGATGGAAAGTTTGGTTGGCCCGTTTGCCTATTCAACCTCTTCAGGGGGCAGAAGAGGCATAAAAATGGCTCGAATCTTCTTTTCCTGATTCCTGATCTGTTCAGCGAAGCGTATCACCTACCGTAGGTCAAAACTTCAGCCCAAATAAAATTCGATTCACATACCTAACCTCGCTAAAAAGAATATAGTATGAAAACATCCCATTCCTAGGTTCTAAGAATAGTGGATTTGTAGAATACCCTCCATGATGCTTCAAAAATTTCAAGATTCCCATGTTCATTCCAAGAACGGAAGGAAAGGGAGAGGCGGACCGACGTGAAAAACCTGCAAACCGTGTCTCTGGGAAGGAATGTTAATTGTACCTAAAAGGTGGGGTTTTAGACGCAAACGGCAAAAAACAAAGTGCTCTTGGTAAGGCCAAAATGAAGACCTCTAATCTTCAAACTTTTCAAGAGAAATGTCGGGTTTGATTAGAATGTTACGTTGCCTTAACGACGTGCAGGCAAAATTATCTGCACCATCAATTTAATGGTAACCTGTGCCTGCGATTCAATTAAAACCTGTTGAGCGGAATCCTAAGCTGGTTATTATAGGAAGGAACTCAAATTTTGATGCCATATTCGAAGAGAAAACAATCTAATTCCAACGAACATACTCCCGTATTTTGTGTTCTTTTTAAGAACTCCGATATTCCACATAGTTTTTCTTTTAAAAGTAGCCCCAGGAAAGGACTATGGAGAATGTTCGAGCGACTTTAGAGAACGTCCGTTCGAAAATTAGTGTAGGTCATACTATTCTTTTTGCGAATTATGTACCTTTTCGTCAAAATAATAAGGCTTGTAAAAAGTTCTATTGAAAAGTGACAGAAACTCTGGGTCAATTTGCCACCACTTTGATGGATACTAGGAATTACGTGGGAACCTCAGTGTAATTGTGCTCCAGCCGCAGTCGAGGATAATTCATTCTGAGAAACGCTTTCCTTAAGATGATTTTGAAAATAGCTCCTCAATAAGAATGCCTATGAAGTCTGAGCAAGGGACATTGACGCAGAATGATGAGAAGAAATGCGTGACAGCAGTTAAGAAGTGAGTCACACTGTTGAGCTATTTCTTTCATAAATCATGCATAGTCGTTGTCACGAAAGGCCAACGAGCAAATGTGAATGTATTCAGTGGCTATTCGTCATCGGATTTTCATTAATATTACCTGGGTATGAACTTCCTAACTGAGACTATTTACATCAAGGTGTACTTGCCCGGAGATCTATTCTGTTTGCAGATTCCACTTGTTGTCAGTACTGGAACTGGTTCAGTGGTTCAAAAAGCACTAGTCGAGCCGACCTCAGCCCTTATTTCCCACAAGGAAAGTGCAAGAAATTGTCATGCTAGTCCCGACAGGAGTGAGAGGTTGTATACAATTTATTATAGTCTATTTGACATGCGTTGAAGTTGAAGACTTCAACGCGCGTGTTGGTCCTCGGAAACCTGGAGAGCACTACATCGGAACCAATGGCGTGGAAGGTCGAAACGAAAGCGGAGAACGGCTCGCAAACTTTTGCGAAATGCATCACCTGTTCATGGGAATAGCCAGTTTGTCAAAGCCCCAGCTAAGAGGTGGACACATGTGTCCCCAAACGGACAACACTTTCACGAACAGGATCACATTCTCTGCAGTAGGAGAGCGATAACGGACACCGGTGTAGTGCCGTCATTTAGCACTGGAAGCGATCATAGGCTGTTACGTGCGCGTTTTCACTTCGATCGCGGACAAATCTGCCTTGCCCGTGTCAAGTCTCGGCGACCACGTGTCTCGGTGCTCAACGAGGAGTTGGTAAGAGCTGCCGTTGGGAAAGTGGATTTTGGAATATGTGCTGATATTGACGAGGATTACGAACAACTGACTAGCCACCTCGCCACGATTGCTAGACTGTCCAGAGTTGCTGCACCAAGTCACTGCGTGCGACGCACATCGGAAGCAACGAAATCTCTTCTCGCTCAAAGGAGGAACATGGATCGAAAGGCGAATCACTTGGAGTTCACCCTACTGAACAAGCTGTGCCGGCAGAAAATTGCGGAAGACCACCAGGACTTCGCCAGAAGAAAGCTTCTAGAGGCCGCAATGAACAGAGCTAGCTTGAAAAAGGTCAAGCGGGACATAGCGGAGTATCGTCATGTTATACCATGCTTGAAAGCTCCCGATGGATCGCGACAGTCTTCTCGAGCAGGCATGGAATCTATCGTGCCGAAGTTCTACACAGACCTCTACAATTCGAATCTTCGTCCTAACAGACAACACCCGGCTGGAGAAGGGGTACCTTCGATCTTGCCATCAGAAGTGCGTCACGCTATCGAAAGCATGCCCCGCGGAGAGGCTCCAGGAACCGACAACCTAAGTGTGGAGTTATTGCAAGCGTGTGGCGACAAATTATACTGTGCATTGGCCAAACGATTCACGGTGTATATCTCAGAGTGCAAAGTCCCAGCTGAGTGGAAGAAGTCATCAGCTGTGCTCCTTTTCAAGAAAGGAGACAAAGAAGATCTGGAGAAGTACCGTCCAATAGCGCTACTGCCGGTATTGTACAAGGTTTTCACGCGTTGCATTTTCGCTCGGATTCGAGGAACTCTTGAGGAGGCGAAGCCGGTAGAACAAGCGGGCTTCCGGAAAGGCTACAGTGCGCTCGACCATATACTAACATGCTGCCGCTTGATAGAGATTGCTCAGGAGTACCATGAGCCTCTGGTGCTCACTTTCGTCGATTACAAGAAAGCATTCGATTCCGTGGAACCCGCGAAAGTGTGGGAAGCACTGGAAGAGCAAGGCGTAGAAACTCGATATACGAAGATCCTGCAGGAATGCCACACTGGCTGCCATACCGTGTTCCGTCCTTTTTGCCGCGACGTCGCAGTAGCAGTGGAAAGAGGCGTACGTCAGGGAGACCCTATTTCTCCATGCCTCTTTTCGGCATGCTTAGAATTAACAATCCGTCGCTGCGACTGGGAACCCTTTGGAGTCGAGGTCAATGGCGTGCGACTGAATCACCTGCGGTTCGCGGATGACATCGTCCTCGTAATGAAAACGCCAGAGGATGCATCTCGGATGCTCAACGGATTACACAAGGCGGGGAAGGAAGCTGGACTGACTATCAACACCACCGAAACGAAAGTCCTGCGAAACAGCTTCTGTTCATTATTATTATTATTATTTATTATTATTTATTACATGAACAAGCTATGCATCGGTGATATGATAAATAAAATGACAGACAATCAACATCAACATTAACTACATTTCACAATTTTGAGCATATGTTTTCAGTGAATAAGATCAGTGGGTTGAGGTGTGTTCAGATGACAGTCTAACAGGTTAGAGAAACATTTTAAATCACTTGGTATGGATAATTTTTTTAACCATTTCAGAAACAGCACGAACAGAAAAGAATTGTTGGCGACCATATCAGAATACAGCACAAAGTGACGTACTACATTTACCATGTAAAATTTTATGTAGCATCAACAGATCAAATTTCTTTCTTCGTTGGCTCTGAAGTTTTAGTTTCTCATTCCGGTCTACAAAAGTTCTGGAACGAATGACAGCTTCGGTAACAACTGATTCAATCAACGTTATCAATTTCTTTTTGGTCGGACCGTGCCATATTCTAATATTGGCCTAATATACGTTTTGTAAGCTCAAACTAAGACTTCTGGATTAATAAAAGGTCTGATACTTTTTTGGATGCTTTTCGTGCTATGGATTCACAGTCAAATGTTAAATCTTTACTGACCAAGAAACCTAGATCACGAATGTGCTCACGTAAGTCTTTACCAAAACCACTAGAACCAATATGAAGAAGTTTGGTTTTGGACTACATTCAGACCATTGTTGAACAAGGTCAATGAAAGTATTCAGTGGCTATTCGTCATCGGATTCTCATTAAGATTGCCTCATAATTGGCTGTTTTGAAATCCCTCAATATAACTACGGGCTGGCTGGTATCTAGGAAGTGAATCTTGAATTTTATAGTAGCGTGATCACTTGATCCAAGAGGACAGCAAATGTTAATATCAGGTATGTACTTCCTAACTGAAAGTATTCATATCAAGTCCTACTTACCCGGAATCTAATAATATTTTGACTGCAGATTCCATTTGCTGTCAGTACTGGAACTGGTTCAGTGGTTCAAAAAGTACTAATCGAGCCGACTTGAGCACTTGTTTTCCACAAGGAAAGTGCAAGAAATTGTCATGCTAGAGGGCTTTTATGCGGATTTGAAGGGCCCATTCTGTACAATGACACTATAGGGCAATCAATTTCAAGAAAGTCCATGATGTGGCCCGACAGGAGTGAGAGTTTGTATACAATTTATTATAGTCTATTTGACATGCATAGGACACAGCTATTCGTTAACGGTACAGAAAGGAGGACTACCTTCATCAGAGGTCGGAGAGGTGACCAGGATACATGACAAAACCGACAAGTTCATCTGCTGATACAGGAGAGGACTTTTTCTAACTTTAACATTTCCGAACTGGTAGGATATCGGCTGCGGATGAATGACCCGTTGGGTTACTATGTATATCTTACAACTCTGACGAGGGAGGTTGCTCAGCGTGCTCCGAAGATTCACAACGAGACCCATATTGTTTTGTAGAGCATCTAATGGCGATTACAACGGTGTGGTTTGTTTTTGCTAAATGCAAATGGATGGCCCAAAAAAGGCAAGAAATCTTGACCACTAACTAGTGGCGAGAAACTAGTGGCGGAAGCACTTCTACGTGTTAACTAACGAAAAACGTAACATAGTGGCTCAGTGGATAGCATGCAGGACTCTCAATCTGATGGTCGGGGGATCGATCCCTTTGCTGTCCTTTTCTTTTGCCTTTCTACGCTAGATACCAAAAACGCTCCTTGAGTGTGACTCATATCTACCGTAACCAAACCAAATCGACCCCAAATTCGGAAACAAAGGTCAGATTCGCGATCAGCGTCGCGATTAACCCCCGTAGACGAAGTTGGGGCTAAATCGGTGATTTAGACCCAACTACCCAACTTGATACCACGGACCCTAGCAAGCTCACGTCAGACACAATGGGAAAAGCCGATGTTAGATTTGTGAATTGCGGATTTGTCAACAGCCCAAGTGATCTATCTTGATAAAAAATCAAGGAAACTCATTCAAATTGGAGTTTCTGTGTTAATTAGAGTCCAAAAAAATGGAACAATCGGAATAAAGATATTCTCGGTTACACTCGTAAGACTGATTAGGTCAAAATCACCGATTTAGCTCAAACTTTGTCTACAGGGGTTATTCGGGGCGCTGATCATGAATCTGACATGTTTTTGAATTTGGGTCGATTCTGGTGGTATCTCTGGTGTTTTCGATCAAGGAGCCCATTTGCCACTGGCTAGTTTTCAAGGTTTTTTGCCTTTTTTGGGCCATCCGTTTGCTCATAGCAAAAACAACCTTTACCATTGTAATCGTCATTCGATGCTCTACAAAACAATATGGGTCTCGTTGTGAATCTTCGGAGCACGCTGAGCAACTTCCCTAGTGAGAGCCAGTAGGCATTTGACGCCTCCTCGACCACCCTGACGTGCATACCAGGTTGAAGAGGCTTCTGAGAGGCGACCTCGCCTCAGAGGTGAATGATCTAGGAAGGTTTGAGCAACTCAGTTTCTTTCCGAAAATCAAGCTAATGATGGTGATCGGCTTGTGAAAATCAGGGCTATAAAAGCTACTGATATTGAGGATCTCTATCGGCTTAGAATGTCATCACTGTTAAGTGGACAAATGTTTCAATATGCCGTAGAAACTGCACCCAAGTGCTTGTGACATCTAAAACAAACCCACGTCGGTGGATATTTTCCTCATGTGTGCCGCCAGCAGTTGCTGTTAATGGTCTCTAATTTAGCGTTATCTAATTTTACCTGCATTTAAATCACTAGCTCCTCCATATGAATCTTGTCTCATTCGATTTCTAACTTTATTTTAGTGCTCGCGCTCATATGATGTAGAAATAAATAAAATAAATTAATACAATATATTGGTTCTTGGGCGTATCCGGATTACCGAGTAGAGTCGGAGGTAGCTACATCCATTTTGGTGTAGTATAGTGTTCTTAACCATTGTCATCCACCCAGAATTTATATTCACCTTCTTCGTCCCCTTCGTTTTTTCCTCCTTTTCCTCTTCTTCTTCGCCTCCCTCTCTTTGTGCGCACGTCCCTATAACGTTACCCTGAGTCCCGATGGTCAGGTGGAATTTCTTCGTTGCATAATCTAGGAACCAAATTGGAGAATTACGTGCACGAACGACGAGAGCGTCAAATCGAATTTATCCCGATGGTGCCACCTTTTCACCGGACAACTCGCATAAGCGTCGTCCTCAACACCTCCCGACAGCGTTTCACTTCATTTTTCTGCAACATTGAGTTCCACATAAGCTTTCAAAGCAGCTTCAAACAGCTCATATATTCTATATTTCCTACTAATATTAATATTCATATGACCTTTATGGAGGAGAGATTCTCCAATATCTCCTCGCTGCTGTCTACGAGTGCGCTGAAGTGCTTAGCCAGAATCCTAGTTATTCCCGGAGGCATTAAAAATCATTCCATTCTCGAGTATTTGTGCTCGTTTCCTTAATCGAATTCGTGAGAGAAAACACCCTCGGATCATTTGATTTCGAAATTTGCCTTTCCAAAAATCGGTTGAACTTCTCTAGAGAATGTATGTTCTCGTGACTTTGTTGGGAAAATGAATGAATTCTAATTCATCCCTAATGCTCTTTAGATCGGTCAGTGGGATTATGTTGATCTCAAAAAACATGCCTATTGGTTTTTCGACGTGATGCTTTTCTCTGTTGAGTTCTCAAAAAGTTTTCTAACGCGTTTCGCACATTTTTTCCACAACCGCTAAAGTCAATCCTAAAGTTTGTAGGTCTGAACGACAGGGAATGATGTTCTCAAAATGAGATTGGCCGTGTCCGATCTTGACCTGAGGCGTCTCAAATTCTGCATCGGACGCCGCACCAAAGTCGTTGGCGTTGTGATCGGCATTTTCGATTTCTGTTTTCTCACTACTGCCTTCGTCAAATGTGTTCAGCTCGTATACCAGTTCGGGTAGGTAACGTTCGACCATAACAGTACCATAAAGGTGAAAGTAAAGGCAAGGTGTCGGGCATAGATCAATCCAATAAGGACGCACCGTCGCATTTATTGGTTAGCCCGGGCCGGGATCGATCGCTCGGCCGTGCGGGTGATAGTAGTGCCTCTTACCACTGTATTAGGTTGTCGCAAAATTAATTTCGTTTTCTGAGTGTGTTCAGAAGAAAACTTTTTTACGCCGTATTATCTCGTCTCAAGGAAAGCCAAGCATACTGTCAGGTAGGAGATGATCCGCTCTATCAAAAGCGTACATTACTGTCTCTCTATTTTGCGCAGCCGATTTTTTCCAGGGCTTCATTTGAACATGAATCGACGCGACTTTCGAGTGCTCATGCTTTATGATTTTAAATTGGGACATCCCGCGACAGACGGAGCTCGTAACCTAAGCAGAGCTTTTGGGATGGATTGTCCTTGCGTACGGACAGTGTAGCTTTGGTTTACAAAATATGCTTCTGGCGATTTTGATCTCGAAGGAAAGGCTGGTCGTGGTCGGAGGTGGTCTCTTAATGAAGAGGTTTTAGGACAGCCGTTGAAGCAAATCCAGAGACCAATACTCCTGAGCTAGCAGAAGACCTGTGTGTATATAATCCACAGTTGCAAGACAGTTGGAACCAATCCGCAAAGTGAAGAAGATGTCAAAATGGATTCCTTATGAAACAGCCGATGAGCAGCGTCTTACACGTTTCGGCATCTATTTGAATCTCCTAATTCGTTATAAAAATGAACCGCTTGTCAACCGTATTATGGTTATAGACGAATAATAGGTTCTTTACAATAACAGTAAGCGGGATTTGCTTGGATTGATGAGGGTGCTAAGCCAAAACTTTTTCCTAAACCGAAACTTCATCCTAAAAAGGTTATGATCACTTTGTGGTGGTTTAATGAAGGACTTGTCCATCATAGCTTTATGCCACCTGGTGGTTCTGTTACAGCAGAGCCATACTGTTGTGATTTAGACGAAATGTACCCGAAACTGCAAAAATTGTCTCCGGCACTAGCGAACAGAAGCGGTGCGATCCTATTGCAGGATAACGCAAAAGCACACACCGCGAAGATCACCCGGCAAAAATTGACCCAGTTAGGCATTGAAGTTCTGTCTCATCCTACTTATTCTCCTGACCATTCGCCAACAGACTATCACTTTTTACAAGCATTTGATTCTTATTTGCGTCAGAAAAAAATTGCTGATTTGACCGATGTTGAAAATGACTCTCTCGCTTTCATTAATTCCCGTGATCCTGGCTTGTTCTCTAAAAGTTTGGATTTATTACCGCTTCACTGGCAGAGGTGTGTAGATGCTGACGGTTTTTAGTTTGATTCATAAAGTTGCGTTTGAGCCGAGTTATTGCAGTTTGACCTGAACGGTCCATTTCCGAAATTAATTTTGCGACAACCTAATATTAGGTTGGTGCAATGGTTCTCAGACTTTTTAAATTTGAAAAGGACTTCACCGCCATTTTCGGCTCCAGTCAAAAAATGTATAGAGAAGAGAAGACCATTGATATTAACGGTGCCTACTTCAAATGACTCCTTGCTATTGTTCAGATATTATGAAATAAAGTGTTTTGCATACCAAATGTCCGAGAACTTTTGCACCAACCTAATACCACGCGGGACCTTGCCCTACTAGTACCACAGTAATAATTTATGCGTATGTAGGATGTGCAGCTTAAAATTTGAGAAGAGTCTGTGAAACGTTCACTGATAAACCTAGGTCTTTTTGTCAATTTACTCAAACCGTTAACTTGTTCACTTGGGAAGCCTTATCGCCAATTCCCAGTAGTTCAAAGAATCCGCTTCAGGTATACGCCGTTGGCAACTTCGGCCTGCTTCTCCATTGGCATGCTATACACCTCGCACCTGTTGGCTACAGTAGCCGGATGGTACGGTATCACAAGAGAGCGCTCGTCTTGGATCGTGCCAAAAATTGTGCTTAAATGCACTACAGTCATCCTGCTAGTCGCTATCACATGTATAATTACCTATTTTATTCTCTACAACCCACGCCATATTGGTGAATTCATTGCTCGAGGATTGAATGCCGATTATCTCGAGCATAAAAGTGAGTGTCATTGATTTGTTTTTTGCTTTTATTTGTCCATTTCGGGTGCCAACAATCAATGAGTGGTTTGAAAAACCAAAGCTTCGAAAGTCAAACCACAGCTCTTGATTCTTCATGACTTACAACTTCACACACCAGTCCATTTCGGCTAAATTGTTCAATTTTTTGTTTGTCGAAGAAGTGCTTGACGGTAAGGTGTTTCTACTACTATCCGTCAATCCCTGTATAGAGTTCTGGATGGCCGTACCGTAATTTTTTTGCCAAAACGCTGCCGGCGGCACTCACGACTGACAGACTTCATCATACTCCTTTCAGTTCTACTTATTTCGAAAGAAAATAATATTGTTTGAATCAAGATAACGTGATCTATGAATCTTCTGGTTTACCGGACACTTGGAAACCCTAAAATTATTAAGTGAAATGTGAGGGCTCCTTGATTTCCCAGAGTGGCGAGCTAATGAGGTCGACCTCATTATACCGTCCTTCGTAGTTACACGCTGTCGGTAAGTGCGCAATTGAATCACAACTAATGTGTACATTTTTGGGCAAAATTATTCAAACCGTCGGCTTGGAAATGAACGTTTTACCGGAATTTAATATCGTTGATAATCTGACAATCTCGGTTGTAATTCAACTGCGCAGATACCCATAGGCTGTAATGAAGGAGGGCGGTATAATGAGGTCGACCTCGTTAGCTCAAGAAGAGTTCACTTCACACTTGAATACTTTGGCATTTCTAAAATTGTTCCCTAGAAGATAGACGACTCTATCCAGCATCCAAAAATGTGCTCTTTATTCAAGATAAGTAGAATTGAACAGAGCGCGCCGCCAGCAGCGTTCTCACGAAAATCGGTCGTACTGTAGAGAGCTTGTCGCGTCCTTAGAGTGATGACCAAGACCGACCTCTTAAGAGCCATGTTTTAACTATTCGACAGCTATGCTACCATACAAAACGTAATCGCTACCACACTAATCCACCATGCGTCATTTTGATAAAAACCATTAACCGGCTATTAAACGGAGAAGGAACTTTTAGAAGGCTCTTCCAAAGCAAGCCCCTTGTCATTCTAGATGAACAACAGTGTTCGAAACAGGAACTCTACCCAAAACTAGATTCAAGGCACGCGAAAGTGAAAGGTAAAAGGTAGAGGTTTAGGCATCGTTCAATCCCCTAAGGACGCGCCCAGCATTCTTACTCCATTCAAAATCGTGGTGGCATAGGGAATGCGTATTTGGCCTAAACAATGACTTGCGGGTGCGCCGCTATGCGAACTCAGTGTTTTCGCCATCCGGGACAAATCTGTTACCAAATTACGTGACCCCGAAGGGATAGAAGGCTTTGTAGAAGGCTGGGAAGCACGGGTAGGAATGAACCGTTCAACTGTAAGAAGTAGTCTCCTTGCCACTGTACAATGTCCATATTTATGTAAAAAATATGTTCAGGTGCAATCGATGTCGGTGTCGTGGTTTTAGTGACGGTGTCGGCCTCTTTGTCAATGGGACAGATATGGCTTCTTTTACTGCTGTACGGCTGCTATACGGAGACTCGGAAGAAGGAGTTACAGCGAATGTTTGAAAAGGCGATAGCTAAGGAAAAAGCGGATGAACAGAGACGGAGGAAAGACAAGGATCTACACCACATCACGTATATGTAGCCAAACCGTTGGTTCACCTATATCTAGAGAAATTTGTAAGATCAAAGATCATTGATCTTAACGGGTGACAATTGTTTTGCTCTTCTGAGGCTGCTTTTGTAGAATTTCTGTAGCGGCTCATTGTGGTTGTATTATGGCCATTTATCCTCGGCGAAAAAATTGGGCGGCTATATACGGCAGTGACTGAATCATTGAACTCATAGGCAATTCGTAGCCATGAGTCGCTGGAGAACATAAATGAACCCTTTTCGAGTGCCGTTCTGCTTTCATCCATGAAATTTATTCGCTAATTGTTTCTATGCCTGCTTCATTTTTTTAATAAACTTTTCCACATTCACCACTTACACAGTTCCACCAAAAAGGTCAAAAAGGAGTATAGTAAAGACGATTGCCAATTGGAAAGAATTCTGGGTTATATGGCAAATAATGCACATGTTATGGTAAAGGTAAGTCTTGAACGCTAGCGTTTTTTAGTATCCTCAGAACGAGCCGCGCAGTTGTCTTTTGTTCAGAATTGCGAGGTGTTACGTCGGTAGGGGAGTCAGAGAAAAAATTCCTTAGGCTACATTTCATCACAAAAACACGCTCGAATTGGTGTTCCAGTGCGTAAAATCTGGAAATGTTCGCTTAACATAAATTTTACCGTTTTTGAGAATTCTAACAAGCATAGCAGGGACAGCTCTTCCACTACCTACCTCCCCAACCCACTGCCCAAAGAATGATACGGTTTGTTCATCGGTTAGACCTAACCTTTAATTAAAGGAAATTCAGCGACAATCTGGTGGTAAAGCGCTTTCTGGCAACACGAGTGGCATAACCATTAAATTCATCGAGCCTAATTGTTGACCAAAAATAGTGCGCTTTCATAAGGGCATAGATGTAGGTAATTGTTCATGAAAGCGAAAGTACAAATGTCATAGTTCAGTAACCGACTTTGTCTAGGCTGAACAGCAAAACCAAGCATGCTTATGAACGGTGCTCGATTAATGCCGAGAATCAATCACTCTTACCTTACCCTCTGGAGTTTTATAGGAAGCTTGACATGGTGATGGTGAGTAAGTAGAGAATACGAATTTCGCTCCCGCTACTGATGTTGAACGCAATTTTTCACGATAGAGACATCAAACGCTTCATAACACACTCGTTGACTAAATCGGTTAGAATACCCCTAGCATATTTATTTATTTATTTATTTATTCGTGACGTGGGTAAACGCCCCACATGCTAATATGCATCAGAACAGAAAAACTCACATCAAGAACAACCTCAAAAATACACCTCAGAAACAATGAATAACAGTAACATATGGTACGCAACATTTACCGTAAGCAAGCTAATAAATTTCTGAGACCAAGCAGGGAGAGCCTGGGACGTTTCGCCTCAAAGTCGAAATACAATTGAACTCGACAAGGCTTCTGTAGTATGGAAGTTTGTTCAAACTTGCGCTTTTACCACAGCAACTTCGAGTCTTACTGCTAGATGCCCGCTTTTGCCTGTGATTACGTGGGCTTCACGCATATTTGCTGAGTGATCATTTGACGGGTACAATAATTAGCGATTTTTAGCTGCTGTAAAAAACAGTGTACTTACCTTCCCAGACTGGTTTAGTAAAAGTTCACCCAATCCCGGAGGAATAACGAGTTTAGCTAACTCGAGTGAGGGCTGATAAATCGACCACGTTCGTGGAAGTAGCGTCTCCTATTACGGGAGAGTGTTCCCTTTAAACTATCAAAAATAATAAATGAAAAAGATGCCACAATCCTTCCTGACAACCATATGGATGGACCGAGTTTGAGCGAGTGAAACAGAGAATGCAAAACAAAAAATAAAATAAAATAAAACAAAAAATGCAGCAACATATAATTGTAAAGCTACAACGTACTGAACCTGAGGTGCATTTGCCTTCTTTCCTTGAGCTTGGAGCTACGGTTTTTTTTGTGTGAACAACAGGAAGTAGCTTTGATCCAGACGGTAATCAGAGATAATTAACTAAATGAAGTGGACGTGGCTTTCCCATGCAAGTGGTTGCAGTGGTAGTATTATGTGAAGAACACCACAATATTGAATGAGAACACGCAGTACAGAAAATGATGTTTTGTTTCTTTGTTGAATCAACGCTCAGAAACCAAAGACGAGCTGGAGCTGCCGCAGCAATACGCTGATTCGGGGATTCAGTGAAATTAACGCCCACCAGATGTGCGAATGATTCCGTTAGAGGATTCGCCATACTTGCGAATCAACTTGAACAAACATCATGAAAAAGATGTGAACCATTCGACTTTCTCGCAGCCTTCATACTAGAGAGATTGTGGTTATGTTTTTTGTTCAACTTTATCGAAAAATAATTCCAAGAAGCTGTCGAGAATCGGCTTCGAATTAATAAAGGCCGATTTCCAAGAAAGCGAAGATGGTGTTCGAAGAAATTCAATTACACTCAATTAAGAGAGTGTGGATGAGTCGGAACTCAAACAAATGAGCTGAGGTGCACAGCAACTCAATCAGGACCGAAGAAGGAAGAGCTTCTTCGAGCAGAGAGCAATGAGCCTGCCAACTTTTGTGGATAGTGGATGAAGTGAAGACTTCTTCCCGGAAAAATATTACTTAAAAATGGCTAAGCTAATCAGAAAGAGGTGTTACGTGGGTAGGGGAGTCAAAGGAAAAAATTTCTTAGGCTACATTTCATCACAAAAACACGCTCGAATTGGTGTTCCAGTGCGTAAAATCTGAAAATGTTCGCTTAACATGAATTTTACCGTTTTTGAGAATTCTAACAAGCATAGCAGGAACAGCTCCTCTACTAGCTGCCTCCCGATCCCACAACCCAAAGAAAGATACGGTTTGTCGATTAGACCTAACCTTTAATTAAAGGAAATTCAGCGACAACCTGGTGGTAAAGCGCTTTCTGGCAACACGAGTGGCACAACCATTAAATTCATCGAGCCTAATTGTTGACCAAAAATAGTGCGCTTTCATAAGGGCATAGATGTAGGTAATTGTTCGTGAAAGCGAAGGTGCAATGTCATAGTTCAGTAACCGACTTTGTCTAGGCTAAGCAGTGGCAAAAACCATGCCATGTTTAAGAAAGGTGCTCAATTATTGCCGAGAATCAACCGCTCTTACTTCAGCCTCCGAATTCTATTATACATGGGTATGGCGAGTTCGTGGTAAGTACGAATTTACTACTGATCAGAAAGTAATCGTAAACGATAAAGACATCTAACGCTTTATAACACACATAGTACTCCTTGACTAAGCAGCTTAGAATGTTGATAGCATATTTATTTATTTATTTGTTTATTTATTCGTCACGTGGGCAGAAGCCGCACGTGGTAGCATGCATCAGAACAGAAGAATCCACCTTAAAATTAACTTCAAAAATACACCTTAAAAACAAAGATTAACAGTAACATATGGTACGCAACATTTACCGTAAGCAAGTTAGTAAATTTCCGAGACCAAGCAGGGAGAGCCTGGGACGTTTCGCCTCAAAGTCAAGATACAATTGAACTCGTCAAGGCTTCTGTAAGTGAAGAACTTTGTTCAAACTTGCGATTTTACCACAGCAACTTCGAGTCTTATTGCTAAATGCCCGCTTTTGCTATGTTATACAGAATGTAGATGGGATAGTTGACCTTTCCCACCAGCAATACGATATGACGATTGAAAACCAAGTCTTTCCAAGAAATGTTGGAGCAACAGTGGTAGCACAACAAGGAAACGAATAAAAAACTAAGGTGACGAAACTTTTGTATCACGTAGTTGCGCGTGAATGTACTCCTTGAGATAAAAGTGAGATTGCTAACTGAGGAGAATTGTTGGAATAGTTCGACGGAAAATTTTCCAAAAAAATCTAGCAGCAGCTATGTGCTGTGCAGGAGACGCTGACGCAACCTGATTGGGAACGAAACTTAGGCTTGCACAGGCCGATTAGAGAGACAAACACGCAGCAGAATACCGCTGAAGTAAACAACGACGATGTCTCTAGAGAATGCGGCTGAGGCAAGGAGAGGGTTCAGCGTAGTCGTCAAAAATGGCTGGTTCTATAAAATAGCTATGCATTAGCATATAGGCAGCTTTCCCCTTTCTGCTGAAATAGAAAGTTCAGTACCATTCCACCACACCTCAAGATTTAGCAGCCCAGGTATCGAAAAAATGCAGAAAAAACTCACGCCCTAGGTAAAACATAGAACATATTTTCAGGATTTTTTCTTGCACAAAGCGACGCGACTGTTGAAAGAAGATGAATGAAACGTGAAATCTTCATACAACTGCTGAGTTTTCTTTTGGGTAACTTATACCATAGCAACTCTCTAACAACACGAACTGTGAGGGTTCCTCAATCCTCGATAAGCAAATTGCGCAGTAATAATAATAACAATAATAATAGTATTTACTTTAAAATTGAAGAACAAAGCCGAACAAAAAACTGAATCTCCCATGCAGAAGCAATTTGCGTTGCAGTCGAGGATTTTGAATTGCCGCCATATTGCCCGTGGTAGAGTGAATAAGTGCAGGTACAAGGCGAAAGGCGCGAATCATAATGATGCTCCGTTGATTGGATAGCGACCAACTGAACTGGATATTACGATATTACCAGTCCAGCACGACGAGCGGAAAAGACGCGTTAGCCTTGGATTATCCCGAATGTTCTGGAGGTGATTGGTCCATATATCTAGAGATCAATACCACAGTCAATTTTTGTTCACCAATGAAAACCTGTAAACCTAACCTGTGGAATTCTGCTATTTTTCCTTGAGGTTGCCTTGGAGATGGGCAAGAATCCGAAAAGCAGGATGATTTCCGGTTTTTCTGACGCTTTTTGATGGATACACCATCAGACTGACCTCCTCTGGGGAGTCGAGGAGAGTTTCACTACACATTCCACTGTTTTTCACCGCGTCGATGTGCTGCTTTTTTCATTCATACTTTTTCGCATTATTTTCCGTTTAGTTTGTTTGAAGTTATAATTCCTGCCGTACTAGTCCTACCTTTGTTCTCGGAATAGTTCTCGGGATTCTTATTACTGCTTCAAAGAGGCTGGCTTGTATTACTTACTGCTACTGTTAGTGGTCCAAGGGTGTCGTGAATTAGCGAACGAATGAATAAGCTAATTTGATGAGCTCTGAAGCCTAAGCTAGTTATCTTAGTATTGCTTCGATATGACCTGAAACAGTTCCCATTCGAAGATTACTTTTATGGTCAATAATACTGTATCAATTTTGCTATTCATACATTTGAATGGAAACGTCTTGGATCGTACAGCGTCCAGAAACGATCTACATTGAGCAAAACTGTTGGAATTGCTCTCTTGTGGGATGGATATGATTCATCTGAGCGGACAATGGACGCAGTGGTTTTTAGGAACTCCTGTTGCGCTCCGAAACGTAGAACGGAACCTATTTAAGAAGAATTTGTATAAGGAACTGCAAGGTGCTACTCAGTGTTCTCCATTCTGCTCATGCAAATTTTCGTTTTATTTAGCAACCTATGTACACAAGTAAGGTAAAGGTAAAGGTAAAGGTGCCGGCGTTGATCAGTCCTCTGAGGACGCGCCGCCGCATTCGTGTTCCATTCAAATCGTAGAGGCATAGTGAATGCGTATTTTGGCCTGTACAATGACCTGCGGGGGCCAGCCGCTATACCAGGTCAGTGTCTTTACCTTCCCAGACAAGTCTGGTACCAATTTACCCGACCCCGGAGGGATGGAAGGCTTGGTTAGCCCGGGCCGGGATCGATCGCTCGACCGTGCGGGTGTCAGCAGTGCCTCTTACCACTGTACCACGCGGGCCCCATGTACACAAGTACTATGTAGTAATACGTGTTCTGGTGACTGGCAGAACTCAACGGACTTGGAGTAGCAAGAAACCCAATTTTTGATGGACTTGGGCTGGATGGCCCATGTCTAGAATGTGCCTGCCGGTTTCAGTACATTTGAGGTGCTTCACTTGTATAGTGATTTGTAAACTTGGGATAGACTAATATAGTTTTTAATGTTAATATTAACACAAATGTACGGATAATGAATAATTTAACAAAATAATATAACTACGGCAAGTTATCAATAACAAGTCTGATAGGAACAACTGGACCAACGCTGCTACGATAAGCGGACCACGAGCATAAGGGGAACTGACGGTAAACACTGGAATTACGCTGCATGGTTCTTTCGCAGTGGCTATTGCGGGCGAGAAAGCTTAGTTACTTGGCTACTGGCTACAGCATTACTGTCGGTACGCCCAGAAAAGTGAAATAAGCTATAGTGAATATGCGGATATTCTCAAAAGCTGATCGCCAAACCATTCCTTAATAACTGGATGTATTTTGCTTGTTCTTATGAATCCATTTGTAACTGCTTGCCTTATCTCCTTATTCTTCGCCTTACATAAGAGGACCTTACCTTCTTCTCTATTAATTACTCTTCTCTCTAACTCTTCTCTATTAATCATCAATCGCAACGGCTGATCCGTTGGAAATACAGCGACACGAGAAATACTAAATTGGTAGAATATTAAAGCACAGTTAAACTTGGACTTGCATTCCGTGAGGACTCGTGAAGTCTACCCCACGCCATCATTTCTCCTTTGAAGGGAAGCGCCTTGCCTGACAATCGTGAGATCAGGTCCGACGCCATCAGCTGGTGTTTGCTATTGAATGCAATGTATCTTTTCGTAGCAGTGAGTACAACAAATATCTTCTAATTTTTCGAATTCACATTTTTGGAACGGTTCTGTAGAAGCTATGACTATCTCTTCAAGATCATCTTCCTGTCGTTTCGATGGACGCACAGCACCGTCACCTTGTGCCCGCGCTACGAAGAATTCGACATTTGCGGAAAGTCTTGCGAGCCTACCTGCAAAAAACCACAGCCGGTCAGAAAACAACTATTTTTACATCTCTAGTAAAGTACACTAAATATGTGAACAGCTGTAGCATGCACGTCAATATTCTCTGTTACGGGAAACATCGCTGGTCATGATGAAGCTGCGAAAACGTATCGCTGTCAGCTTCCATTTTTTCTACCAGAAATCTTTTTGATTTCTGTTTCAAGTGCTCTGTGTGTACCATGTAAAAATGATTTTTCAGGAACTATGCACGCCGTTATGCATAGCAGGATGTAGATGCATGAAAGGATACTTCAGGAGTGATGACGGCGAATGCGTTCTAAGCTGTAAAGGCAAGTTCACTGAGAGCTTGCTATTGTGATTGGGTGAGGGGCGAAGGTTCAACCTTTCTGAGAAGGAGTCTTACTCATAGCAAAAGGCCGATCACAGCCTCTATTTCGCAATGACTGTGTTTCTCAGGAGTGGACCGTGCGGACGCGCCGTAGGTGGCATTTCTGGAGATGAGGCTGGATGGGGACCAAAGTCCTGAACTAGAAGTTCATACATGAAGCTCTGCGATGTGGGGTTTGGTGGACCACTCTGTTTCGCTTATATTTGGATTTGTAAGCTTCCCGGGGAAGTGTTGATGCAGTTCGTAGAACCTAATGGATGAGCTCAAAAATCTCCGCAATGCGCCGAGCTCTTTCCACAAAAGTGGTCATTTGTGCCACCAGTGATGGGCTCTTCACTCACTTCCCATCTGTATCATCCAAGTTTCGTTTCTTTACCTGTACATGAAGAGATGTTTTTGATGTTCAGGAAATGTCACTTGGTTATAAGATTATAAGAGGAGCCGGAAGGTTCATTTCCATGCTCGCAGCTGTCCTCTTTTCCTCCTGGAATTCAATAATACCATTTTGGATTGGGAGATGTCAGCGGAATGTGCTTGTCGTAGTTCATGAATTCCTGTCGATTTGAACTCCATAACTGGGAGGGATTCCAACGGAATCAAATAAACGTATCATGATCTGGAAGAGCTTCAGCTACTCCACTCAACTGCTCAATCAAAAGAGAATTGCGCGGCTTCTGTCGTGAATATCGGGTATCTATCCCTGTCACTAAAACCTTTAATAGATTTACTGTTCAGCTCCAATGAGCAGCTCTTATACGTACAATAAGCAAACAAGTAATCGAAAAAATCTCCTACGTTACTCTTCCAAAGTGACCATTATAGTATTCAGAAACTGTTTAAACATCACGAAGAATATTCCATGATCGACTGTCGTAAAGTCTTGGCATGTCGAGTATATTAATTAATTGGTAATCAAGTAATTGGTTTAATTATCCAAGTTTGGGGCTCTGAAGAAGGCGGACTCGCTGAAACGTCAGCCGAAATAAACTGGTAAAATCTTGGCTATTTGGCTTCACTTAGTCTATAACCTACTACTATGTCTATACATCACCTATTACTGCGATTTTAGCGCCAGCCCGCCCTCCACCTCCTGATCAACCACCTCCTTTGCCACTTCCTCCACCACCATCCCTGCGACCACCGCCGCCTCCTGGTCAACCACTTCCACTGCCACCTTCTCCACCATCTGTAGTTCACCCGACACACCGACCTCATCCTCCACCTTCGTGCTCTACCATGGACTGTCCACCCGGAAGGCAGTGTCAGCTGATAGCAAGGACCTGCGTCGGTTATCTCTGTCATGGTCCACGTACGCAGTGCGTCGAAGTTGGTGAGTATTTTGTCACTGCCGTGCTTATTAGAATCCGTCACTGTTCGGCACTAGCAACGATATTCTTCACAGAAATGACTGCAACTGTAAACTGTTCGGAGTCAAGGTGCCCACCGGGTAAGAGATGTCAAATGGATCAGTCTCCGTGTGACTCGTCTCCGTGACCAGTGCCTCAACCGAGATGTGTTTGAATTGAACTGTACTGTGATTTCTTATAGCCTTCTTTGAACCAATCCTATTGCACGCAATAAAGTACGTCTTTTCTCAGAGCATCTGTCGGTGTTTTTGCTCCTTAAAGCCTTGGAATTTGAAAAACTTGTCAAAAAGTCTTGAATTTAGAAAAAATGAGTATTACTTGCCTCTCAGAAGACGTAACTATATTATGGACTTGACTAACCGACAGGCCTGGAATCACATCTCTTCTGAAATGTAGCTGACATGGCACTCAAAGATAAACGAACTGTCTGCTGCTGTAATATCCATTGTTCCAAACCATTTCTGCTTGGGTTACAGGTGAAGATGTATGTATTTTAAGTACCTAGTCTTCGCAACCTCGCACAGCCAGTTTCTAGCAAGACTCTGATCCAATGAGCCTTTCCACACGAATGTTACCTGAATGAATTAAAGTTGGGGTCAAAAATAGTAAGACAAAGGTTTATCGAGTTAAACGTCAAGAAGACCGAGAACGTAAACTAAAAGCAGGCATTGACTAAAGCTGCTGTACGATCTTACAGCTTAACTAGGGGGGCCCTTTCTGCAGAACAAATATTAAAAAGGGAGCTTTCCTGCAGAAAAAATATTGATCATCAAATTGGATTGTTTCAATTGGGTGTTATACAACGACCGTATGGTCACAGCTCTTCGAAAGGGCGGAGAGGTCCCTCCGTTCTTGGCAATGATGGCATATATCCTCAGCTCCTCTCAGTTATTCCTTTTCTCATCGCACAAAACTTTTTCATTCAGACAAAAGATAGTCAATACTTCAGAGCACACACAAAACACCTTTAGATAAAGGTTAGTAGTCACGATGTAAAAGGTAGCATTGGTCACTGACATCGAATGAGGGGCCAAACAGAATAACACAAGGATATGTAGGTCGAGATAACAATAATGAAAGCCAAGTAGATTTAGAACAATTTTGTTCGGAAAACGGACAGCCAGTTAGGAGTACCAAATTGACATGGCACGGCGGCTGAGCGCATTGACGTGAGCAGCACCATGATCTTGCAGATGAATAAACCTTCAAGAAGGAAGTCCTTCTGTAGAAAAAAGTGTACTATGAAGTTTGCTCGAGCAGCATCAGAAGGGTACAACCGTATATAAAGGTGGCGAACACGGATCGAACACAACAGACGGTCTATTTCAGTCTTCTCTCGTTTTCCCTTTTCATCTCATCTAGCAACGGCTATTTCATTTGTTGTTGTTACTCATGTGCCAACAAATTCTTTTATTGCTTTCAGGGATGAGATTACTCCTCCTTCTCGTTCTGCTTCTAGTTGTTGCAACGCAAGCAGGTTTTCTTGACTTGAAGAGCAAAGTTAAGGACCTTAAGAATGACCTTAAATCCAAGGTCAAAGATCTTGGGGAAAAAGTTAAAAACGCGACGGTAGCAAAATTCAAAAAATTTAAAGAAGTAAGTCTCGTTGGACTATTACTGATTGAACTGAATGGCGTAGTGGGCGCGATTTAGGCGTTGAAAAACACAGGAATTGAGAAGCTGAAGAGCAAACTCTCGGCCTTCAAGGATAAATTGAAGGATAAGCTTAAGATGACAAAAGATCAAGCAGCCAAACTGGCGGAAAAGTTGAAGGTTAGCAGATAATCTTTTACATTTGCTAGTTCCACGGAAAAGAGTATTTCGGTCATCCCACTGAAATTCGAAACCAAACTAGAAGTTTGATCAAAAAAGTGTTCGTTGCTTTTGAGCTTGGTTTTTAGGAAGTCATTCACCGACGAGATCCTCCTGGAAACAACACCGAAAAGTCGATATCGGAAATCAACGCAGAGAAAAAAGTCGTCAGCAAAATGTTCCAGGGCGACATGGCATTATCGAGGTAAACGCGCGACACACTTACTCTATCGAAAAGAAAACAAAATTCAAGAATTAGGTCTCCAAAAATCGTTTTTGAAATGGTGAAATATTGGAGTAACCTCTTGTTCAGGAGACAAGTGAATGGAATTATCGATAGCATGGATGGTCGGCAGAAGAGACAGGCCTTCAAAGATATGACAAGCCTGTGGAACGACGGCGTTTTTTACGAATTTGATGAGGGCGTAGGTTCGTTGAAGGATGGAAAAAGGTTTAAACGGTTCAAGTTATACTTCTTTGTGAATATCACACCTAAACCGATATTTATGTAACATTTCGCACGCGCTGAGTAATACGAAAGATAATATTGAAAAGAAAAGCACGAGTCAACAAACTTGTGTCTGTGTTTCTGGAACGGCATTCTTCCAGTTGTTCTAAGCGTTACCGTTTTCAGATTACAAAACTAAAGAAGTATTCAAAAAGGGCGCTAAAAAGTGGGAAGATGTGACCTGCATCAACTTTACGGAGAGCAAGACTGGTAGGGCAATCGTAGTTTTAGAACTGCAAGCTCTGTAATAGCTACATGCATATTATACTTCGCCTTATTTGCAGCTAAGGACAAGATCGTGTTGATCAAGGAAGATGGATGCTGGTCACTTGTAGGAAGGAACGGTAGCGAACAGCCATTGTCTCTAGGAGAAGGGTGTGCTGAGGTGTGACTCGTATGCTATTCGAAAGCTCTTACCTTAAGAGAAACTCTAGAGCAAACGAAATGGTTACGAGAGTTACCGAACACGAGTTCTTATCTATGCTGCTGTGAGGGATCCATTTCCAGCGGCTGAAAATTTCAGGTCGGAGTAGCTGTCCACGAACTCGGCCACGCACTTGGTCTGTTCCACACAATGTCACGCTACGATCGAGACAACTACATAAAAATCCTTCTTAAAAATGTGCGGGTGAGTAAGACTGGAAAATAACAAGAAGACTATTGTGCCTTAGCAAAGGTAGCATAATCATTACAGGAAGATTTCGTCGATCAGTACATCCCAATCACCGAAGCAGAATTAGACACATACGGTCAGCCGTACGACTATGATAGCATCATGCATTACGGTGCACTCAGGTAAGCACTCGTGTTCGTTACTGTATAAGAGTTCCTGTAGTAGTGAAATGGAATTTCAGTGCTTCTCACAACGGTGAACCCACAATGGTTGCGGAGGACGTGAACTACCAAGAATCGATGGGCTCTCACATCTTGTCGTTCTTCGACATCTACACCATAAATAAGCACTACAACTGCTTCAGTAAGATGATGAGTTCGAATTACGGAACGACAGTTATTGAGTGGCTTCCAGAGAATTGCGAGAATAGGAATGACAAAGCCAAATGCGAAAACGGTGGATTCCCTCACCCAAGGGATTGCCAAAAATGCATATGTCCGAATGGGTACGGTGGCGATCTGTGCAATAAGAGAGTGAGTCAATGACTCCAGTTCACTATCAGAATTACGATTACAATTTCCCATCGTCTTGTTCAATTTCGCTACTAATATTGCGTAACTTTTTCCCCAGAAGAAATTTCAGACCGTGAGAAGTGTACGTCTTCAGACTTGTTTAGTCAAAAACGTATGACTACAGCGCTCAAAACCAGGTGAAGCTTGGAATTAATCAGAAATATGTTAAGCCACAAGGCTGTGGAGACGCGCTGACAGCTAAGGAAACACAGCAAAGTCTCATTGCCAGAATGGGACAATACCAATCCTATATCAAAGACGACTTCGACATGTGCTATTACTGGATTACTGTATGCATTCTAACTCCGCTCTCTACGACGTGTAGAACGACTACCTTTAATTTTGCTTGTGTAGGCTCCAACTGGCAAGAAGGTCGAAGTTACAATAAATTATATTTCGTACGGATTCGGAGTCGATGGCTGTTATGATGGAGGAGTTGAACTCAAACCTTTCAAAAACGCCACAACTTCTGGATACAGGTGAAATCACATTTCTACAACAAATTCATTTCCTCACTTCACTTTTCAGATTCTGCTCTCGCAATGACAAAGACAAGGTTATTACTTCTGAAGGCGAAAAGATGCTTGTCACAATCTTCGGAAGGGCCCCCAATATGCAGATTATCCTAAAGTACAAGGCTGTTTGAAATTAAACTCAGCGTTTCCAGACACGAACAATCTTTGATCAATGAAGAATTGATTGCACGACTTGTTGTTTTACCACCCATGCATCGACGAAAAGTGTGAAATTGGTTGAATGCAAAATAACCGTCGTTCGTGAGTCATACGGGCGGGAAGTGCACCCCAGCACGTATACATAGTTTTCCAAGAAGTAAGAAGTACTTCGCTATCTAGTCAAGACCCTATCAAAGACCACTATTAAGTCAAAAAGCCGCTGTACCTTTTTGCATGGGCTCAGCATTTATGGATCCCGCCGACATTTGTATACTGCAACACCATATCTTTCACAATTTTCGAAAACTTGGATGCATCTTTTAAGCATATCGTCTAACATCTATGGCCCACGGAACTCCATTTAAATACCGGAGGTGGTTTTCATTGTAAAGGCGTTCATTCGTTATAAGAAATGTGCACAACCGAGACAACAGCTGATGAGCAGACCGTCAACCACGATCATATTTGCAGTTTTTATTTGCATTGCAAAGCGAGCCTTGAATGGTCAGAAAAATAAGAACAAGAAAAATAAGAAACTTGATGTCGCTATAACATTAAATCACCTCAGCGACAACTCTCTGTACCGAGCTTCGTCCATCCGGGAATTTCAGGCACAATCCCGCAAGCTTAACAAAACATGGGTTTCCGTTGCAAAATCAGCTGGGTTGACCTCCTCCCTTATAACGCGACTCAAAATAAACCTACCTTGTTGCCCTGTACTATACCAACTCATAAAAACATGAATTCGCGCCATCTGACAATTTAAGAAGCATCGTCCCTAAAAACATCAATGTTAGACCCATAGTAAGCTGTGTGGGAGGTCCAACGGATATGAATGCCTAGTTAACACGTTAACGACCGCCGCGTTTTCAGCCGACTGCTGCGCTGGACAGGCGCGCGCGCCCATGTGCGCGCGCTTTGAGCCACATGGTGGCTCATACTGTCCCAGGCGGTAGACTTTTTTCTCAGGCAACTCCTTTTAGCGGTTTTTTAGCAAATTTTTACTGTTTTGCTCTCTTTTGTTACGTTAGTGATGCCAACGGTTGTAGGAATGAGCAATTCTGAGAAACTGGATAAATATTTCGGCAATATAGGTAAATATAGGTAAATAGGTAAATATAGGTAAAATATAGATAAATATAGGTAAACATCGGCAGTATAGGTAGATTTCATATTTTCCTATAAAATACTATTTTTGCAACATATACTTTTGTTTACAGATACGGTATAATACTTCTTCTTGGTAGTATGCTAGGAAGCAGTGCCCGAAATTCGGAATCAACTTTGCACCTTTCTATTATCTGATTGTCCTTTGTCCAAAAGATGTAACTGAAGTAATTTTGTCTTCTTCGTGTACAGGTTTTCTCCCTTCAGATAAAATATTTTGTTGGAACTGACCTTTCTCCCAATTATTTCTACCAGACGTTTGCACGTCAAATACTTAGAAATGGATTGCATTCGACTGAAGTCAGGGCTATTCGAATTATACTATAGGTTCATGATTCTGAAATTTAACGGAAACAGGGAAGAACAGATGTCAGATTGGTAATCACCCTTCAAGGAACCCTCCCGGACGGATTTCGAGCAAAACTAGTGGTCCTGATCATGACCTCCCCACCATACACCAGATCGGTAAAGGACATCACCCGTTTTCAAAAATATCTCGTGAAGGAAATAATGTTTTCTCGGCCCATCTATTTCATGTTTTAGTCTTACGGAAGTGATTACAAAGCAAAACAACTTGCACGAAAAAACACACGCGTTTTGCTATAAAACAGCTTAAATGGTTATGAGCCACACGGTGGCTCATACTGTCCCAGGCTGTAGTCTACGTATGAGCCACACGGTGGCTCATACGGTCGGCAACGTGTTAATAAATTTAGTGCTAGTACAACTGCTCTGCTTCATTCCAGCCCACCTCAGCAATACCAAAGACCCTATCAAAGACCACTATTAAGTCAAAAAGCCGCTGTACTTTTTTGCATGGGCTCAGCGTTTATGGTTCCCGCCGTCATTTGTATACTGCAACACCATATCTTTCACAATTTTTGAGAACTTGGATGCATTTTTTAAGCATATCGTCTAACATCTATGGCCCACGGAAAGGCCATGGATGTTAGGCGATATGTTTGAAAGCTCCATTTAAATTCTGGAGGTGGTTTTCATTGTAAAGGCGTTCATTCATTATAAGAAATTTGCACAACCGAGACAACAGCTGATGAGCAGACCGTCAACCACGATGATAGTTGCGGTTTTTATTTGCATTGCAAAGCGAGCCCTGAATGGTCAAAAAAATTTAAGACTCGTATAGCGACGCTGAGTACACTGACAGTGCTTTGCACACTGACAGTGCTTTGCAGTAGAAGTGGTGGTCTGGCAGGAAGCCGAGGCAAGTAGGGAGTAATAACAGAGTTGAACGACGCCAGAACGAAGCACGCAATGTATGATCGTCGTTCCAACCTCCGTGACATTCATGTTTTGATACGGGACGGGACTGTAGATGTCTCGAGTGAAAGAATTCACCTGTTACTGACGAAATCTCTGCTTTATTTTCAATTAACAATGCACAGAACTCATCTTTGAATTGTTCAGAACAGCCTGTCGACGGGGCGTACACAGTGAAGAAACGAAGTCGCCTATCTTCTCTGGCTTTCATTAAACTAAGACTAAACTAATTAACATTTTGGTATTACTGAGGTGGGCTGGAATGAAGCAGAGCAGTTGTACTAGCACTAAATTTATTAACTAGGCAATCCTATCCGTTGGACCTCCCACACAGCTTACTATGGGTCTAACATTGATGTTTTTAGGGACGATGCTTCTTAAATTGTCAGATGGCGCGAATTCATGTTTTTATGAGTTGGTATAGTACAGGGCAACAAGGTAGGTCTATTTTGAGTCGCGTTATAAGGGAGGAGGTCAACCCAGCTGATTTTGCAACGGAAACCCATGTTTTGTTAAGCTTGCGGGATTGTGCCTGAAATTCCCGGATGGACGAAGCTTGGTACAGAGAGTTGTCGCTGAGGTGATTTAATGTTATAGCGACATCAAGTTTCTTATTTTTCTTGTTCTTATTTTTCTGACCATTCAAGGCTCGCTTTGCAATGCAAATAAAAACTGCAAATATGATCGTGGTTGACGGTCTGCTCATCAGCTGTTGTCTCGGTTGTGCACATTTCTTATAACGAATGAACGCCTTTACAATGAAAACCACCTCCGGTATTTAAATGGAGTTCCGTGGGCCATAGATGTTAGACGATATGCTTAAAAGATGCATCCAAGTTTTCGAAAATTGTGAAAGATATGGTGTTGCAGTATACAAATGACGGCGGGATCCATAAATGCTGAGCCCATGCAAAAAAGTACAGCGGCTTTTTGACTTAATAGTGGTCTTTGATAGGGTCTTGACTAGATAGCGAAGTACTTCTTACTTCTTGGAAAACTATGTATACGTGCTGGGGTGCACTTCCCGCCCGTATGACTCACGAACGACGGTTATTTTGCATTCAACCAATTTCACACTTTTCGTCGATGCATGGGTGGTAAAACAACAAGTCGTGCAATCAATTCTTCATTGATCAAAGATTGTTCGTGTCTGGAAACGCTGAGTTTAATTTCAAACAGCCTTGTACTTTAGGATAATCTGCATATTGGGGGCCCTTCCGAAGATTGTGACAAGCATCTTTTCGCCTTCAGAAGTAATAACCTTGTCTTTGTCATTGCGAGAGCAGAATCTGAAAAGTGAAGTGAGGAAATGAATTTGTTGTAGAAATGTGATTTCACCTGTATCCAGAAGTTGTGGCGTTTTTGAAAGGTTTGAGTTCAACTCCTCCATCATAACAGCCATCGACTCCGAATCCGTACGAAATATAATTTATTGTAACTTCGACCTTCTTGCCAGTTGGAGCCTACACAAGCAAAATTAAAGGTAGTCGTTCTACACGTCGTAGAGAGCGGAGTTAGAATGCATACAGTAATCCAGTAATAGCACATGTCGAAGTCGTCTTTGATATAGGATTGGTATTGTCCCATTCTGGCAATGAGACTTTGCTGTGTTTCCTTAGCTGTCAGCGCGTCTCCACAGCCTTGTGGCTTAACATATTTCTGATTAATTCCAAGCTTCACCTGGTTTTGAGCGCTGTAGTCATACGTTTTTGACTAAACAAGTCTGAAGACGTACACTTCTCACGGTCTGAAATTTCTTCTGGGGAAAAAGTTACGCAATATTAGTAGCGAAATTGAACAAGACGGTGGGAAATTGTAATCGTAATTCTGATAGTGAACTGGAGTCATTGACTCACTCTCTTATTGCACAGATCGCCACCGTACCCATTCGGACATATGCATTTTTGGCAATCCCTTGGGTGAGGGAATCCACCGTTTTCGCATTTGGCTTTGTCATTCCTATTCTCGCAATTCTCTGGAAGCCACTCAATAACTGTCGTTCCGTAATTCGAACTCATCATCTTACTGAAGCAGTTGTAGTGCTTATTTATGGTGTAGATGTCGAAGAACGACAAGATGTGAGAGCCCATCGATTCTTGGTAGTTCACGTCCTCCGCAACCATTGTGGGTTCACCGTTGTGAGAAGCACTGAAATTCCATTTCACTACTACAGGAACTCTTATACAGTAACGAACACGAGTGCTTACCTGAGTGCACCGTAATGCATGATGCTATCATAGTCGTACGGCTGACCGTATGTGTCTAATTCTGCTTCGGTGATTGGGATGTACTGATCGACGAAATCTTCCTGTAATGATTATGCTACCTTTGCTAAGGCACAATAGTCTTCTTGTTATTTTCCAGTCTTACTCACCCGCACATTTTTAAGAAGGATTTTTATGTAGTTGTCTCGATCGTAGCGTGACATTGTGTGGAACAGACCAAGTGCGTGGCCGAGTTCGTGGACAGCTACTCCGACCTGAAATTTTCAGCCGCTGGAAATGGATCCCTCACAGCAGCATAGATAAGAACTCGTGTTCGGTAACTCTCGTAACCATTTCGTTTGCTCTAGAGTTTCTCTTAAGGTAAGAGCTTTCGAATAGCATACGAGTCACACCTCAGCACACCCTTCTCCTAGAGACAATGGCTGTTCGCTACCGTTCCTTCCTACAAGTGACCAGCATCCATCTTCCTTGATCAACACGATCTTGTCCTTAGCTGCAAATAAGGCGAAGTATAATATGCATGTAGCTATTACAGAGCTTGCAGTTCTAAAACTACGATTGCCCTACCAGTCTTGCTCTCCGTAAAGTTGATGCAGGTCACATCTTCCCACTTTTTAGCGCCCTTTTTGAATACTTCTTTTGTTTTGTAATCTGAAAACGGTAACGCTTAGAACAACTGGAAGAATGCCGTTCCAGAAACACAGACACAAGTTTGTTGACTCGTGCTTTTCTTTTCAATATTATCTTTCGTATTACTCAGCGCGTGCGAAATGTTACATAAATATCGGTTTAGGTGTGATATTCACAAAGAAGTATAACTTGAACCGTTTAAACCTTTTTCCATCCTTCAACGAACCTACGCCCTCATCAAATTCGTAAAAAACGCCGTCGTTCCACAGGCTTGTCATATCTTTGAAGGCCTGTCTCTTCTGCCGACCATCCATGCTATCGATAATTCCATTCACTTGTCTCCTGAACAAGAGGTTACTCCAATATTTCACCATTTCAAAAACGATTTTTGGAGACCTAATTCTTGAATTTTGTTTTCTTTTCGATAGAGTAAGTGTGTCGCGCGTTTACCTCGATAATGCCATGTCGCCCTGGAACATTTTGCTGACGACTTTTTTCTCTGCGTTGATTTCCGATATCGACTTTTCGGTGTTGTTTCCAGGAGGATCTCGTCGGTGAATGACTTCCTAAAAACCAAGCTCAAAAGCAACGAACACTTTTTTGATCAAACTTCTAGTTTGGTTTCGAATTTCAGTGGGATGACCGAAATACTCTTTTCCGTGGAACTAGCAAATGTAAAAGATTATCTGCTAACCTTCAACTTTTCCGCCAGTTTGGCTGCTTGATCTTTTGTCATCTTAAGCTTATCCTTCAATTTATCCTTGAAGGCCGAGAGTTTGCTCTTCAGCTTCTCAATTCCTGTGTTTTTCAACGCCTAAATCGCGCCCACTACGCCATTCAGTTCAATCAGTAATAGTCCAACGAGACTTACTTCTTTAAATTTTTTGAATTTTGCTACCGTCGCGTTTTTAACTTTTTCCCCAAGATCTTTGACCTTGGATTTAAGGTCATTCTTAAGGTCCTTAACTTTGCTCTTCAAGTCAAGAAAACCTGCTTGCGTTGCAACAACTAGAAGCAGAACGAGAAGGAGGAGTAATCTCATCCCTGAAAGCAATAAAAGAATTTGTTGGCACATGAGTAACAACAACAAATGAAATAGCCGTTGCTAGATGAGATGAAAAGGGAAAACGAGAGAAGACTGAAATAGACCGTCTGTTGTGTTCGATCAGTGTTCGCCACCTTTATATACGGTTGTACCCTTCTGATGCTGCTCGAGCAAACTTCATAGTACACTTTTTTCTACAGAAGGACTTCCTTCTTGAAGGTTTATTCATCTGCAAGATCATGGTGCTGCTCACGTCAATGCGCTCAGCAGCCATGCCATGTCAATTTGGTACTCCTAATTGGCTGTCCGTTTTCCGGACAAAATTGTTCTAAATCTACTTGGCTTTCATTATTGTTATCTCGACCTACATATCTTTGTGTTATTCTGTTTGGCCCCAATTCGATGTCAGTGACCAACGCCAACCTTGAACAAGAGAAGCGAGGAACCTCTTCGCACTTTCGAAGAGCTGTGACCATAGCCCCATTCGGTGGAACCTTTCACGAATTTCATTTGGACACAAAATTAAACGCATTTTGTATCGTCGATCGAGTAGGTCCTACGGTCGTTGTATAACACCCAATTGAAACAATCCACTTTGATGATCGGCAAATGACAGCCTGACGAATTTCCCACGCCAAAACGGCTTAGTTTCCCTCTACTTATCCAACCAAAACTCATCTAAATGCAGCCCATCAGATCCATCTGGCCATCAAACGGTGTTTGAAGCACGTCTTTGGATCCTGTTCGTTTCAAGTCAATGGACGTTTTTCTCTAAGCTTCAGTTCTTGGTATGACCATGGCGGACCACTTCACTCTGGCAGACCGCGACCTGTTTCGTCTACTTTTGTTCGTCCCTAGTTTTCGGGATTATTCTCTTTCGACCTCACTCTCAATTGGAGATTTGTTAAATGCTATTTAGTGATGGCTGACTCTCACACTACTGATACAAGCCGAAATCTATTATCAATAATGGCTTACGGAATAGAATTCCACCCATTCAGATATATGGATGATTTACTAATTATACATAATCAAAACGACAAATATATTGAAAACATACTATCAATACCTATAACAATTTCTTAAAAATTGAAAAAACTCATATTAGTAGTTATGTTTGTAATTTCTTGGACTACTCTGTTTATATAGAAAATAATAACATAATTACTAATTTGTATAACAAGACAGATCACTTTCAATTTAAAGTCACTAGGTTCTCCCACTACAGCAGCAATATCAGTTTCTCCGTTAAAAAAGCCATAATTTACAGTGAAGTACTTAGGATTGCTAAAAAATGCAGCAAATATAATGATTTCATTAATAATGTCAATCTCCTTTGCAAAAATTTAAAATCATTAGGCTATGATAATAACATACTTTATAAAGCTATTGCTTCTAGCCTTTTTAAAAACGAGTGCATTATATACAAATATTATGAGTTTCTACCAAACAAAAACATTAAAAAATTCGTACGTGAACTACTTACTAACGTATGGTCTTAGCCTGCTTTCCCTTCTTTCTTCTTCACCGCTCTTTCCTCTAATGCCCTATTCTATCTACCTTGACTCCTCATTTGATCTCACTTCAGCCATATCTTTGATCTCTCAGTCGTATATATACCCCCCCAAACCAGAGCTGCTACACACTCCTTCCCTACTGATGAGCCTCGAGGAGTGTCCGTTCTCTCTTTATGCCTGTCTAGGGTTAAGAGGCGAAACAGGATCATCTTATAAACTTTCTACTTCTCTCTCCTTCCTGTTTCGATCATTCGACTGTTCAAATTAAAAAGACCGTGGCAGCATAAGTGGTCTCTACATTAATTAATAAATGGTCAGTGGAACTTCAGGTATAGATCGATGTATTAATGTTTATCCATCACGTGCGCTATGTACAATCATGAAACTATAACAATTGGTGATCAGATGGGACGAGCTCCTCCGAGAAGTGCACCCAGCAGACCAGGTCCTGCAAATAATAGTTTTCTATATAATACCTAAGAAAAAACGAAAAAAACCTGGTTGGAGGTAACAGAAAATATTGCCTTTTCGAAAGTTTAACTCCTATATTCGCTAATTATATCAGCTCACCGCCTCCGAAGCCTTGTCCGAATCCACCACCGTAGCCTGGGCCGCCGCCAAATCCGCCACCATACCCAGGTCGAACACCGCCGTAGCCAGGACCACCGAACCCACCTGGACCGCCATAGCCAGGACCACCAAACCCTCCACGTGGACCGAAACCACCGCCGCCACCGTAACCGCCATGAGAATGATGATGATGATGATGTTCGTGGCTGTGACTATGGCTGTGACTGTGGCTGTGGTGATGATGATGACCTGAAGTGGAAATACGCGGAATGCTCTGAAAAATGGAAAAGTGTGAAAAACTGGAAAATTCTTCGTGCTGCCTGCTTGCTTACGCCCAAATCAATTGTTGAGAAATATCCCGTGCAATATATTTCACGAAACCAACCTCTACTCGACCAAAATTATAAGAGAAGAAAAAGTTAATTAAAAAGCTGCTCTCATAACGATAATGGCATCAGTTCCCTTGGAGTTATTTTGCTACGGATTTCAAAAGCCTACTTTTCACGTACAGCTGTTCGGTAATTTTTGAGTAGCTCACCATGCTGGGCTGAAGCCACGGCTACCAGCACCATCAGAATCGCCAAGACGGTGCTCTTCATACTGAAAACTTTAAAAAATCGGAAGATTTAGAAAAATGCGATACAACAAGGAACTGCTTCGAACGGTAATGATATGACTGACATCCAAAGGGTGGCAGAAAGTCAAAAAATGAGCAAGTAAATAAAAAATACTTTAAACAATGAGCGTTTTCCAAATCTCTATTTTCCTAGAGTCCGACTGTTGTTAACGCAGCTTTTTAAGTAAATTAATAGCAAAATTAATAAGAACACAACATTTGTGAGGGCAGGTAATAAAGCACGTTTATTTATGGCGTAGAAACAAACAAATATATAAATTGGAAATGGTTGCTTAGATTCGTAGGGACGCGACGTGCATCCGTCTTCGAGCCCGAATCATAAAGGCTCGGTAACCATTGAGAATAATAAAAAAATAAAAATTGGAGTGAAGATCCGTGTATTTGAGTCGAAGAAAATTACAAGAAAGAACCAGACGGGCACGCCACCAGACTGGTAGACCCCAAACTGGGTGCAGAAGCACTACCAAACCGTGTCTTATCACATCATAAGGAAGTGAAGGTCGAGTGTAATAGAGAGGATTCGGGTACGAATGATGTCGCCCGTGATACCGGTGGCCTTTGTGTGCAGTTCGTTCGCGATAAAATGATCCGGTTGTAGACGCAGACCGCAGGTGTCTCTCATAGGGCACCCTTCGGTGATAAACGCAATATTCTCCCATGATCGCTCCCTTTTGGCGACTGAACGGCTGCAAGTCGTCGGTCACCTTCGTAAATAGAAGCGACTCACATAGATACATCCAATGGGCTCCAAAAGTGAAAGGTTTGTTTGAGATCTCGTTATACCTCAGCATATCTGAGTTCCAGCACCGTTCCGGGCTGTTAATTGATCTTTTTCCGTGTTTATTATTTTTATTTTCTCTGGAGGCGCGCGTGGTGTAGTGATGTGCAGCGGTGCTCACACCCCCGCGGGTCAGCGATCGATCCTCAGATAGGCTAACCAAGCCTACCATTCCTGAATTGGTATGAGAGTCGTCTTGGAAGGTAAAGACACTGACTTGGCATAGCGGTCGGCTCCTGCAATCCATTGTGAAATGCATTAATAAAGCAGCTGATCA
>CP130736.1:34401151-34437459 GCA_030553155.1 Nippostrongylus brasiliensis | reverse complement strand
CCTAGTTGTTATTCTTTCTCGGAGTGTTTGAGTTACTTTGCAAAGAAGAATTGTTCTTGTGTTTTTTCTGATTGGTTTTGTTGTCGTTTTTTTGTTGTTACTTCTACGCGCACTATCGTGTGCGTCATACTAATAAATAAATTAAATAAAATAAATAAAAGACCTTAACTGTGGGCGGAGAACTTTTTGAACAAACTCCTAAATGAACTGACCTATCGTCTTGAACAAGTGTTCAAATATCATGTGATTCGATGTGGGAATAGAGGTGTTATCGCTGTGGCCGGTAAAGTTGTGCGGGTCGACGTCTGGTAAATCGCCAATGAGAAGATCGCGAGCCGGCGGTGACTCGTCGATGAACGTAGACGTTGACGGCACAGGAAACTCGTCCTCGACCAGCTCGTCCAGCAGAGTTCGATTCGCTTCCATCTGGAACGGAGCAGAAATGCGGATAAACGGAGGCCATGATTGATTCGATGCGATGCACATCAACTGCACTTTTACGACGGCAACGAGAAATAATTGAGACAAAAACTGAAACGCCAGCCCTATAAGGCGATGATCGTGTGTGCGAGATGGTGGTGGTAGGAGATCTTTCCAATCTTACTGCTCAGCGCGATATTACGAAAAGTACGAAATGTGCAGTAAAAGAGAGAAAGAGAAACGCATACGGTGGAAGAAAGAGCAAGACCATCAATGAAAGACAAAGATTAATTGTTGGTAAGAAAAGGGGGAACAAACAATAAATGAAAGGGGATTTAGGCGAAAGTGCTTTGCCCATTTCCTGTAACGCAACGAAAAATGGTACTGCCATGTTTTGTCTTGAAAATTCTCGCGGAATAAAAACTTGCTCTGTGTCCAGCTGAGCTTGCCTTCATGCATGTTTCCAACGTGATACCGACCTTTGTTGAACATTTAAATGGCCGGCTTGGCATCCTCTTTTCGAATATACAAACAAAATCAGATTTTACTACGAAACTGCCAAAGTTCAGTTGTTGTTCAACTACCTGTGCCCATCGGCTCTAATTAAGGAGGACGCCATGATTAGACCGACCTCGTTAGATCGGCGCTCTCGGGAGTGAGACGTTCATTTATATTTGAAAATTTTCACATTCATATCGATTTGTAAACCAAGAGATAGATCACATTTTTCTGACTCCAATCATTTGTTTTGTATTCAAAATGAATGGAATTGGGAGGAGTTGTGACGAGGCGGCACATGTGGCAGCGCCGAGTGCCGTCGGCAGCGTTTTGGTGAACATTTATGCGGCGTTACTGTATAGAGCATAAAATTGATTCCCTTTATCTGTTGGTCTTCAGAGGAGCGGTTAATGAATAAAAATAAAGAATTAACAGAATTCTTTCTAGTGCACCCCTTTTATAAACCGCTAATCCTCTCACAATTCTATTGTCGACTCACAAGGCGCGCGTGGTGCTTTGGAAAGAGACGCTACTGACACCCGCACGGTCGAGCGATCGATCTTGGCCGGGGCTCACCAAGCCTTCCATCTCTCCGGGGTTGGGAAAATTGGTACCAGAATTTTCTGGGAAAATAAAAATGCTGACTTCGTATAGCGGCCGGCCCCCGCAAGTCGGTTTATAGGCCAAATACGCATTTACCAAGCCTCACCGGTTCTGAATTGAACACGAATGCGGCGGCGCGTTCTTCGGGGACTGGTCAACGTCGGCATCTTTACCTTTACCTTTACCTTTACGCCTCGCAATCGTCAGTGGTCATTGTATGTGACATCGAGCTTGCAGTTGAAGAGGTTTTTTTCTTTACCTGATTCTCTTTACCCAGGTTCTAACCTACACCTTCTCATGACGCTGTGAAGTCTAGTAAATCGAGAAATACGTTTCGTATTACTAAAAGTCTTGGCGTTACCTTCTTACGCTCATTACATCCATACCTCCTCAAGCATAAGAATGCGTCTGGCTGAATGTTTTTAGAGCACGACTATCGCAAACGAAATAAATCCAGAAAGTTGGTATTCTCAGGAATCTATAATTCTTATGAAGCATTAAACTCGAAGACTACATAGTAGTATATGGCTACTGGACAAACATAAAAAACTAAAGTTGAGGATAAACTACTTCAAATAGTTATGGATATTCCGTCGAAAGCAATTTTTCACTTCAATGGAGCTCAGTAGACGACCATTTACGGGAATTGCGCTCTCGATTGACTGCGTCGGTTGAGAGTTGTGGGCCATCACGGCCGATATGTGCGGCTTTTTCGGGAGCGTCGTGACTGACTGACATAAATTGGAAGGAAAACGGAGATGGTTGAGCTACGAAATGACCGAGAGAGACTCCTCGATATGACATGTGCCCATCAGATACGTGTCAGCCGGCTGCAGGGGCATGAGGCGACACAGCTTCGAAGACCCCCTTTCCCGAAAAAAATTGCAGCAAAATCCGGATCCATTAAAAGGAGGAGGAATGAGGTAAACGAGACAGGATGAATTGAGATTCAAAAAGCTGAAGTACTACCCGTAATTATTCATCTTTCACTGTCGTAGGCGAAGAAAAGGAAAAAAGTGACAGATGCTTAGTAAAGTGACTTAAACTCATTTCAACGGATTGAAGAACTCATAAATCGCAAAATAAAAAATATCCTTGTTTTTATGATATTTTTTATTTGTTCACCTATTTATTTATTTATTTATTTATTTATTTATTTACTTATGCCTAGCATAGACGTGCTTTAAAAGAGCAAATGTCTCAGTTAACACGTTCACGACAGTGTGGCGTTATGCCACGCCACGGTCAAGCGAGCGCTTGGGACCGTGTGGCATTATGCCATGCCACAGTCTTGTATTGTATTTTTCCCGATACATTTCAGAATTTCGGAAGATGTTTTCGTGCCACTTTTTAGCAGACCTTTGCACATTGCTATAGGAAGCATGGTATGAAAATGATTCTTAGCTTCTGATTTACTGGATTTTTTGATGTTGCACTAGTTTTCTTTACAAGTAAAAACAGATATTGGTTATGGCAAGAAACAAGTAAATGCAAACAGATATTGGTTATTAGAATAAACAAACAACAAGCAATAAACGAATAACAATTTCCTTTTAACCTGGAAAGGGAAAAAGGACATTCTAAAAGCTTCCAGCTGTTATTTTTCCATTTTCATTGCAAAAAAGAAATAGTCACAATCCCCGATATTACAGGACTGTATATGTAGTCCTCGGGATTTGCTATTCAGTTCCATTTTGAAAAAATTCACCGTATGCCGGCATCATGCCAGAGCCTGGCGCGGTAGAAAATCATTTAGTCCTACGCGCCAGAAACGCGAAACAGGCGCTGTCGTCAACGTGTTAAAAGAAGCAGAGCGATCCTACACAAGAAACTCATAGTATAAAAATACTAACAACACAAGAAATTCGGGAAAATATTTTACTACCACAAAGACTAACGACAAGGCTATATGCTTTGTAACTGATCATCTTTAATTTATGATTATCGACAAACAGAAAGAGTTATGAATCATTTTCTGTTTCGATAGACTCCATTTTTATTGAGAGATATGAGCTTTCATCTTAAATCCTTGAAACTGCTCGTGTGGGAAAAGGACCTCAGTCCAATTCTGCAGCGAAACGGAAGACCGATCAACTATCAAACGTAGGGAACTATACGTAGTGCAACCTTAACAAATTACACATCAACCAAAGGAGGTAAATAAATGACAAACAATGATAAAATATCCCAAGTTAGTTACATAGTGTTTCTCATCTTTGTGGAAGCAAAAAACAGAACACAAATATCAAAATCACAACGTCATCAAAATCCGTTAATTTGTTAATTGAGATGCTGAGCAGTTACAAAAAATTTTGTACCAAAGGAGCACAGATTATACCAGGATGAAAGCGGATAATGGCCCTTGTGCAGCGGCAGTGTGATGGAGACATTCTTTTGCCGAAGCAATAAGATCCGGGTTCGTGCGCCGCCCACTGTCACGGCTGCAAGCTCTTTGTGTTGGTTGAATCAGTATTTCTTCCTAGAATTCTTATAGACGTCTTCGTCCGATTTCAACTGCAAAACGTTTAGATTAAGGCTGAGAAAGGACCATAAATCTTTGGCCTTAATGCGAACCCTTTCGGGATCGAGCTATGGCTCCTTGATTTTTTTGCTCCAAAGCTCTGCTGAGTCCTTTAATTGGCGCCGTTTGCATATTTCGAGCGGTGGACGTCCTTGAAGGATTGCTAGCAATTTCATTCACGTGAGTGATGCTTGAGCAATACAAACTAAAATTCTACACATATCAACTGATCCAGAAAAGCTTATCTTGAGCTACATAACGTGTAAAAAATTCAGATCGATAAGAGACGGATGCTCAAATTGTAGTTTCCCAAAAACAAAACAATGAAAAATACAACGAAGATGTTCGAAAGTGCGGAAGAAACCAAAAAACGGAATTCATTGCCACATTTTTTTTGCTACGCATAACAGTATCCCGCAGAAATGCGGCGATAAAAGTAGAATTTCATATATTCAATCTGTTGACAAGGTTCAAGACAAGTCCAAGTTTTCAGGCCGGAGTACTCCATATAACTTGAATCCAAAAACAAAGTTTATCAAGCATTTAAAGGATCATGCAGTTGATGTCTGACCAAACAAGCCCTTTTCTTCAACTGGCTTCCCATTATGCTGTTACCACCAGAAAGAACGGAAAAAGCAACTACCTAGAAAACCGTCGCACCAAATTGTTTCGTAAAATTTGGGCTTCTTTCTGGCGATTTATTCTTGTCTATCTCTTTCGACATGGATAAATGGGTGCTGGATCCTGGACGCTTGCATGGGGAGTGTGTAATATTGCAACTATTATTAACTATTACTACTCCGAGAAAAGTTTACATAAACAGAGGCGGTGATCGATGGGCGACGGCCAGTTGGGTTATTAAGTGTAGGTGGGTCATTTCCTTGAAGGAATTTTCCTTCCTCGAAGAAAATCTTGAGAAATAATCTAAAGGAAATACTTGCACAAGAGATAAGAAGCAAGATCACAGTGAAGAAGAACCTAGGGTTTTATGGGTCGGACATTTGGAAGCCCTGCAGGGGGGGTGTTTAAAACGAATTCCGGAGCTGAAGAAAGTGCACGAGCACTTTGTGAGTCGAACGCTGGATGGATTAGTCGAAGTTGTGTGGTGAAAGTGGGTGGAGTTGAGTAATGACCGCAGAACGGGAGGCTGAATCAGGAGGAAAGTGTAGGGCGCATTATATTCGCCGCTTTATTCTTCTAGTACATCCGGAGCGGGTGGGTTTTGTATGGAACAGAAAGACGCAGCATCAAAAGCGAGCCCTTTCGTGTGAAAAATAGTGGACGGAAGAGAAGTCAATGGTATGGAAAATCATGAGCGTTGCTAAAACAACTACTCTGTGAAGGATAAGAAATGGTATATGACCTAAAATTTATTTATCTATGCATTTATTTATTTACTTATTTACTCATTTATCTATTTATTTATTTAACTATTTAGTTAATCAGTTATATTTTTATTTATTGTAGACACGCTAGTTTCCGCACGTGTAGAAGAACCCAGGCAAAAAAACACAAATTTCAAACAAACGAAACTCTGCTACTAACAACCAAAAGAAAAAACCAAGTCAAGGCAGAGCTAAAAGGGCTTACAGAACACAAAAAGAAAGAAAATAAACAAAACAATACACAGGGAGGGAGATAGATAAGGGAAATTTCACAGATTCACCCAGACAGATCCCTGATTTTCGAAATGTGCAGGAATTTTGAAAGATCTATCCACTCGCTGTCAAAAACAGTTGCATCATGAAGCGTTCCATAAAAAATGGTCTCAGAAAGATCTTGGTCTCATTTTTCGGAATATAAAAGGTTTTAAAGGTCTCTTCAGAGGCCCAGTACAAGACACTAAGGATTCAAAGAAAATTGTGGTGAAAAATCGTGGAGAAACGTCGGAGGAAGGTCAAACTCAAAGCAAGAACGGGGCAGGTTTCTTATCACAAGATGGAGGAGTCTGTCGTCAAGTGGGGTAAAAGTGAAGGGAATCCTTGCTTCCATTAAAAAAATTGGAATGCATGTGTTACACAATACAGGCGTGACCTGAACGTGTCGCGTCATTTTCAAGACTGATCACCTGCTAAATAAAAACAGCATGCCATAATGTGGTCAACACGTGACCACCCAGGCAATCTAATAGATATGGATTTTCCGGCGAATTTTGACGAAGAGCCAAGAACAGTTTTTTTAGAACTCTAGTTTCTAGCCCGAGTTCTTCATGCACAGCTTTTCAAAGTGAAACACATCAAGAGCACCCAGAGAATGCCAGCAGAATAGCCTTCCGCCAGTGTGACAATGGAAACGCATCAATCAAATTGGTGCAATCTCTCCGGACCGTGGACTTCAAATCTATCAGCGCGCAGCTGACCACCGGTCACAATCGTCCTGATTTTTCATCCCTTTCACTCGAACCAACTTTCTTTCGAAGTGAATTAGAACAGTTGCGAAAGGCGGTCGATGAAGGGTTCTGAAGAACAATACATGAACGACGAAGCAGTAATGAGTTCAAAATGAAGAATACCCTGTAAAAGTGACCCCTTATAAAACCACATAAAAGACCTTCTTGATCACCGAGTAGAGGAATCAATATGTAAGTGGAAAAGGAGACGAAAACAGAGGAACATACAGGAAGGATATGGAAGTTCAAAGGTTTCCGATGACCTCTGGCACTGGCATGCTCCATGTAATGGTCAGAACTCTATTAGTTCAGGAAGCCTTCGGGCGAATTCGCTTCCTGCTACCATAACAATGACGAAATAATGTCATTTTCTTAGAGAACTCTACTCTAAAGAGGATGTAGAGAAAATGTTTCTGGTGCAGTAGAGAGCAAAAGCAGTTGTACTGTAACCATCATAGCCTGTAGTCACTATGTTGCAGCAGACACAAACAATTTCACAGAAGAATTAAATTGAAGGATTCAAAACGTGAAGGTACGTTTTAACAAAAAAGTCTTTGTCTGAGGTATCCCATGGGAAGTTGTTAGAGAGCAATAGGCTTGATCCAGCGATCATCGTCTTCACACAATTGATATCGTAATCAATTATTTCAATACTTTCTTCTGCGTTCGAGACTATGAGGTTAAAGCACCTATTGAAGGCCGAAAGTTTCAAGCTTCTTGTCGCCTTCAGTGTCCTCAAACATCGATCAACTTCCGCATACGCTTTCACCTATCAACTTCGAATCACCTGTATGTCCTGTCGTCGCGTTGATCATCGATTTGCTCGAGCGGGCGCCAGTAACATTTCCATTCGTTCCTGTCGCGTGCCGTTGTAGACCAGTGGGTCCAGCTCGCCCGAGAAACACGAAGAGCATCGAATCGATCGTTCAGGGATTTGACGAAGAAATCCGGCCATCGCAGAGGTGGGCCACCTGGTGTTCTTCTGACGTCTCGTGGAATCCAGTCAGTAACGGCTCTCGTCCAACGGTCGTCACGGAATAGCATTACGAGTCCGCCCCACCTGATCTTCGACAATTTGGCCCATACGACTGCGTCTCTGATCTTCCACTGTCGACGTAGCTTGGAGCGCCGTATACTGTCTCTCTCCTGGATGAGGCGAGTCACTCCGAGTATTCTTCTCTCTATATTTCGCTGCGCGAAGCAAATCGCATGTTCATCCTGCTTGCGAAACGCCCAGGTCCTGTCGCATACAATATAGGAAGACCTGTGGAGTTGAAGAGATAGGAGTCAGGACGAACGTCAACTTTAGAAGGCAGCAATATTATTCTATATTTGGCTGGCCTAACGCCTAGAAATGGAGCCGTCTGAGAGCCACCATGGCAAGATTTAAGCAATTGTTCGTCCGTGAGCGCGAGTGCACTTCACGCTTGCAACCGGTCGCTGCTCCTGACAACATACATATACCGTGGACTAATGGATTTCAGGTAAAAAGGCAGCGGTCCAGCCCACAGCTCCGCAGTGGGTGTGTACAGCAGACCAGTTCTTATTACACTGCAGTCAACCAGTCAAGTGAAATTGACGCGGGGAGAATGCACACATCGCCGGCGTCCTCTGTCTTAACAAAGTGAAAGATGGCAAGAACGAGTGTCTCCAATTTTTCGACTCAAACAAGAAGCCTCCAGCGTCTAGTAGAAGTGCTAGAACCAGTGAGCAAAATCATTCCAGAGTTGGGTGGGCGTGGTCCAGTGATAAAAGGCACCTTTGACACCGACACAGTCGAGTGATCGCTCCCCGCACGGGCTCATCAAGTCTCCCATCTTTCCGGTGTCGGGTACCAGACTTGTCTGGGAAAGTAAAAACACTGATGTGGTGGAGCGGCTGGCCCTGCAAGTCATTGTTTAGGTCAAATACGCATTCACCATGCCTTTACAATTCTGAATTAAACACTCCGCCCTTGAGGGACTGACCAACCCCGACACCTTCAACTTTTACCTTCATTTTTGAGCCCGATGGTTAATTGCTTCTTGGTAAAACATGTGACGCTGGCGTAGGAAAAAGCAGCATGACTCTGGTTCGCACTAAATGAAGTTTTGTGAGCCGAGGAGACTGAGTTTATTTACAAGCTCTACCAAAGAGAAGAAAGACCCCGCGAAGTCTCACATTAAAACAATTCTCATCGAGCTATTCAGTAATAAGTTAGCGAACAATTGAATAATTAGATTTTCCAAGTTGTTGATATTCTGATCCAAAAATCCTGTGAGAGTCGAGTAATATGTAGAAGAGGAAAATTAATGGAAGGGGTACTGCTATGACGCAGATTTCGTTCACTGCCGTTCTCTGGACGACAACTGGAGCGAGGGAAGCGACATCAACTCTTATGGAAGGCTAAGCCATGATAATTGCTGCATAACTTTAGTGAACGACAACACTTCTGCCTCCGTATGACTAAGCTCTCTACAACTCTTTCTCGATTCAGCTGCTCTGAATTGAGTTTCGAATAGGCTACGAAAAAAATGGGGAGGTGCACTATCTTCGCGTAAGGAAACAAATAGCTCATGTACGCAATGCAACTAATCCCTCCGCACAGATGTGGTGCAAATTCGTGCTGGGAACGCGCCATTTACTAGTTCTTCGCCCAAAGCGACGGCGAAGTACCGAGTGTGCTTAAATTGCAGCAGATTGGACGAGTTGTAGACGACGACACGAGTGGACACAGCGAACAGATGCTTCTGTTTTCGAGCAACGATGTTGGTTGTAAGTACAGTGTAAAGAGGAAGAGCGTAATGAGCACAAGTGCAAGCGCACCCCGCTGTCCTGAACGACGGCCACGGGGCGACTGGCCAGTGCGCGAGTAAATCAACGTGACCAGATGGATGAAGCAGCCATGGGAAACTTGGATTCGCTGGTAACTTTATTTATTTATTTATTTTCTTATTGAGACGTGCATGGAAAATGCACGTAAAACTACAGAACCGCAGAAAGCAACGTTGAACGGCGATTAAAAGAAAAAACTGATACACTTACGAATCTAAAGGAATAAACAAATGCTAATATACTTCAACAGTAAGATGAACGAGAAAGAAAGAGTCAAGGAGAAACAGATAAAACATGAGAAAAAGTTTCGAACACGAAGTCGATGGTTAAGGAAATTTACTTACATTCAAACAACGCTAATGACATTTCAAGGAAGGAATTTCTCAGTACATTGGAGGAGAAAATGCCGTATAATTCCATGGGAAAAGAAACTGGATCTGACTTCACTTTTTGCAACCGCCCTAACTACTCTAAGACCACCATGTCTTGTTCGACTGGAGGAATGAGAGAGAAAACGATGTCAAGATACACGGACAATACCTTTGCGGATTTTAAACATCATGACAAGATCGTTTTTGTTATAGGGAAAATGTGATAGGAAAAACACCACGACTCGGCGATATAAGGGCCCTACGTAAGATTCACAATTTTCACCACACAGATACACATTATATATAATGTCATGGGCACACATAGTGCGAATTAAAAGGTCATGCACTTCTTACTGTGGTATTGCTGTCATTCCACTTCGGGTGAAGCGTCAGGCGATCGATCCTGGCCCGGGCTAACTAAGCCTTCCACACCTCCGGGGTCGGGTAAATCGGTACCAGACTTGTCTGGGAAGTTGAGGACACTGACTTGAGCAGCAGCTGTCCATTTCAAGTCATCGTTTACGTCAAACATGCATTCACATTTTCTCTACGATTCTCAATAGAAGATGAGTGAAAGATGTCCTTAGAGAACTGATCAGTGTCAGAATTCGCCGTCGATTTTGAGGCGTGTTCTCCAAGAAGTCAACTGTTTTCTATTTTCGTTTCGGCGACAGACGCCTATTTTAGGATTCGATGCCTAGTTTCTGTTTTTTTTTGTTGCATCCTGATTTCATTTTCGCCGATGCCTGCAGCGGAAAGAATTGACTGAATTAGAACGAAGCGCTCGCGGTTCGACTGAATGCAATTTTTGTTTGCCAAAAAAAGGGGTCAGCAAGCATTGCTTTCGTAGTCGTTTACACTTTGAGACAAAATCCAATAAATAGAAATCATCTGGAATCTTCCGAGAGGAAACTCCAGTCATTAGAACTACCTGTTTCGCTCAAATATCTGTGGATTCTTGGCAGAATTTCCCGAGGCAGTTAAATCATTTCCTGCGAGTGCCCTGAAGGAAGTGCGTACGGCGGTGGCAGCGAAAGCGATCCATTACGCAACGAAGTAAAAAGACGCAAGGAAGTGAATAATGGGTGAATGATGCCCTCGCCAGTGAATTTCACTCGTCTTCAAATGTCACTGATATTTACAAGCTCTGGCACTTTCCTTCGTGTTCCACTCAGAATTTTAAAAGTGTGGTGAATGCGTATTCGGTCTATAAAATGGCTTGCGGGGGCCCGCCGCTTAACCAAGTCAGTGCCTTCACCTTGCCAGGCAAGTCCAGTTCCGGTTCACCCGATCCCGATTGGGTGGAAGGTATAGTTAGAACGGGCAAGGATCAATCGCTCGACAGTTCGCACGACTCTTACCCCTAAGCTGCTAAGAGTCCTTTGTCTCAAATCCATTGGCTTCAAAAACTAGTTGAGGTCGAACGTTTTGCGCGTAGTGCTCTTCAATTACAAACGATGAGGAGGTCCACATAATGGTCCTTCTATTCGAGTGATAGTATTGATTATGTATTGATTAGCAGGCTTCCTTGAAGATAGCATGGGCTCACATTCATTCTCCCGATTCCTTTTTTTCTTTTTTCCGTCCGCTGCCTCACAGCACTCGGGGCTGTTTTCGCAACCACTCCGACTGATTTCTTGTGCGCTCAGCTCCATTAGCTGTAGAACTCAACGAATGTGAAAGAATGAGCCACTCGAAACACCCGCGCCCAACGCCCTGGGAAGTGTTTGTCTACAATCTGTGAAACTGCAGCGCCATTTAGGCTAGTGAGGTGTCGGAAGGAAAGGCTCCAAATTCGGCGACTGGAAGATGTGGAGTAGTTTACGCACAGAATGACACAAAGGTAAAGTAATAAAGGCAAAGGTAAAGGCAAATCAGTCGGCATGGTGTCGGCGTTAATCAGTTCCTCAAGGACGCCTCATCACATTTCGTATTCAATTCAAATCGTTGAGGTGGTTAATGCGTATTTGGCCTACAGAATGACGTATGGAAGCCAGTCGCTACACCACGTCAGTGTCTTTACCTTCGCAGACAAGTCTGCTACCAATTTACCTGACACTGGAGGAATGGAACGATTCATTTGCGAATTTCAGTAGCTCCCTTTACCACTACACCACTGGCCCCCCAAAAAGAATAAGGCGTTTCAATTCGTTCACAATTCTTAAAAGGGGCTAAGATAACCAAACCAACTTCATAAAACGATTGTAAGCGGTCAAGAGAATAATCCCATAAGAGATTCCAAAAGCATTACAGTTATACATACAGTTACTGTCGGTTATCTTGGTCTTCTGAAGGATAATTTCCAGACCTAGACAGGTGTAAGTTAACCTGCAATGTTGACCCTAGAATTTACCACATATTGAAACACATCGATCGAGCATTCTCGAGATGGGAGAGCAATGAGGTCCATTCCACGTCAAAAACAAAGGGAGTGACATAGGTTGAATGATGCATAGAGAACATTTGAAAAAAGGGCGCGTTTCTCATCCAGCTGCGATCCTCCCAAGAACCACCCATCGTTCCTCAACCATAAGTCAAGGAGAGCTGTCCGAACCTTCTAAGAAGTCGAAAGAGTTACAACAGTAAACAAGAGAGCAGCAAGAATAAATAAGTAAATGAATAAAATGAATCAATGGAAGGGATGGATGCGTATTTGGCTTATACACTGACTTGCGGGGCCAGCCACTCCACCAAGTCAGTGCCTTTACCTTCCTAGACAAGTCTGGAACCAATATACCCGACCAAGGATGGATGAAAAGTTCGGCTGTCCAGGGCCGGGATCGATCACTCGACAGTGCCGGTCTCAACGGTGGCTCTTTTCACCGCACCACGCATACCCTAATCAAGGGAATTGTAGCAAGAAAACGTGGTGGGCACAGTTGAACAGTTTAACAGACCCACAGCAGATCTATTGTACAGGGTGTCCCAAAAAAATGTACCCACTGTTTTAAATGCCATAATTTTAGCGAACGTGAACCAATCGAAGCGAATCATAGCTTGGATGAAAGCTAAGGAAAAAGAAAATTTTCTGGTATATGTTTGGTGAGGATTGCTCCATGCACGCAACCGAGGCCTCGGATTTTGGACCTGATTGATAGTGCACGGGTTATACGCTTGTTCCATTCCGGTCGTAAACAGGTAACATCGCCGCTATAAGTTCCTCCTGAGGCAGTGAACATATCGACTTGCCGCAGCTTTTGGTTAAGCATGGAATAACATCAATATCGGTCAATAATTGTAACCACTGTTTGAGAAGCTGAAACTCTTCCAACAGTGATGCAGTCATAAGCAAGGAGTTTAAAGGAATGTTAAATGAATGAACCATAAAGATTGCGCCATGCACTTGGCCGAATCGTCGGATTGAAGACCTGATTGAAAGTGCACGGATGATACGCTTGCTCCACTTTCGTCGCAAACAGTTGATATCGCTGAAACGCGTTTCTCTTGATGCAGTAAACATGAAAACATTAAAACGTAACAAGTTTAACATGCACTTTGAGATGCTTTTGCACAATACTGCTTACTCTGTTCAAAAACCCAGGACTCTCGTAATGAGCATGTAATAGCAACTGTTATGTTGTTAAACTTGTTATGTTTTGATGTTTTTATGTTTACTGCATCAAGAGAAACGCGTATCAGCGATATCACCTGTTGGCGACCAAAAAAGAACAAGCATGTCATCTGTGAACTTTCAATCAGGTCTCGAATCCGACGATTCGGACAGGTGCATGGCGCAATCTTTGTGGTTCATACATTTGTGAATTCTTTGTGAATTTTTCATACATTTGTGAATTCTTTGTGGATTCTTCTTACATTTGTGAATTCGTTTCATATGACTGCATCGCTGTTGGAAGAGTTTTAGCTTCTCAAACAGTGGTTACAATTATTGACCGATATTGATGTTGTTCCATGCCTAACCAAAATCTGCGGCAAGTCGATATGTTCACTGCCTCAGAAGGAACTTATAGCGGCGATATCACTTGTTTACGACCGAAATGGACAAGCATATAACCCATGCACTATCAATCAGGTCCAAAATCCGAGGCCTCGGTCGCGTGCATGGCGCAATCCTCACCAAACATATACCAGAAAATTTTATTTTTCCTTAGCTTTCATCCAAGCTGTGATTCGCTTCGATTGATTCACGTTCGCCAAAGTTATGGCATTTCAAACAGTGGGTACATTTTTTGGGACACCCTGTATAATATCTAAAAGACTGATTATGAAAAAAACTGTTAGGTCTCAAAAGAAAATATTGCATTTAATAGAAGTGATCCATTAATATATTAGGGTGACCCAAAACTTCGTGTGCACTTCAGATTCTGACTTCCTTTATTCACAACTCTATAAAACAAACAAATAAAGGACCATTAAGTATAGCATGATTAAGCACGATTCTCTAAGGGGTCGCACTGGCAGCAAACTCAGCGTGACCATGATACCTCAACTGATTATTCGACTATTTTTTCGAGTATGAATAAGGGAAGTCAGAATCTGAAATGCACATGAATTTTTGGGTTATCCTAATAGTATAAACAAGAATCACTCAACTGACGAAGCTAAGAAGAACCAGCACTGAGGCATAGCGCTAGCGCCAGCTTCAGCTGGCCAATACTAGCCTATGAGCTGGACACTACTATGACTACTATGGACGGGCGCTTCAGAGAACGGACGGAGTGGGTATGGGAATGACAGACGGCGTTGGCGTTTCTCTAGGCAACGAGGCTGAACACAATTCTCCTCAACGAATAACTCTCCACTCCACCCGCATTCCACATGTCCTACGATTGTATTAGTCGGTGTACATACGGCAGAGCCAATACCATTGATGTCGTTTAAAAATTATATAGTAGAAAAAAAGAGAATGAAAAGAGCCGATAATTAGTTTTTCGAGCCCTGTTCCTCTCTCAGTTTCTCGTATACTTCCAAGCATTCGATCTGACACTTTTCGGCTGGCTCGCGATTAAGAAAAAGGGAAGTCACAGCGATGTTGCAGCATGTGCCGTTTTATCCCCGTTTTACAGCTTCTGCAGCAGCAGTCTGAAGGAGAGAAATGGCGTCGACTTTTCTTGATCAAGCATATGTCTAGTGAGTCACAACTTCTAGTCCTATCGTATCGGCAGATAGAAAACTGTTAGATAGCATTTTAGTTCTCGAAATCACCAGGGATTGAACTATTTTCAACATCTCCCTCACAGTTCAGAAACTTCATCGAATCAGAATTTTTTTCTTCTAGGGTAGGAAATAGTAAAATAGAGAAAGGACGGAAATGACGTCTAGATTCGGCGATGAGTTTTATAAGCATATGTAAAAGTTGTGACAATTTTATAGAAGTTCAGATGTTTGTCCTGAAACAGAAGTGAGGCAATGGGTCTTATGGCTCGGCGCGTCGTAACGTATGCGAAGCGAGCCTGTAAGCCCGAAAATTTCTCGGTACAATTCTTCGTAGTAACCAAAGAAATAGAGAAGGTATTGTTAAAACACACAAGAGGGTGTAGTGAAGGTGAAGATTCAGAAACAAGCATCGTAACTTGTTTTTGTTTTGTTTTCTCCGCTGGGTTGGTTGAAGGCCTTTTTAAAAGGCCAATAGCACACCCATATTTATTTATTTATTTATTCACGCCTGTCATAGACGAGCTTTAAAAACAAATACGTTAGCTAAAAGAAACAGAGCGATCTTAGGCAAGAACCTCGTAGTATAAAAATAATAACAACACAAGAAATTTGGGAAGCAATATTTTACCACCATAAATATTAAGAGTGTTATATGCTTAGCAACTGACCATCATTGATTTATGATTATCAACAACAACACTTTCTCATATGTAGGAGAGACGTGGGAGAAAAAAAGACTCAGCTTATGTTAGATTTTCTTAACCTGACTTTGTCGGAATAACGCACATATGTACATATCGTTGGGTATATCACGAATTTCTGATTTCGGCCATGCGTTCTTTATTCAGCACAAACAATTTTAAAGTGATTTATGGCGAGTGAACGGTAGAACGATCTATTAGGGTGAACCAAAAGTTCGTGTGCATTTCAGAATCTGACTTCCTTCATTCACAACTCCATGAAAACAAATAAATGACCAAGAAAGATAGTACGGTGGAGCACATTTCTTTCACTGGCGGTGGATTCTGCGTGACTGTGCCACCCTAACTGATTATTCGAGTGTTTTTCTCGAGAATGGATAAAGGAAGTCAGGATCTGAAATGCACACGAACTCTTTGGTCACCCTAATAGTCCGTTGAAATCGCGTTTTAGCGGAAAAAGACCGACGGTTCTGTAGACAGTGCAACGATGGCAATCTCTAGAAGAAAGCATGACAACATCACATGATCAGCATCTCTGATGATTCGAATGAACGTGATATAGATAGACAACAGAGGAAAAATTAGTGAAGCGGAAAGAGCGTGAACGATCGTCGTAACTCAACAGATTTCCGCAATTCGCAGAACAGACTTTTGCCATTCACTGGAAAAACTCGTAGCTTCATCGAAGAACATTTATCAGAGCAGACTTATGCACCTTCTCACTTTGTGTAAACAAATTGATTTATAGAAGTAAAATTGTGAGTGTCGAAAACCTTACTTTAACGTTTTATGTTTATGTCTAAAGTATAATGAGCAGTAAGTAAATATTGGAGGTTCGCCCATGTAGCAGGGACAGGTGGTTTGCATTTATGACGCGCCACCATGTGGCGTAACAAATAAATAAAGAAATGATTAATACGAAACTATTCTGCTACTTGTCGCTTTTTGTTTAGCGGTTCATAGACGAAAACTAGTTGAATGACTTATATATTAGGAGATGCTCATTCGCAAAACAATGACTTCGGACGGGAATTGAACCCGCGTCTTTCTGTTTCCGGCAGACTGCACTGACCACTGTGCTACCAATGTACGTTGCAAACAACTAGCATCTTTCTTAAAGCTGGTCGAGCTTTTGCTATCAGCACTCACCGGTAAGCACGGAAATGAGCTGGTGAGCCGTTATCATTGTGTATAAATAAATAATGTTATTCAAAAGCATAAGCTATAACCAGATACCTGCAGATTTTCACGTTTCCAGGATTATCAAGCGTCAGAAAAGGAAAAACGATGCTTCCCAATAGATATGTAGCACACTCGCTATAGCTTTAGAGAAACCACTTAGCGGGGAAGAGCTGCTACATCCGCTCTACGCTCTTGATACAACGATAACCAATTTCTCTTGCTTTCATTCGAGGATCATACGCGGAGTTTCTTGCAATTGGCCAAGCAGAAAGACGGAGTTGCCGATCAACATTACCTTGGTGATAAAAATCATTTTGCTAGGGAGGAAGAGCTTTAGATGAAGGAATGAGAGAATTCTTAATGTTAATAACCTTTACAGAATGAGGCGTAAGAACTGCATACGCATATGGAAGCTTTGTTTTGGAAACTTGTCGCCATGTTTTGGAGAATAAACGTCATGGACACATAATGTCGCACTGAGAATTCTGCGTCCCAACTCATCTCTTCATTGTTAAAGAATGCGATGCCTTACCATCATGTTTCATTATCATCATTATTCCAACACATGGCGCACCAGCTGATTGAACGGCGGAAGACAGAAGCGAATTTGGCGTTCTGTGAATGATATTCTTTCTTGATGATCTAAACACGTGCTTTACAAGAAATTCGTGGATATATTACGCTAATAAATAGACGTAATATACGGTTTGTACAACCATGAATTTCCGGAATGTTAAAAAGACAAGAGGTAAAGGTGCCGGCCTTGATCAGTCCCTGGAGGACGCACCGCCGCATTCGCGTTCAATTCAGTACCGTAGAAGCTTGGTGAATGCGTCTATGGCCTAGAAAATGACTAGCGAGGGCCAGCTGCTATACCAATTTAGTGCTTCATACCCAGACAAATCTGGTACCAATTTACCCGAATCCAGGGCCAAATTCATGAATGGACGAGCGGTCTCCGAGACCGCGGCGCAGCCAAAACCGGACGGCAGAGTCGATGAGAGATTGTGTTTAACACAGGAAATTTAGGATAAGTAGTCAGAGGTGGGTGCCGGTCGGGCTATATCTCGGGGCTTATCGGGGGTTTGCCAATGATGAATCTGGACCCAGAAGGATGGAAGACCTGGTTAGCTCGCGCCGGTATTGTAGGCGTGGCAGTGGCGCCTCTTACCACTGCACCACGCTCACCCTTCCGGAATGACTTTTACAAATAAATTTAGGCAGCAAACGTACTACATCCAAAAAATCTTGTCACTAGTACAAGGGAGACGGCCTCGAGTAAATGGAATCGTTACAATTGTTCGACGTCCTAATGGCGGGACAGCTGAGTGGAAATATCTGGAGGAAATACGACTGCCTCTTAACATTATGAAGTGGCATGAAAAGGAGAAGTGAGAAAATGATCCCATACAGCTGTGAGATGACTTTCTAGAACAAATCTGGTAGCCAAACTATTACACTACGGTTGCCCGTGATTTTAGTCTTGTTTCGGGTCCAAGTACAGCGATAGTGAGTAATGAAACTTCTTTAAAAAGGGCTGGGAGCAGTTGGTGGTGGAAATAGTTATTTTATTCGTCTACATATATATACATATATATTTTACTTTCTCGTCATAGAATAACTTGTCAAGTTTATCAAACAATAGAACAGAAGAACACAAAGTATCATCAAAAGTCAAAGAAACAAACTCAAAAATTCTGTGGTTGGTAAACAACCCACTGGATCATACTCATAATTCTGTCCATTGTCAATCGAAGGCCGCATAGCATATTTGCCGTCATTTTGATTTCGTCGAACAGTGAAATTTGTTTTAATTTAAATTGTCTACATAATGTGATTTGTTGTGGCCAAAAGGAATGTGAAGCCGATTGTCCACAGAAGTTACCGTAACACTGTAAATTTACCCATGAAAGGTAAAGGTAAAAGTGTCGGAGTTGATCAGTCCCCGAAGGACGCGCCGCGGCATTCGTGTTCAATTCACAATCGTAGAGGCAGGGTGAATGCGTGTTTGGCCTATACAATGACTTGCGGGGATCAGCCGCTATACAAAGTCAGTGCCTTACCTTCCCAGACAAGTCTGGTACCTATTTACCCGACCCCGGAGGGATGGAGGCTTAGTGAGCCCGGGCCGGGATCGATAGCTCGACCGTGCGAGTGTCAGTAGCGCCTCTTACCACTGCTCCAGGCGGGTCCTTAAATTTACCCATAAGTTGCATTATATTATACTCATGTTGGACTTTTTCATAGGAGTTCATGGGTTGTTACACCGAAACGGAACTATAGCAGCTGTTTCAAGGTTCGTAGAATAATACTCAAACGAGCCCGATTGAATTGCCCACGAGCAAACGTAATTGCCGTCCAGGTAAGCTGTCGATTACGCTCATTAGGCGGCAACGAGCTGATTGGGAACTCCGTCCGTCGTTACGTCAGGATCAACTGTGAGGTTTGAGAGTCGGAGAGGGCAGCAAAGTGATCTCGTCCGAGGGAGAGGGCCCTGTTCAGATTCGACTTCTCATTGTCAGAAGGGTATCCTAGAGGTATAATTTTGTTGGAGATAAAAATGGAAAACTCTTTTATGTAAATGTTGTTGTTTATGTTATAAAGTAAGTTGTACTGTTTCCATCAGACTTTTTTTTCATGAATATCCATGATTTGAGTCGGTTAAAATGATGGATGGTGTTTAGATCATTCTGTTGTTTGGAACATTATTATACACTACAATACCTTTGGCGAATTTAGGTCTGCTGTTAAGAGATACCTTTCGGCTTAGTCATCAGCTATTTCCTGGTGCTTCTTTCTTTCTCAGTATTCACCTATCTTTACGATCATACATCTCTTGCCTCTCATTTTGATGTGACTATAACTTACCTTTCTTTTTTATCAATTACGTCAGGGTTTTATTCTATCGTATCACTTGATCAAGTTCTACCTCGACAGCCTCCTACCGCCGTACAATCGACTCTGATATTGTTGGCAGCTTCTATATATTCGTATCACGCGAGTACTCTAGTGGCAGAGTACGATTGACTCGTTTGTTTCGAAAAGCCACCGAGACAGGTCGGTTATTTGTTGTTGGGTCGGCGAAGTTGGATCGATACTGACGTAGCCCGTGTTTCTCGACCATTAACGATTGAACGGCTCGACTCCTGGTGGCTGGGAGTCATTTGATTTGCCCTTTTTTAAGCCACCTGACTAGGTCAATTTTTCCGGTTGTCTCGGTTTTTTGTCTGAAACCGGGTTTATTGGTCTCTCCCCTTTTCCACCAGAGATCACCAGTTGCTTCTCTACCGCGGAAATGGATAACTGTGTTTCTTCGCTTTCTATTCAGGAGATGAGAATGCCACGAGATGCCCACCATGTGGACAAACTCAGCGAAGCGATCGAAAAATTGAATGGAGCGAAGAACATCCCGAAATGTTTGAAGAACGCGATAGTGGAAATGGCGAGTCGCATCAACGAAGTAATCGAGGAGAATACGAAGCTACGTGAGGAAAATATAAGAGTTAGTCAGGAAAATACAATGTTGCGTAGTAGGGTTGAGGATTTAGAACGTCAGTTGAAGACCGCTAGAGTAGATGTAGGTAATTTATCTGAAAATAATAGAAGTCCTGTTGTCCACAATTCTGATGATTATCACGAATGTGAACGTGCGCGGTCGATAGTCATAAGAGGTGTAGGTGAATCTTCTTCGGGAATATTGAGGGAACGTCTAGATCATGATATGCAATGTGTACTGAACATTTTGTCATTCTTACATAGAGTGCGTTTCAAAAGTATGTATCCACCTTATATTCGGCAATTTCACGCTTCGCGTTCGCTTTTACGAACCGGCGTTTGTTGCATTAGATTCCTCGTGGTCAAAAATATCTGGGCTGCTCTTCGCAGTAAAAATAATCATCTCCAGCAAAAACAGACCGTTTTTGAACTTTTTTGTTTGTTTCAAAATATGTATCCACTTGTAGAAAAAACAATTTTAAACTAATTTTTAATAGTCGAATGGACCACCATTTTCTCTTATGACATCGAACACTCTATTGCCCATGCTACCAACAAAGCTTCGGAACACCTCGTCGCTGACGTTGTCCCAAACTGCCACCACTGCCCTCTTCAGCTCTTCATCGCTACTGAACTGCTTGTTGTCCGCGTAGACCGGCCGGACAACAATCCTCCACATGTTCTCCATATGGTTACAGTCAGGAGAACAAACTGGCCAGTGCATTGTCCGGATGCGGTTGCGCTGGAGCCAATCAGTAGTCGATCTAGACACATGCACCGCAGCGTCATCTTGCTGCAGAACATGTGTCTGCTTCCTGCTGCCTCCCAAGAAGGGAGGAAGGCTGGACTCCAGCACACCGTGGAACTCCAGACTGTCTATTCGACAAGACGAAAAGCTGAGCTTCAACTTTCCGCTGCTTTCCGCTGCTTTCCCATATCATTAACGAGCCGCCTCCGAAGTTTCGTCGAGCGAACACCATGGAAGGTTGTCACAGGTCTCTCCAGTAGTGCCGGAAGCCATCAGGACTATCTGGGTTGAACTTCTTTTCATCATTGAAGATCGCCTTACACTGGAACTCCGCCAAAACTTGCGATGTTAATGTGGCGAGGATGTCGCTACCTCACCTCACTGTGTCACCATTTTCTTTGGCGCACAATCCGATCTCGCCCGCTTACAGAAGTCCATGTGGCGAGCTGCCTCTTGCATGGTCCGTCAGCTGATGTGGTCGTTCATTCGCATTGAGCGGTAGATCGTGGTTCGCGATGCAGCTGGACTCGTACTGGAGCGAATTTTGTTGACATTCCATGTCGAATTCGACACCATGCGGCCAATTCTTCGACGACCCTGACTCGAAAGCAGTCGTGGGCGTCCAAGTGAAGGTGCTCACAGATAGCCCTCAGGATTCCGAAGATAACGGGCCACGAATCCGTGCGAACGGCTGAGTTGCCAAGCAGTGGCGCGATTTGACAAACATGTTTCCTTGAGGGCTCGGATCTGAGCTTGTTCCTCCAATGACAACACGGTTCCACGAATGGGAATTGTGGTTATTTTGTAGTGTCGGAAAAGAGCACTATTTATATTCCTAGTTTTTCGCCAAAGCAACGCATATCGATTGAGAGGGAAAGTAAAAGCGCGTGGAGTCTCAAAGTGGATACATATTTTGAAACAAACAAAATAATTCAAAAAAGCTCTGTTTTTGCTGGAGATAATTCTTTTTGCTGGGAAGAGCAACCCAGACATTTTCGACCACGAGGAATCTAGTGCGTCTAACGCCGGTTCGTTAAAACGAACGCGAAGCGTGAAATTGCCGAATATAAGGTGGATACATACTTTTGAAACGCACTGTATTGAGGCTCTTCCATTGTCGGTTTACCGGTTAGGTAGACCAACGGAAGGTCGCAGCAGATTGTTGAAAGTCATACTTCCATCATCTTTTTTCCAAAGTCTGGCCGTAAGAAGAGCTCACCGCCTCCGTCACTTTTCAGTCAGTGGGGTATTCCTCAGGGAGTCCCTCACACGAGCTGAGAGAAGTAGGAGGCGTGAGATCAGATCTCAGCTTAGTTCCGCGAATGATTCTGTCACAGGAGGGCATCAGCACCACCAATTGCGGGGTGAGGGGCTACCTGCTGAAAGTGTCGTTCGCGGTACTGCACCAGGGCATGCCGGCAGTGTTGATTTAAACTGAACCTCCTCCCTAAGCTTTATAAATGCTTTCTGAGTTGCCTGTACGCGAATATTAGATCTCTCTCTAAAAATGCTAGATATGTTGAACATTGCTTAGGCAGGAATTTTGATATGTATGTATTCACGGAAACGTGGCTCAAACGTAAACGATCTCCTTCGTCGTTGCTCGGTGACATAATCACTAGCTATACCATAGTGAGGTGTGACCGTAGCAAGCGTGAAGTGGGAAGAGTGATGGTGCTGTTGAGAAATGAGCTCAATTTCGAAAACGTTTTCTCTGAAAGTGTTGAGGGAGGGTATGAGATTCTAACGATCGATGTTTTCAGTCCGTATGGAACTTTGAGGTTGGTAGTGGTATATCGTAGCCCCTCCTGTACAGCTTCTCTAACTGGACAATTAGTCAAAATCTTGAGTGATTTGACAGAGGGTGATAGGCTGTTTCTTATGCTTGGGGATTTTAACATGCCTGCATTTAATCGCGATTCGATAAGAACGCCTAACTATTACAATACTGTTTTTTCGAACTTTGTTAGATGTTACGGTCTTATACAGCATGTTAAATCTCCGACGAGAGGTTATAACATCTTGGACTGCGTTTACACTACTAGTGAGGTGCCTGTTGAAAACGTCACCATTCAGCCACCCATCGGAAATAGCGACCATGCAAGTATTTCGTTCAGAGTTGGTTTTGTTATTGAGCAACAACCGCTAGTTTCGAGAAGGTTGTACACCAAAGGCGATTACGCTCTTATCTCTGAGTATTTAGCTTCAGTCTTGTGGAGGGAGTCATTGGACTGCATCCCAACAGTAAATGGTAAATACGAAATGTTTTTGGACATCCTAAACCATACTATTGATACCTTTATTCCAGTAGGTAAAGTAGCTGCTACACGAGGTAACTTGCCTTCCTACTTACAAAAAATGCTTGATCACCGTACTGGTCCATTCAATACAGCTTACACAAGCAATCTTGCATCAGATTGGGAAGCTTTTAGGCATTTCTCGGAGATTTTCACTAAAAAATTAGACAAGTACAATAGGCAAATCGAGAAAAAGGTTATCGAATCAGGACAAAAGCAAAGTTTTTACCGTTTACTAAACAGCAGACTCAAAGTCCGAACACAGGTGGGCGTGCTGACGAAAGGTGATCGTAAAGCAATCGGTGACGTTGATAAAGCTAACTTACTAGCAGACGAATTCGAATCAGTTTACTCTGTAGATGACGGGAAGGTTCCCCCATTCGATGTAGAAGTTGAAGAGCGTATGAAATCGATTCCTTGGTTCCAGGAGACTGACATTTTCAACATTATTTCGCACTGGAAAACCTCTTATTCTCATACACCTGATAACATTCCCTTCTACTTCATACGGAAGGTCGCCCATGTTATCACTAGACCGTTTACATACATTTGCAATCAGTCTATTATGCGCTCGGAAATTCCGAATAGATGGAAACACTCCTTTGTGACTCCTTTATTGAAAAAAGAACCAGCTAAGGATCCGGGCAATTACCGTCCAGTCAGCGTAACTTCTTTTTTTTGCAGAGTATTTGAAAAGGCCATTAGACCCTGCATAATAGAGCACCTAGAACGAAATTCGATCATTCCGAAAAACCAGCATGGGTTTGTGAAAGGTCGGTCGGTGGAGACAAACCTCTTGGAAAGCTTGAACGACTGGACTGAGATACTCGATCAAAATAAATGCTGTGATGTGATTTACTTTGATTTTTCAAAAGCTTTTGATAGAGTAGGCCAGTCAAAACTCATCTATAAGATAAGCAAAGTTGGATTTCACCCACTCCTTGAGAAATGGTTAAGGGAGTACCTTAGTGGAAGAACATTCCAAGTTAAACTCAGAAACGTATTTTCAACGGTTAGAAATGTCGCGAGTGGTATTCCCCAGGGAGCCGTGCTCTCGCCAGTGCTTTTCGCGCTATATACGTCGGACCTTCCCTCAATTTTTGCTGGATCCAGAGTCACTTGCCAACAGTTTGCGGATGATTTGAAGATCTACTGCGAGTTCAGAGAGCAGGATAAAAAATGTCTACAGGAAGGGATCGATCTTGTACGTAATTGGGCTATGCATTGGCAGCTCCCACTGGCACCTGAGAAAACCAAATTCATGAGAATTGGTAAAGCTTCGGAATCTCCCGACTATTATTTGGAAGGAAAACAAATTGAACGAGTTAACAAGATAACTGATCTAGGCTACGTGTATAATAGCAACTTGGATTTTTCGGATTACTACAGATCTATCTGTAGTAAGGCAAATATAAGAACGTATCAAATTTTCAGAGGGCTTAGCACAACGAATAGGTCGGTACTTGTAAGAGCGTATAAAACTTACGTTAGGCCAATCCTAGAATGCGGAACTACGGTATTTTCACCACACAGGAAGAAAGACCAACGTCTGATTGAACGAGTGCAAAATAATTTCACAAGGAAGATTATTTTGCGGTACAATGGTTTCTTTTATGCTGGCATTCCGCGTTCAAATATCAGAAATAAGTTCCTTGGTCTCCACTCCTTATACTCTAGAAGGGCTGTTAACGACGTTTGCTGTGTGTTCAAAATGCTGTCTGGCATTATTGATATCGATTTCTCCAAGTTTTTCAAACTGAGAAGGACAAGAACGAGAGGACACGATCGCAAAATCTGGTATCCTCGCCCAACTTCCAGTACAAGAGCTCACTTCTTCACAGTAAGAGCGGGTTCCAGGTACCTGGTATTGAACAGCAACTTGGTTCCGACACCAAACAACATTATGCGTTTTAGAGCTATGGCCCAAAAAGCTTTACTCGAGCATTAGGGATATGGGAGGTTAAATCAACGGTGCAGTCATCTTTCGTGATATTTGTTTATGAAATTGAGAGCCGTTTGTTTGTTGTAATTATACATAACCTGTTCTTTATGTTCATAAGTTTGTTATGTTTGATGTTGCGATTATCCCACGACTGTCTTAAATGGTCGTAATAAATTATTATTATACTTGCATTTTAGCATTAACATTATTGGTTATGCACCATTGTGTTTTTATGCATCACATACCTTGTGCGTGTAATGAATAAATAAATAAACAAATAAATAAATATTATATGGCTGGTTCCTATTCCCACACTCTTCCTGAACACGATTCTGCTTATGTAACCTAGAGCGCATTGGCAGAGGGTAGGGTGTACAGTAGCGTCGCCAACCATAAAACATGCCCTTTCTTGGTGAAGACCTTGAACGTATTTCAGCCACAGTTTCTTATGCTACCATCCTTAATGCCACAACCATTGAATGACATAGTTTAGAACCGCGTGAAGTGTCCTCATCTGTCAAAGTTCTCGTAACCATCAACTTCATTAGAAAAATTTTCATTTCATGTTTGGTATTGAAATGATCGCCTCTAGTTCCTCTATTTGAATATACAGTCCGACTTTGATCTAGACAAAGTATTAAAAAATCTTGTTGCAATCATGTTAAGCGTAGCCATTGTCGGTGTAATTAGGAAGGGCGAGATAATGAGGTCGACTTCGTTAGCTCGCCATTGGAAGGAGATCAATGAACGCTAATCTTCATTTCAGAATTTTCGAAATTCCGAGTGCCTTGTGAACGATGAGCCTAGATCGTGCTTTTCTGATCCTAACCACGTATTTTATATTGAAAATGGTTAGGCTTAAAAGGAGTTATGGCGAAGCGACACTTACAAGGAGAGTCGTCGAAGTGATGCCAACCCAAGCTTTGGCGATGCAATTTCTACGAGATGTAGGGCTCCTCATCGGATATCCAAAAATGTGAAGAAATTTTTCGGAATCGCATTCCATAGTACTGAAAAAGGCCTGCGAAAACGAGGAAGTGCTGCTCATCTTGCCACCTGTATCCATCGTAACTTACTTTAAACGGAAGCAAATCCAGAAACTAATGTTAGATTCGTTATCAGCGCCCCAAATAACCCCTAAATACGGAGTTTGGACCCAGGCACCTCGCTTAGCAACCCTTACCATAGCAAGCGCTCACCAACCCAAACACAACCGAATCCACCATTAGATACTCTCCCCTGTTGCAAATCACGAAACTAGTGTCAGGTTAGTGACCAGCGCCTCAAATAGTCTAACTAGCAAAGTTTGGGCGAAATGGGTGGCCATGACGTCTCCAGCACCATGTCAGGTGTCGGTAGAGTTGCCCAAGGTTCAGTTGCTGATGAATTACTGGTAATATTATGCCTCCATTCAGACTCTATCTGTCAAAAGATCTTCAGCATCCACTACCTTCGTTCCAGAAATTGCCTGGAAACCTTACCTGGACTGCTGATCACGAATTTTACTTTTGCTTCTGGAATCCCGACTGATGAGTGTTAGCTATGGTAAGGGTTGGTAAGCGAGGTGCCTGGGTCAAACTCACCGATTTCGTCAAACTCCGTATTTAGGGGTTATTTGGGGCGCTGATCACGAATCTAACATTAGATACTGGATTTGCTTCCGTTTAAGGTGAGCTACGGCGTATATTGGCTACCTATATTAATGTTGCCATTTACTGAAATTTGTGCGTTTTCCGCAGCTCCAAACATGATTTTCTTCCACCTCTATGACAAAATCGCAAAATGAGCACGATTTGGCATCAATGCGATTGAAGCAAAACAAAAACACGCTTGCAGGATCCAAACCCATGATCCCCTGAACGACAGTTCTCTGCGTTACCGCTGCGCCACCCAGAACATTTCTACGGCAAGATGAGCGCTATGATGAGCAGCACTTCCTCGCTTTCGCAGGCCTTTTTCAGTACCATGGAATGCGATTCCGAAAAAAATTTTCACACTTTTGGATATCTGATGAGGAGCCCTACATCCCACAGAAATTGCATCGCCAAAGCTTGGCATCACTTCGACGACCCTCCTTATTAGACGGTTTCATCCGTTGCCGACTGCGTTTTGGCGGATTGTTAGCGACGGTACTGTACTAGACGAAACTCCGTTGTTTTCCACATCATATGTGGATACTACGAGGCATTGATCTTTTTTTCCATTGTTTTTCCATTTTCCATTTTTTTCCATTCTCAAGTTCCATTGTCACGTTAGCAAGAGCTTTTGCTGAGGTACTTGAGGACAGGAGTGCTTTCGTAAAAAAAACTAAAAAATTATAAGAGAAAAGAAGACGTGTAAGGCGCAACAATGTCCCATTTCAACCCGAACGTTGCATTTGTTGGCGTCTTTCTCATCGACAAAGCGGAATTCTCAAGTAATCTATATAAATCTTTAGAGAAAGCCACCAAGAAGATAGGTCGACATTTGTTTTTTTTCTTTTTTTGAGAAAAGAAAACGATCCGACGTGGGATGGGAAGAGGATAGGTGCTGAAAGCAAACGCTGTTCGATTAGTTCTGCGAGGGATCTAGCATCATCAAAACGCCAAATAGTTTCATAACAACATTCTGACGCAACGTGAATATTATCCCAAGTAATTATTAATCATTGATGTGAATATTTCAATGAATGATCATCGTACGTAGCTTGAAGCTATTGGAGGAATATCGCTGTTGCGAACGTAATGCTAGGGGTCGCAGCGAGTTTATCAAAATCAGGTCCGAAAATTGACGTACGTAAAAGAAGTAACAACTGACCACGCAACCACAAGAAGTTTGTAAATCTGGGCGCAACTGTCGTGGAAGAACTGGCACAGCTCTAAAAGGCCACTCGTCACCACGGTGATAAGTTTGGGACAGACCAAAAAATTTCGTCGCGACCAGATTATTGATTATCCACCTCATTTCCTATATTCCAATTAAATCTTATCATCTTGCTCCTTTTCTTAGATCGTCAACCGATTGTTATTTGTGTTTTGTTTCTTTTGTTACTGCTTTGCTGTATTTTCCTCACTAATTCAGGCGAACTGAAGTGTGTTTTAGTTGTCCTTTTGAGTTCGTTAATTTACGTAAATCTTGCGTGGCACTGGATGTTGATTGATTTGAAATTGAATTGATTGAAACATTGATTAAACATACTGTTATGTGCGTAGCGATTCAAGCAAAAAAGGTGGTTCTAAATGAAAATTTCTTGGTGCGGTAGCACGGTAAATTTTTGCAACCACACTTTTAAAATCAAGTAAATTTTAAATAGAGGACAGATGACTGAGTGACTGACTACCCTTAACACCTCTCAACGTTAAAACTGAAAAATGTAAGGCAAAAGAATTGTCCAGCTGGCAGGAAGCGGCTACTGGAAAAATACCCGGTTACCACAGTGTAGTTTTGAAGAAAAAGGAATTTAAGAAGAGACGCAACTGGTGGTTTTGTTTTCACTTTGTGACGTAGCAGTTAGAAATATGACATGATATTATTTCATATCAGTGGCATTTCCAGTAGATGTCAGTCAGCCGTCCTCACTTTAATTACGGTATATGAAGCAGTTTTTGGAATAATGGCTTCAGGCGATTGGGGAAAGAAAACCATCTTGCTTGCTATTTGACTCCCCCCCTCCAGGGAAACCATTTCACTTAATATTTGACTTATTATAGTGCCTCGGTTTCTAGCGGTTTAATGGAAGCTCCTTTCCGTACCATATGAATGATTAGTGAAAATGCTGGGTAGAAACAACATCTTTTATTTCTATTATAATTCAATTAAAAAGCACACAGGGCGTATTTAACACGGACGGCCTACTGAGGTTGACCTTGTATGGTTATCATCACGATAAGATCAAGGAAAACTCAAGAAAAAATTTAAAACTCTCTGATTCCAGGCATGCATTTTTTGGTAAATAAAAACAATGTTGTAGAGAGTTACTGCACGGAGACGGTAACGGAGCCTATGTAGCATTTTGGCGGATGTTTACTTGCAGTTTTATGACGTTATACTTTTGTAATTGTAATCTCCACATCACAAAACATTGAGCTTAATAACCACTCTTGTGAACTTTCGCAAATAGGGCTGATAAAAAGTAAAAGAAATGTGTCAGACAAGTGAAAACGCAAAGCAGGCAAATATGCCGATGTCTCGCGGTGTCAGCTGTCCAGAATAGGCCCCTAGGGCGCACCCTGACAAGATGTCAGATTGAGCCATTGGACATACAGGGTGTCTCAAAAAATGTACCTCCTGTTTGAAATGCCATAACTTTAGCGAAAGTGAACCAATCGAAAAGAGGCATAGCTTGAATGAAAGCTAAGAAAAACGAAAATTTTCTGGTACGTGTTTGGTGAAGATTGCACCATGTACTCGATCGAGGCCTCGGATTTTGTACCTGATTGATAGTGCATGGATTATATGCTTGCTTCACTTTGATAGTAAACAGGTGATATTGCTGTTATCAGTTACTCCTGAGGCAGTGAACATATCTACTTGCCGCAGCTTTTCGTTAATCATGGAACGACATCAATATTGGTCAATACTTGTAACCACCGTTTGAGAAGCTAGAACTCTTCCAGCAGTGATGCAATCATAAGAAAGGAATTAAGGAGAATGTAAAATGTATGAACCATCAAGATTACGCCATGCATCCGTCTGAATCGTCGGATTCTAGATCTGATTGAAAGTTCAGGGGTAACATGCTTGTTCTACTTTGGCCGCAAACAGGTCTTATCATTGCGTTACACTTAGGGCAGCGAACAAAACAACTCAGCTTTCGGTAGAGACGGATTAGCATCACTATCAATCACTGAGTGTTCATTTTGATCTGAATAAAAAAACATTGTCGTATTGTGCAAGTGCATCTCAGAGTGCATGTGAAACTTGTTATGTCTTGATGTTTTTATGTTTACTGCATCGCGAGAAACGCGTATCAGCGATATCACCTATTTGCGACCAATGTAGAACAAGCATGCTACCTGTGAACTTTCAATCAGGACTAGAATCCGACGATTCGGACGGATGCATGGCGCAATCTTGATGGTTCATACATTTTACATTCCTATAAATTCGTATCATATGATTGCATCGCTGTTGGAAGAATTTTAGCTTCTCAAACAGTGTTTACAGTTATTGATCGATATTGATGTCGTTCCATGATTAACGAAAAGCTGCGGCATGTAGATATGTTCACTGCCTCAGGAGTAACTGATAACAGCAATATCACCAGTTTACGAGCAAAGTAGAGCAAGCATATACCCCATGCACTATCAATCAGGTACAAAATCCGAGGCCTCGGTCGAGTACATGGCGCAACCTTCACCAAACACAAACCAGAAAATTTTCGTTTTTCTTAGCTTTCATTCAAGCTATGACTCGTTTCGATTGGTTCATTTACGCCAAAGTTATGGGATTTCAAACAGGAGGTACATTTTTTTGAGACACCCTGTATTCCGTTGGAGTCCACCCGAAAAACATTCGCATTGTCAACTTGCACAAATAATATCTTATTCCTCTTCAATTTTTCGTAGATTTCAGCCAAAGGAAGCATATCACATAAGCAGATTAATTGAAATCCGAAAATCAGAAAGGATTGAAGGTGTGAGGCGTGGAAACACCAAGAATAGAAATGTTAAATGACACCTCGTAACCAGTCGAATGAAATCACTCTTTCAAAAGGAAACAGCACCACAGCAGCGCACGTGCGTTTGAATGTGCGGCTTACAAAATACAGTACTGCTCGACTTATACAGTAAAATTTCTGCAATTACAGTGAAGCAACATTGTTGGATTCTGTATGCTGTTACGGTACGCCTTGCGCAGGGAAGGGTATACTGTAGCCGTACTACGAAGTATGTAAATGTACGTTTGAGCTCACGGTTCCGCTTTTCAGCGAAGGTTGATTTCAACGATTCTTTTAATTTAAATGAGGCCTAGGACTTACCGGAAGCTTTCGAAAAATCCACAATATTCGGCGTCGATCAACTTATCTTAAGAAAGGTGGGACATGGGAAGTCACCAGTGCCGTTCTCACTTTTGTATTAATAGAAATATAAACTAAGGAAGGAATAGAGAACGATCCACATGGCAACCTTCCTAAGCTTTCTATAATCCTTTATATACCTACGTTCGGCTACTGTGACCCTCTCAGTGGTAAGATGGAGCTACTGACACCCTTACGTCAAGCGATCGACTCCGCCCGAGCTAACCAAGCTTTTCATCACTCCCAATTCGGGCTAATTGGTTCCACACTTGTCTGGAAATGTAAGGTCACTAACTTGCTATAGTGGCTGTTATGCGGTGGCGCGATCTTAAGTTCAACGCCGATGCCATTAGATTTTACCTTCACCTACCTACAGGACAGGACATACACCCCGGTGCAAAATTATAGGTTCACCCCGCGATTTGTCCATAAGTGCCTCAAATCGAAAGGAGTCTGGTACGATTCGGTAGTCCTAACGACTCTATTCAAAAATATGTCGGAACATACCATTTTTGCAAATTTTGTGTTTTTTAAAAATATTTTATAGTGATTTTCATATGCTATTTTAAAGGAAAATATTTCAAATATCGCTGAGCGAAGGATCAATCTGAGACGATATTCTGATAGAGCATAGTCTAGTTATTATAATGTGTTACAAACATTTGATTCACATCGCGATTAAAATATAGATTTTTGTGAGCAAACATTTTGGTGGTCAAAAAGTGGTCAAATTTTAGAACAATGTTTCAAACAAAATTCTATATCTTCTTAACTTTTTATCAAAATTGCACCAAATTGGAAAACCCTATAGAAAATGATTTTATTTTTAAGATGGTTGTTTTTGTTACGAGTATGGTTTCCTAGTTTGTGAGAAAATGTTTTTTAAAGTGGAGATTGCGTAAACTGTTATATCCAAAAAAGTTCGAGAGTAATCGACTCCATTTTCTCATGGTTCATAGTACATTTATGGTTCTTTCAATGCTACGCGTATGCTGAAATAATTCGAAGTTCTTCATAAAAATATATCGCTTTGACTAACACACGCCGCATGCGCCGTCACCACCAGTACAGTAGATGGTGGCGGGCAGAGGCGCGCACAGCGTCTGTTAGTCAAAGCGATATATTTTTATGAAGAACTTTGATTTATTCTGGCATACGTACAGTATCAAGAGTACCATAAATGTACTATGAACCGTGAGAAAATGAAGTCGATTCCTCTTGAACTTTTTTGAATATAACAGTTTACGCAATCTCCACTTTAAAAAACATTTTCTCACAAACTAGGAAACCATACTCGTAACAAAAACAACCATCTTAAAAATAAAATCATTTTCTATAGGGTTTTCCAATTTGGTGCAATTTTGATAAAAAGTTAAGAAGATATAGAATTTTGTTTGAAACATTGTTCTAAAATTTGACCACTTTTTGACCACCAAAATGTTTGCTCACAAAAATCTATATTTTAATCGCGATGTGAATCAAATGTTTGTAACACATTATAATAACTAGACTATGCTCTATCAGAATATCGTCTCAGATTGATCCTTCGCTCAGCGATATTTGAAATATTTTCCTTTAAAATAGCATACGAAAATCACTATAAAATATTTTTAAAAAACACAAAATTTGCAAAAATGGTATGTTCCGACATATTTTTGAATAGAGTCGTTAGGACTACCGAATCGTACCAGACTCCTTTCGATTTGAGGCACTTATGGACAAATCGCGGGGTGAACCTATAATTTTGCACCGGGGTGTAGTAAGGAAAGTAAATGATGTGTAGCGGAAAAACACCGCATGCAACTGATAGTCATCAACCATCAACTATTATATACTGAAACCTGTGCGACGACGATTCAGTCGAACGCCCGATGGCGCGCTGATACTTTAGTAACAGACAAGCAACAACTATGGAAAAGAACGTTGAGCTGATTGGTAACAACTGTCGAACTATCAAAACTAATAGACGAACGTGAAAAGTTTATGTTTATCGAGAAAACTACAGGAACAAGCGTATTTTTGGGAACCCTGTGTCCTGTGAATGACATTTTATGGAATCTTAGGAGCGGTGGGGCGACAGGCGACACAGAGCCTGCTGCGATAACATTACCACATTTTTCAACGAGGTAACAAGGATGGGGTGGGGGCATAAAAGGGCACAGGTACCACTATACATAAACGTTAAGTTTGTTTCATTGTGAGATGTACGAGAAACAGCGCCAGATATCTATGTTTGTCACACGCGCTATATATCATTAAAAAAGACCGTGTGAACGCTGAAAAGAAACGATCCACTTTGCTGGCGAGAGTGTAATTACGGACGAGTTGCTGACTAAATGCTCTCAGTAGTCATTGTTGAACTTTCGCAGTTTCTTATCCATTCACTATTTTCCAATTGCAATCGCCCTCAACTTGCCAGGTTTCTTTGTGGAGTTAAATGAACATATCTTTGTATTAGTCTGTTTAAACTGCTATTCCGATCCTTTCAGGTGAGGCTTTGTGGAGGTGTCCGCTGGATCAGACTACTGCAAGAAAATGGCAGCCCAAAGTCGGAAAGACTAGACGAACAGCATAAAATATATGTTTGTTTTCTGCTAAAACTGGAGTAGAAGATGATTTGCAGACACCCCGCTGACGTATGATAGCCATATCGACCGCACTTTACTGAAATATGCTCCCAGGAACGTCGGTTGGCGCACCGCTTTGTCAAGTGCAAGATCGTACAGTGGCTGTCGACTTTCGTTGCTGTCCGTTTAGTTGCTGCGTTCTGCGTTTTTGATTTTTTTACCTGTGTTTTGTGACCTAACATGGCTCGTGCTACCCGAAAACAGCTTGCGACTGGCTCTTAAGAAGATTGCAGTTCCTCCACTTTTGATGTCAGTAATATGATCGTAATAATGCCGATTTTGGTAAATTCTCGGCTATCGATTTAATCCGAGGTATTATGGAGCGTGTGTCGCACTCGATTACTTTGACAATGATCAAAGATCTGTCCAACAAAATACCGAAGGAGACCGCCGACTGTATGGAGGCTGAAAAGAAGGAGAAGCATCCTCGCATGGCAGTAATTGAGGAGGGTGCGAGTAGCTTCCCTCCTTCTCATTGCCAAAGCAGCTGTAACGAAATGCTGCCGGCATTATTCATAGATGCACTGCAGGTTAAGCGTTCGTCGGTTGAAGTCCACAGAAAGGGAAAGCCGGATTCGGCTCAGCCCCGTTCAGTGGAGGTCGTCCTACACTCGTTGTACCAATGGAGGACAGCGCTCGCTAACGCGCGAAATCTCAAATCTGCTGGCCTTAGTTATGTATGTGGTAGGGAAAGCATGGCAGCAGAGGAGAGAAAGAATGGGTACGACTTGAGGCAAGAAGTAAGGGAGAAAAACCGCGGTACGCCTGAAAGGGAATAGACGTGATACCGATGCCAGATCAGGCACGTCTCTGAACTCAATGCTAAAGTCCCGGGAAGCGCCCGAGACAGAATGCTAGACTGGTTACCGTTTGCTGCCTATTTTTCAACGCTCGAACTCTCGTCAATAGGAATCACTACTTTTTTCATTTGCTCTGCAATCTCAAGCCTGATCTGGTCTTTGTTACGAAAACTCGGCTTTATTCTAGAGTACCTGGTTCTGAAATTCTAAGGAATTTGCCCTACAGTATCTACGGTGAGCAGATTAGAACTCAATTGCACGAATCCCTCCTGCAGGCTGTTGAACTGCTAAGTGAATGAGCTTCACATTGAAATCTCTTATATCAGGTCGTTGAAAAAATTTCCCGCCATTTCTGCCACTCTTTTCGAATGTGTTTCTCTTCTTTATTCCATTCGACATCGGACGTGTTTTTGCATGATTAACATCAACAACACATTATCATTTAACAGATAAATTTTGAGCCCACCGCCTCCAGAATTCTTAGATTTTTGATCAATTATCGTGTTCCTGGAAATCAAAGTGTCCGTGAGATTAATGCTTTATTGTGGTTCAATGAAGAATATCGAGCCAGGTCATCGGAGCAAATTACTGTATAATCCACTTCAAGTACATCTCGGTTGGACAACTAGTCACGGAGGAGATCTTCTGAAAACTGCTCCATGTGTCATTTCTTACCCTCTGTCGACAACCTAATACTATGATCACTTTTCACTTTTCCTTTTCTTTATTGTTCCGTTCTGGTTTGTCTTGCGAGAAAACGCCTCTAGACTATAAATACATCGTGGCAATGGCGCGAAGACCAGGCAGAAGGACAAGGTCAACTATGGACAGAGAGAAGACAGATGCAGATTCGTAATACAGTAAGGAACTCAATGCCGCGGATTCCTTTCTTCTGTTAGCAGAACACAGCAGTTCTGAACAAGTCTTCCGACAAAACCTGGAACTACATTCAACGAGACACCAGGCAAAAGACATCGGAAAAGCTGCGAAATAAAGTGAATGAGTGATGATAGGTGCTAGACAGCACAAAATGTGAAATCGCTTGCTGAACATTGTATGTACTTCTCGCTTTCTAGACGTTTTCCTGGAGGTATGTAGATGGCGATATTTCAATCAGATCTTCTGATCTGAACGTCGCCTGAAATGCAGTGCTCCTGAGTGCGTGTTCTAGGGAGTACAGATTTGTTCTTATTGAAATTCAGTGCTTAATTCTGCGTCTTCTACCTCAATTCATCCAGTTTTAACCGTTTTCGATTCCTATGCTGCAAATGGGTGGCTCTCTGAAGACACTTTTTGAAGTCGTACTTGGCATATTGCATTCATCTCTAACCCTAGAACATCACTTATTTTCAGAGCCTCGGAATGATCTGCTATTAGCATACTTACTGTGGTTTCCGAAAAAACGATACTAACGTGTTTTTTAGGAATTGTTTGCTGATCTACTACTCATCTGAGCTTTTGTTTAGTTTAGTGTTCTCAGTATGTTCGTGGCCATTTTTCCTCTAGCCATTTCCAATTATTAGCACCCCATGTGTGTAATGGAATAAAAAGTGAATCCAGAATAAATTTACGAATTTTAGCGAGCAAGTGATATTCACTTTTCACGTTCTGAACTTTTCGTCCACATTTCTGAACTTCCAAGGCTTCATGGAGCAAAAAGAACTGGTCAAAGTCGTGAGAGTAATGCTTTATTGTGGTTCAATGAAGAATATCGAGCCAGGTCATCGGAGCAAATTACTGTATAATCCACTTCAAGTGCATCAGAGAGATATTCATAATAACTGTAC
>CP130736.1:32953951-33141806 GCA_030553155.1 Nippostrongylus brasiliensis | reverse complement strand
AATAATGAGCCGATTGATGTTTTCGTATGCAGCTCTCTTTTGCTTGCCAATAGTTCTTTGTAGTCTGTCAATGAATGAATAGAAATATTACTATTTACTGCAGTGGCGTTCAATTTCGCCCAGTATTAAAGAGCCGCGATTCAGCCACTTTCCACTGAGTTCTATTTCAATTCTTGTACATCGGCACACTGTCTATTTCAATAATAGCTATTGGCAAAGTTGACGATAAATTTCTTTTCAGATTTGTCAGAATCATCTTCCATACCCAGAGAAGCATGCATACTTCCACTGCGGTAAGAAGTTAGAGATTCAAAATGAAAAAATAGATTAACGGATAACTTCCTTCGACGGGAAAGTGTGGATCCTATATGGGATCCTATTAAAATCCATTTTGTATTTACTTATATATATTATATATTTAGGTTATTCTTCTTGGCGTTCTGTCACTTCACGTTGTTTACTCAGGTGAGATCAAAGAAGACCTTATTTTTCCATGCTCTTTGTTTCGAGTACCTTTGCACGAGCTTTTCCCTAATCGTTGATCAGTTGAAACAAACGTACAAACGGCTGCCCTACCGTTTGGGTCAACACAGCCATTAAAAGCACGAAGATTGGGGAAACCCACGAGTTCGGATGGTAAAGCCTCAGAGATCACCCCACCACGTGATGCCAGAATTATCCCAGCCGTTCGCAAATGTGACAGTGACTCACCTGGAAAAAAAGCCACAAAGGTCTGCTCGATGATCGCCAAACACAATCGGCTGTGATTGATAGCCGCTAGATTTTTATGCAATCGCAGCCGAAGGTCATAGTAATGGAGTGGACTACGTTTAGAAACTGGAGTAAATAACATTGAAGATATTGCAAGAAATAATGGGTAAGTTTGCGGGAAAACTCTGCAAAAATGGAAAGAAGAACTAGTGGTGCTTCGTAAGGGAAGTTTTCAAGAAATTCGGTCAAGGCAGTGAAATAATGGTCTCGCTTTTCCTGTTTGAACGAAGGCAATAAGAAGCAACAGGTAGCCGCAATCGACAGGGTGTACACATTTCCTACTTGGACTTACAATTAGACTTACCCTATGTGCTCTTAGCGGTTTTTGTAGGCGGACACAATTATTGGGTAACTCCAAAGTTGATGACAGTGATTTAATATACATATTTGTGCCAGTTTTGTCTTTGCTAAGGCTCTAAGTTTGGTTCTGAATTTGATTTTGCTTCAGTTAGAGTCTGGCATTCTTGTACTATTTGTTTGTTTCTTGGCGCGTCTTTGGACGTACAAAATAAATAAATAACCAATAAATTGTAAGTTCTATGTTAAACATGCTTGTTATGCACGCGTTTATGACTGAAAGAAGATGTCTCTCTCATATTTTTCCAACCTTAATTCATAATATATTAGTGGTTATCAAAAGCTGTTTAGAAACCTGCGGCGCGAATGAACAATACAATGAATGTGGCAGTGCCTGTGAACCTTCGTGCAAGAATCCGAAGCCGGTGGGTCACTTTTACCAGCTAATGGTAAAAACAAATGAAATGTGAGTGTTCAGGAGATGTGCACGATGCAGTGCGTCGTTGGATGTCAATGCAAATCAGGATTCTTTCGCGACGACAGCGGACAATGTGTTGCAAAATGCTCGTCCACAGGTCAGCAATGGAATCTATCGGGCTTCTTTATTTATTGGACCCAAAGTGGTGTATTCCACCGTTTTTTATTCAATTCAAATAATTCTGAAGTGGTCTATTTTTCCATCTTTTGATAATTCCACGACTTGCCGGCGATACCATGCGATGCACAAGCAGAATAGTTTATATACCGTCGTTTCAGAGCCAAGCCTCCCACCTTGCTCCCAAGTCAAGTGCCCGAAGGGTACCAAGTGCCTGTTCCGCTGTCAACCCGACAGAGTTAAGAGGGACTATCGAGGTTCGCTTCATTTTTCCAACTCCACTTCTTTCGGCTACTCTTCCACAAATCGCTACGAAACTTCTGGAACATCAACAACCATTCTTGTAAATCAATAATTAAGGAACCAAGACGTGCGCAACGATGAAGTGTCCACCAGGCACCAAATGCGAGCAGGAGACGATCAACTGCTTCGTGGCGCCCTGCCCACAGCCGGATCCGAGATGTGTCTGATGATGAGTTCATGGCTCAATAGTTGGAGAACATTCTTCGAATAATTGACGCGAAGAAGATCACTTCACGTAGAGTAAATAACCGTCGCAGTTTCGTTTCCATTTTTAGTGAGCAACTGTGTATAATAATAAAATATTTTGTACTCAAATGGATTCAGTCCCATTTCCCCACTTTCTCGTGAATAGCTAGGTTTTCGCCGTTTAGCGAGTTTCCTGAGGAAACACCTATTTTTTCACAAAATAAGCTAGCTGCTTGAGGAGAATCTTCGCTGACTGAGATAGAATGGCAGCTGGTACGCTAGAAATCAGGAGGAAACGGTTCCCCTCTTCGAGTGATTTCTCTACCGCGAGTTATGTGATAACAGATTCAGCTACGAAATCGAAATCGGTGTAAACACTCGAGGTCAAAGCGAAGATAGGAGTTTTGTCGGTGTTAGCAAAACTGAAACAACTCATCAAGGTCGTTCTTTTTGTTACACTGAAAAACGCCGTTGATGTTTTACTATAATTTCCATCATTACTGCAGCATCTTTGAAAATATTCCTTTCATTGGTTCACAGTCCAGAGTAGGGTTTAAATCATGGCATTCCATGAAAACGAACAGGTGCAGTAACAATCGTTAATAATCCTGGTCGGATAGCATTGCTGAGCGAATCGCTTTCTGCTATAGACTTAAGTTATAGTCCACAGATCATCTCCTAAGGTGTAGTTCACAGATTATCTCACATTCTGACCCACATTTCTTAGTGCTGAGAGTGAAGTTTTGCTATGAAGGTTTGTTGCTATTGCGTAGTCGTGAGGTTTTCATTCGCATATAATCCTGGTATCGCAACAGACCAACTAATGCTTGGGCGATATCGCCTTCATCTACACTTTGGTTTACTGCCACAGTGGAGTCTGAATGGGCTCTTTGACGTAACGTGCAAAGGGCTATGAGGCTGAAATATCCTGCAAGTAAGCAGTGGAATCATTTTGCACTAGCACGAATAATCAACGAATGAGCAAGCGCAATGGATGTTTTTCGATAACGAGTGAACTCCTGGCATTTGGATCGCTTCTTGAGCAACAATAAAAGATGCGCCCGCATGCCCGCACCCAAGCATTTGCAACGTATGCTGGGCAGGTATGACGCTTTCTCGCTACTACTAACACTGACAAGGAGTCCCTCTGCAGCTTTGGCGACGTATTTTTACGACCTTTTTTCCACCCCAGAAAATCGCTTCGGAAAACTAACTGCGGCTTCGTAATGCCCACGGGAGACCGTACATCCTGTCAAAATTACATCGTCAAAGCTTGACACAGGTTTAGAGGACTCCTTGTGAGCAATAAACTAGACTGTGGAAGGTGAGAGTAGATACATTCCTTTTGAATTCCATTTCTTTGATTTCTTTTCGTACCTTTTCAGAATCGTAATGATGAATAGCCTCCTTGGGAGCCATTCTGGAAGGTCGCGAACTTCGAACTGAGCTCAGGCCTCCGAAAGCGGCGGGAAGGTCGAAACGTTAGACCGACAAACGAAAAGACGTGCAGCTTTTAACCATATGATGCAAAGAAAGCAGTATTGGAAAGAAGAACAGGAGCAAAGCTGGACTCCCCTCCACCCACGCCTAACATCCGACGTCAACTTCCTCGTATGATACTTGGTCTGCACACCTTTTGTGACCCTGTTTATCTACGATTTTTGATGGTCACATGAAACGATGTTGGCGGTTCGTTGGCTGTTTGCATTCTACGTGAGATCTATGCGCCAACAGTATTCAGCGTGAAGAGCAACCATTGACCGCCTACTTACGCGTGCTTATATAAATTCGGCGCGATGAGTTTCTCTACTGTAATTCTGTGCAGCTGCGCAACAGTTTAGCTCAATTTTCTTCTCTAACCACTATTCTCTGTCATCACTTTGATTACGATCTCGTGCACAGCCAGTTGAAATAAGCACACTGTCTACAATTCGAAAGTGGGCAGTCTTACCGAAGTTGCAACCACTATGCCGGAAAATAATTCCGATGACTCTCATGTAACTTCAACAAATGTTTATTCTCAAACAAAAAAAAGAAAAATTCAATAAAATGGTGAACCGATGGAAGGACCAAGGTTTTTCCAACTCTGAGGTAGCTGCTCTATTCCACCACACTAGATTCCTTGAATTTTCGGATGGGAAGATTTCGATATATGAATTTGACCTATTCCACAGTGAAGGGTGACGTTAGGAGGAATCATAATGGCCAGCTCCGGCAGCGCGCAAGGTGACAGTACCTGTGGATTTTTTTACGAGTTCCTCAGGTACAGGTGCACCGAGATGAATACCGCATACGAGTTTTTGCTGAGGCGAGCTCCTTGTGAAGGCGATGGTGAGCCGTTGGGAGCCCGATGGTCGGCGAGAAAAGTTCCAACATTCGCCTACATAATTAGCGGTTTGCTGCGCCAGTATGAGAAATGGTAGGAGTATGGCGTTTACACAAACTAATATTGGAATTTCAAGCCCTTTCCAATGAGCTCAATCAGAAGTACGTGAGCAAGGCTGTTCCGCTCATTTTGGGATTTGGACACTTACTTCTACCTATGAGACTTCGAAGAACCATTCGTATCAACCAATAATAGTCACTTAGGGGAGAGCTGGTGTTGTAAGTACTGCTTGTCAAAGTAGTTCCCTCACGAATGCCCAGGTACGAGAAATGACTAGCAATTTGAATTTTTCTAGTATTATTAATAATGTAATTTTTCCTAATATTTGGATCTTACTCCACAGTTTCATGTGAAGCAGCCTTCATTGGACTCACGTTTCTCCTATCTCGTCCCCATTCACTAGTCTATTCCATACGTATTATAATAATCACCAAAATTGAGTTCTGCATATACTTCGGATACGCTCCTCTCAAAGGAATTTCATAGAAGAAGTTTCTTCGATGAGTCGGAGCACAAGTTTCCGAAAATCAAGGACTGCTAATCAACAGCTGTTCTTATGAACATCTGATTGAGCTCATTGAACATGGCTCAAAATTTGATATGCTCGCATATAACGCTCATGTAGTATGGACCCCTCAGACAACTTACACAGCCGCTATTTATGTAGGCGAAGGCTGGAACATTCCTCGTTAACCATCGGGCTCCTCTCGTCCGTCGAGTCACCAACGCCTTTGCGCGGAGTTCGCCGCAGCAAAAATCGGGTACGGCGGTCATCCCGGGGCACCTGTACTCGGTGAACTCGCCAAATGGTCCACAGGTACTGTGACTGCGCGCTCTCTGAGTTGGCAATTAGGATAGCTGCCTAACGTCTTCTCCCTTCGAGCTCACATCTTCACGACTTTTTAGTGTCAAAAATGCGGGCGAATACCTCGAGAAATCTTAAAAATTCAAAACCAAGTTTCTTCGTTTACCATCGCCCTCGCAGGATCCACTCGCATGTCTTATTACTAAGAGTTTCGATCCCTCAATCAATGCGGGTTTTTTCAGAAGTGCCAAAGATCGATTGAAAAGAGAGCGATTATTGATCAACATCGTCAAACATGAAACACTTCATTGCGGTTGGTAATTTGAACTATAATTAATGATCTAACATTATGTTGCTAGTGATGAATTGGTTCGTATGCACTGTTCTCGCATTTCTAGAAGTGAAATTGTTTGACTCATTCTCCTAATTTATCTAATGATGACGTTGCCACTTGCCTCAATCGTCGCGCTTTCAGGTTGCTGTACTAACTGCATTCACCCCACTAGCAGTGTACTCAGGTGAGTTCTGGAAACCGTTCACTTCGCAAGTTTTTCAATTTTCACTGATACCCTTCGTTACCGAGGGCCAGCGTGGTGCAGTGGTAAGAGGCGCTGCTGTTACCCGCATTTTCGAGCGATCGATCCCGGCCCGGGCTAACCAAGCCTTCCATCCCTCCGGGGTCGGGTAAATTGGTACCAGACTTGTCTGGGAAGTAAAGACACTGACCTGGTATAGCGGCTGGCCACAAGTCATTGTATAGGCCAAATACGCATTCACCACGACAGAATGGAACACGAATGCGGCGGCGCGTCCCAAGGGGACTGAACTGCCGGCACCTTTACCTCTACCTTACCTTTACCTTTCCTTACCGTGTGTTGTACAATGGTAAGTGGACACGCTACAGACACCCTCACGGTCGAGCGATAGATGTCCGCCATATTAACGAAGCCTTCCTTCCCTCCGGGTTCGGGCAAATTGGTACCAGACTCCTCTAGGGAACTGAAGACGCTGACTTAACTTGGAACAGCGGCAAGTCATTGTGTAGGTCAAGCACGCATTCACCACGCTCTATTCTGAATGAAAAAAAGGGGGCGATAGTATGCCGTTTGCGAATTGATCAACGCCGACTCCTCACCATTTGTCTATATCTCACTTTTATGCAGAATGTGGTGAATCGTCGGAACAGGAGAACCCTTGCAATCTCGTGGACTGCATTCCAAACACTCGCTGCATTGTTAAGGACGGACAAGCGAAGTGCATTCCACTGGACGGAGGGGACGGTAGGCATGTTTTGGATGAATTTAAACTCTTCGCAAGCTCTGCAGCTCTTGTTTCACAACGTCCGGTGCTATTTGTTATGTATTCATCGCTCTTTTTTCACAGGCGAAAATGGCGAGTCGTACGATCCTGCGCCACAGCCTGATTGTTCCACAGTTCGATGCAAGCCGCCAACAACGTTTGTTGAACTCTTTTCTGAACACCTTTTCGCTTCCAAATGAAGGAACTGTTTGAGGAGGATAGGCGTAATTGACTGGTGTTTTACCCCAAGTGACAAGCGTGTTGCCTAATTCACCACTTGTTAACGGGGGAGCTATGTAGTAACTGCTAAAATGACTTCATTCGGTCCATACAGTCCTGCACTTCTATTTTTACGAGGGAACATTGGAGACATGTTGAGACATTAACTCTTCTGAGGGGTAGTGTTCTATGGTGGGAGGAGAAAAATGAAAGGAACGGCTATGTAAAGAATACGGATAGCTCACTGGGACGATAAAGATGTGTTGGTTATTTTCCGGAAGAATGACATCACTGTGGTCGTTCATGAGACAAAAAACACTTCAATTACCCAAAGTTACGAAACAAAACAATAAAATTTAAGCGAAAGTGTCCTACGCCCAAAATGCCGGCAGATTGGTATCTAAAAGACCCCTTTTTAAGAGTTTTTTCGGAATTTTTGAAATACTAACTCATGCTCCTTTTCCAGCTGCGTAATTCGTCCAAAAAACCGCGGATGCAGCGACGATTGTGAGCTGGAGACTGCATGTGTCATTGTAACGAATGATAGTCCACGAGCTACTCGTAAGTGTTGAAGAACTGTTTTCCATATGTTCATAGATGCGGAATACACTTGGCGAAATTTCATAATTTTGGTTAGTTGTGAATTTTAGAGAAAGATTTTTTATTCACCGATGCTGCCAAAATGATACGTGAATGTCAGTGTGCTAATTAAAAACATGCCTATGCATAATCTATCAACACGTTGACGACCGTGTGACACATATGCTGCGCCACAGTTTTGAAATTTATTTTTCTGACTTATCCCGATTTTTTGGGAAATATTTGTCTGGCCACTAAATACCTGATTAGAAATCATTCTAAACCTCGTGGTCCGTGAAAACAAATCTTAGCTTCTGATTTACTGGAATTTTCGATTGTGCACTAGTTTTCTTTACAAGCAAAAACAAGTAATGGTCATTGTAAGAAACAAATAGATGCAGACAAATACTGTTTACTGAAACAAACACATAAATACAAACAAATATTGATTATTAGAATAAACAAATAATGAACAATAAACAAATAACAATTTCCTTTTAACCTGGATAGGGAAAAAGGACATTCTAAAAGCTTCCAGCTGTTATTTTTCTATTTTCGTTGCAAAAAAAGTAGCAGTCACAATCCCCGATATTACAGGACTGGAAATGTAGTCTTTGGGATTTACTATTCACTTCCATTTTGAAAAAAAATTCGTCGTATGCCGGCATCATGCCACAGCCTCGGCGCGCTATAAAATCGCTTGGTCCCACGCGCCAGACACGCGAAAAAGGCGCTGTCGTCAACGTGCTAATAACAAACTGTCTATTATCTATTATTAATACATGCAAACGTTAATGTATAGTAAAGTAATAATGAAGTCACGAAAACGTAAAGTCAGTGGAATCAAATCATAAAGTTTCTCTTGGCTTCTCTCCCCTCCTACGAGAGACGAATTGAGTTACTAGAATCGTTCTTTTGGGTAGCTGTTGAGTAGACCTTGTCTATTCATAGACATTTTCCCAGCGAACTTGTGCTCCGTCCGTATATATATATATATATATATATATATATATATATATATATATATATATATATATATATATATATATATATATATATATATTTATTATTATTGCGATTTACAAGCGAAAATGGCGAGAGATAAGATGCTGGGTGATGGGATGATGCTACAGATACAGGTTTTCCAGCAATCACTATAAAAACGATTCCCTCAATGTGATATAGCTGATCGTTTTTGTAATGATTGCTGGAAAAGCTGAATCTGTAGCATCACCAAATCACCCAGCATCTTAGCACCTTTTAGTAGATGATGTTGTTGCATGGGAGATGAAGAAGAACATCTTTCCGGGTAGGCGCATCATCTGCGTCATGAGAGTGTCTTTTTCGCAGCTACAGTGCAGAGTTTTATCTGAGGCGCGTCTTTTCCTATCGTCCCAAGCTAGCAATAGGTGTCCCCACGGGGTGGCTCGAAGAAGCTACCACGCGGGGGCCCACGTTGGCCATGCGGCACAAATAGACAGCGGTTGGCTCCGCCCGGGTCACCACGCGTGAGCACACGTGTAAATCAAAAATGTCACAATTCCACTACACTTATCCATTGGGAAAACCCACGAGTTCGGATGGTAAAGCCCCAGATGTCACCCCACCGCCTGATGCCAGAATTATCCCAGTCGTTTGCAAATGTGTCAGTGACTCGATAGCCGCTAGATTTTTGTGCCCGAAGGTTATAGTAACGGAGTGGACTTCTTCCAAGCCGAAGGTTATAGTAACGGAGAGGACTTTGTTCTGAAACTGGAGTAAATTACCTTGAAGATATTAAGAGAGAATAATAAGAGAAATAATGGGTAAATTTGCGTGAGGGCTCTGCAAAAATGGAACGAAAAACTGTTGGGGCTTCGTAAGGAAAGATACAAGAAATTCGGTGTAGTGAAATAATGGTCTCCTGTTCGAACGAAGATAATAAGAAGCAAAAGGCAGCCGCAATCAACAGGGTGTACACACTTGTCACTTGAGCGTGGTGATAGACTTACCCTATGTGCTCTTAGAGGATTTTGTAGACGGACACAACAATAAGTTCTATGTTAAACATGTGTTGTTATGCGTGTATTTATGACACAAAGAAGTTTTCTCCCTTTTATTCTGTCCACCCTTGATTCATAAAATACATATCAGCGATTATCAAAAGCTGTTTAGAAACCTGCGGCAAGAATGAACAATACAATGAATGTGGCAGTGCGTGTGAACCTTCATGCAAGAATCCGAAGCCGGTAGGTCACACTTACCAGCTAATTGTAAAAACACATAAAATGTGAAATTCAGGAGATATGCACGTTGCAGTGCGTCATTGGATGTCAATGCAAATCAGGATTCTTTCGCGACGACAGCGGGCAATGTGTTGCAAAATGCTCATCCACAGGTCAGTAATGGAATCTATCAGGCTTCTTCTTTATTTACTACAGCAAAGGTTGTGGATACACTATTCCACTGTTTTTTATTCAATACAAATAATTACGAAGTCATCTATTGCATTGCAAGTAAATGGTCAAAGCGATATAGATCGTTTGAATCGCGTTTCGGCGGAAAAATACCGACGGCTCTGTAGAAGATTGCTAAATTTGGACTTCCGACAGTGTGTGGTACGGCATACACTTTACTCCAGTGGAACAGCAGCACAGGAACTAATTGCCCGTCATGGGATGGTCTCAAATCATTTATTTGTTGTTGGCTTTACTATGATAGCTTAGTGAATATTAAAAACGTTTGAAGCTGAACAAATAAACTCAAGAAGCTCAACTCGAACACCTATTAAAATATGATATGTAGGCCGAAAATATTGGTCGCGATACATCACCCCAAGTTTCGGAAATGGGAGAAACTGTAATGACTTCGATCATGCGTGTGGGAAGATCGGCTTGCAGCTGAACTTGACGAAGACGATGTTCATGAGGAATAGATACGTTTCTGTTGCCCCATTTTCGCTCAACGAAACGACTATCTCTGAGTGCTCCAGCTAAGTGTACTTGAGTCGAGAAGTCAACATGACCAACGACTTGAGTTCAGAGCTGGGCAGGCGGAAACGAGCGGCTTGGGGCGCATTCAAAAGTGTTGAAGAAGTAGTAAGGAAGATGAAGAACGCCCGACTCCGCGTCCATCTCTTCGACTCTACGGTTCTGCGTTGACGTACGCTTCAGAATCCTGGGCGTTACGCAAACAGGATGAACATGCGACTTACGTTGCGCAACGAAGTATAGAGAGAAGGATGCTGGGAGTGACTCGCTTCATTTAGGCGAGAGACGGAACACGGAGCTCTGAGCTACGTCGACAGTCGAAGATCAGAGACGCAGTCGCATGGGCCAAGTTGTCGAAGATCAGGTGGGCCGGACACGTAGTGCGATTTCGTGACGACCGTTGGACGAGAGCCGTTCCTGACTGGATTCCACGGGACGTCAGAAGAACACTAGGTCGCCCACCTTTGGGCTGGTCGGACTTCTTCGTCAAAACCCTAAACGATCGATTCGATACTCTTCGTGTTCCTCGAGCGAGCAGGACCTACTGGTCTACCATGGCACGCGACAGGGACGAATGGAGACGTTACTGGCGCCCGCTCGAGCAAATCGATGATGAACGGGACGACAGGTGATAGAGTTGATCTGTTCAGAGACATTTTCTCGGCGAACTTGTGCTCCATCAAAGAATTTGTGCCTAAAAAGGCAGGAGAGCTTAACGTTGACTATTTTAACTGAAAGCAACCACAATCGATGTGCTAGGAGAATACTTACTTAGATACTTAGATGGCCCGGCTTCACTGAACGTACGGGCCCCAACACCAGTTCCATTCGCTTCGTTGTTTCGCGATCGTCATCCAGCTTGTTGGTCGGAGGCGACTGTGACGGCAGCGAGAATCAGCCGTTCTGGAACACAGCATAGTCTTAATACGTTCGACGAACACATCAGACCATCTGGCAGGTGGTCTTCCACGAGGCCGCGTGCAATCGCGCGGCAGGCATTCCACCGTTCTTCTTGTCAACGGTCGTCGTCTCTTCTCATTATGTGACCGGCCCATCGATGCTTGGCTTTCGATGTGTAGTCCGCAGAGTCTCGCAGACGGGACATCTGCCTTAGATCGGAGCTGCGAAGTCCGGCTCGGTGTTGGGATAGTCGGGTGAACTTCAGAAGACACCTTTCCAACGCTCTGTGTGTGACTTGCAGGGACTTCGCCGTGGCTGACGTATAAGGCCACGTCTCAGCCGCGTAGCACAGAGCAGGAAGAACTGTCGAGTCGAACAAATGAGCACGGAGGTCAGCATCATGGAGTTGGTCGATGGCCTCTTTGAGAGACCCGTAGGCTGACCACGCGGCTCTCCTTCTTCTGATGAGTTCTTCCTTTATGTCGTTGTCTATGTTCATGGAGCGCCCCAGGTAAACGTAGGACTTCGTTTCGGCGATGGGAGATCCATCAAGTTCGATGGGTTCCCCATCACACCATTAGTTCTTCATGAACTGTGTCTTCTTCCGATTGATACGCAGTCCAATCTTCCTTCCAGCTTCGTCTAGCTCTCGGAGCATCGTCTCTGCTTCAGTTGTACTTTTCGCGAAGATGACGATGTCGTCCGCGAAACGAAGGTTCGAGAGGAACTTTCCGTCCACACGTATGCCCTTTTCGTCCCAGTCGAGCGACTTCATCACCCACTGCAATGCGGCAGTAAACAGCTTGGGCGAAATAGTATCGCCTTGCCCGACGCCCTTCTCGATGGGGATGTTGATTGGACGCCGGAAAAGCTGCACTGTCGTAGAACAGTGGCGGTAGCAGTCGGCCAGCGTTCTTATGTAGGACGAGTCCACTCCTTGATCGACTAACGCAGACAGGATAGCATTCGTCTCGACGCTGTCGGAAGCCTTTTCGTAGTCGACGAAGGTTAAGACGAGGGAAAGATGGTACTCCCGACAGACCTCGATGACCATCGCGACACTTTGGATGTGGTCGACGCAGTTGAATCCCTGACGGAATCCAGCTTGCTCAGGCGGTTGTGCTTCATCCAATGTTCGCGATATCCGCGTCAGGATGATCTTCGTGAAAAGCTTGTAGAGCACGCTCAACAAGCTAATCGGGCGGTAGTTGCGAAGATCATCCCTGTCACCTTTCTTGTGCACGAAGGCTGTGCGCGAATTCCTCCACTGTTCCGGAATTCGTTCCTTCCAAAGGTAGGATGTCATGTGTGCCGCAAGAAGGGAGTGCAGAGTATGGTTTCCTGCACGGAGAAGATCGGCGGAGATCTTGTCTGGCCCTGGAGCCGTGCCGCTCTTCATGCTCCTAATCGCGACTCGTACCTCAGATGGTAGAATCCTTGGCGGTGTTTCACCAGCGAGGATATCGTGGTCTGGTACAGGTTGTGTGGAACGGAACAGATTGGTGTTAAACCTCTCTGTAATCGATTCTATCTCGAAACGGGAAGTGATGACAGTCCCGTCTTCACGTTTCAATGCCGATAGCGGAATACTGAACTCGTTGAGGTACCGTCGACACTTCTTCAGACATCGTCTTTCTTGTGCCGCTTCCAGAATCTTCTTCCTCCTGTGCTGAATGAGATCCTCCTGCAAAGCCTTTCTGCAACTGGTATTGGCCACCAGTCGCTCCAGGTGGGTTGCATTCGGATCCATCCTCAAACTTCTCCTCTTCTCAAGCAGCGCCTTGGTGTTCGAAGAGATGCGGGCATTTCTGCTTGATAATGAAAGAGAAGCAGCGTCAGCACACGTTCGTTGTCCTTTTAGAAGCAGCTCGTAGTCCTCGGTCGGGTCCGCAGCGACTCGCCAGTCATGAAGGGATAGGGCATCATTCAGAAGGTCTTCCTTCTGAATGATGCTTGCTTCCTTCCCTTCGGTCTATGACAGGTGTTCTTCTCCAGATGGTGATCGAACCTGATCTTAGCCCGAAGGAGGCGGTGATCGGATCCACTGCAAAAAGATGGTACCACGGAAGTGTCGTAAAGGCACCATCTTCTGTTGGTCATGATGTGGTCGATCTTAGCATGAGTCGTGCCATTAGGTGATTCCCATGTCCAGCGACGGTGTTCTTTCTTCTCAAACAGCGAGTTGCCGTGGAAGAGACGTGCAGCGGACATGAGGTCAGCCAGACCATTTCCATTGTCATTCCTATCGCCTATCCCGAATCTTCCAATCCTGTGATCTTCGCCATTGCCCTTTCCAATCCTTGCGTTGAAGTCACCGACGACGAACTTGTAAGAGGACTTCTCATTTCTGATGACTTCTTCTAGCTGTCCGTAGAACGCATCTAAATCCGAGTCATCGGCTGCTGCGTGTGGTGAGTAGCAGTTGATGATTGCGATGGTCTTGTGATGCGGCGGATGAAGGCGTAGGCGAGGAGACAGGATCTCGTGAGAGTCGACGAGGTGGACGACAGACGGGTGCACGATGAATCCAACGCCAACGACGTTCCGAGACGGATAACAAGAGTCTCGTCGTTGTGTTGACGAATGTCGGCTTTCCTGCTCTTGGTTTCTTGTAGTGCGATCACATGATATTTTATGTGACCGGCAGCTTCGAGAAGAGCGTAAAGGTCGGCGTTTGAGGAGACTGTTCTAGCATTGTAGGTACAAAGTATAAAACAGTCTCCATGTCGTGCTCCAGATGTGTCGTCATTGTCCAGAATCCATGACGTCCTGCGCAATCCGAGATTTCTTCGCCTCGCACTGGTTGTCGTACAATCCGACGTCGGAGACGGCAGAGCCCGGTGTGCGGGGTACTGAGGCTGGTCTTCTTCTGTTGGTCGAGCATGTTCGTTCCCTGGTGTCCGGCCGAAGCGTTGCCAGCGCGTCCGTACGGTCCATTCCACAAGCTTGGGGGTCCAGTCGTTGCGAAATAGAGGGAGTGATCCGCCTTTCGCTATGAGTAAGACTCCGTCACAGCGTATGTCCTTGCCGAAGCAGTTCTTCCGCTGGACATCATTGCCTTACACGCATTGCCACCCCCTCGCCGTGTTGCGGCCACGGATCATGGAGGAGGTGGAGGTGGTACTAGGAGAATGAGGTGCTCAAAGAGGTATCTAAGAACACTTTGCAAGAACGTACCTAGAAGTGGCTTACAGACCAAGATCAAAATTGGATCGTTTTCACTCTCAAACAGAGTGCAAATTTTGATCGCATAATTTAGGAGGCGCCGGTGGTTGCAGTGGACCGAATGAAGAGAAAAAATCATGCGGCACTGCATGCGAGCCGACCTGTTCGGAGCCAAATCCGGTTCGTCTCATCCACTACATATTTTATTTGTTTTTTAACTTCCTTATCAGTTCTTTACTCTTTCATTACACCTGTAGGTGTGCACCAGGCAGTGCGTTGTGGACGTTTGTCAGTGCAAGCAGGCGTTCATTCGTGATAAGAAGGGCGGAGCATGCATATCGGTAGACGACTGCCCTAAAGGTGGGTGAACGATTACACAAATAGTTACAAAAATTCTACTTGTGTGAGAGTGAGTTTTCTCTTTTTGTCCGACACGGAGCCTTCTGTGGACCAGGCATCCTCGTGAGACTTTAATAGCGAAGATCGGGTGGTCGTAAAATAATTAGTATCGTCTTGAAAAAAATCAGAGGAGCTATTTCTGAATTAATGCTAATGAACTTTGTGTTAAAATTTCCAAATTGGTCACGAGTAGACAGTCCGATAATAAAATCTGGCGATGCGCGTCGGCCACGCGGTTGGGGACACTTGTTGTGATTATCAGTGTATAGAGCTCTGATGCTGATGATTTCTTGCATTCATTTTTTTATAGACACACCTATGACAGCAGTCACATGGTGCTGACCACGGATCTGAGCTTCGTTTTCATATTCACAATCAAATTCCGTAGCTGAGCATGGGAAAGATTTTACTAAGAATTTTGGCGAAGTGTACCTGTTTCTCGTTGGCGTTTGTTATGAGTCAGCACTCACTACCGTCTGACAGCGCTGGTCTTGCAGCTGCTCCGTACACCTTCTATTTACGAGGCCACAGGGCACAACTTTTCCCTGAAAATTCCAATGGATTCTCTCCTTTTCACCTAGGCTGCACTTATCCTTCCATTCACTTTTATACATTCCTACCATCCTTCGACAAATGGCATTTCCGAGGTGTCGAAAGTGATATACTCTCTCAACGGCTCCCTGATAACAGTCGACCATTATATTTGTAGAAGTGTTAACAGATAAGAAAATTGCTAAAGAAAAATTGCAGGATAATAACAGAATAATCGAATACGATTCAGAACAGGCATAGCTAAGTTGCTCAATAACGTGTTGATGATCCGCCGCTTAAAATTGCTCGATGGTCACTGTACATAGTACGACATCAGAGTCAGCCCCTTTCCGCTCAAAGTTCGCCCATCTGATGGATAAATCAGTTCGCAACCCGTTACCATATGCAGCGCGTCACTATTATGCACCACCCACGACTCGGCTGCCGCATTGTTTAAAGTTCTAAGTTTTGGAGATTTTGGCTTGGGCGTCATCTAAATTACGAAACAAAATCCAAACATGATCTCCACGCAGTGCCACCGTATCCCATTAGTTCACCTCTTAATCGGCGCTTGCATTAATTCCAAACGCCGATCTAATCTGACTCCTACTTCGTTGGAATTTGAAAGTCCGTGATTGTCTACAGCCTTAGCGCTATCTTCTAACCTTCTGGATCAAATTATATTACAAGTGAGATTTGAATAATTGACCTTGCTACAAAATCTTCCCCTTAGCGTTCAAGAAAGATAAACTATCGAAGCGAAGGGCATTGTTTAACTAAGGAACATACTGTATTTGAGCAAGTCTCGTCCAAAGGAGTATGTATCATGCAATAAAGTTGGCCTTTCCTTGAATTGTGAGCTTAATTAATATAAACAGATCTAGGGTTTCTAGGGTTTCTTGCATACCATTACACTTTATTATTTGGAGTTCCAGAACATAAATACAATAATATTACCATAAATTACTAAGTTTCATCTATTCCTCCAATCTTGTATGTAGGTGATTAGAGGCCAATGAGAAAAATCTTCATTCTAGTACCGAATATCGTTGAACCTATGCATATCCGGCTTTTGTAGGAAAGTACTGAACCGGCTATTTCGGAAAAAATAACACCTGCACACGAAACTACATAGAAGAGTGACTTGATTCAAAAAAGTCACCATACTTATTAAATCTTCTGGAATTCTTTTTAAGCAAGGCTTACTGTTAAGTATTCGTTGCCGCGGAATCATATTCAAAAAAGCTTTCCTATGGAATCTCCGCGGTGTTTAGTCGTTGAAGGAGTTTCCGCAGAGTTCTTTAATGTTGACTGTTTTTGGATCATCGGGTTCAATTTCATGATCGCCGCAAGCAGATATCGTATTGAAATTTTAAGGTCAGCGCAAACTACTTCGCATATGATCTTTTCAGATGCCGTCATGCGGCGTTTAGGTCCCGTGCAGGTAGCGTTTACCTTGACAAATGCCCTGTAGTCTGCTCTCAAAGCCTTCGTTAGCTCGGCAAAAATTCGTTTTGGTTGTGCTCTCTTCAGAGCCAACAAGATCAGTCTGTCTGCATCAGCGAGTTTTCCTTTTGCTGCTGTGGCGATAACACCTTCCATTCTCTTGTTAGCCTTCTGAATATGATCAAGGGCTTCATTCCCGTCCAACTTCCAAGCATCGTTAACGGAGGGTAGGGATGTTGATAGTTGATAGGAGTACTCCTTAAAAATCCAGCTGTAGTTGAACAAAGTCGGGTAAAAACTTAAATATATGGCAATACAAACGGTATAGACTGAATAATTTTTCCTTCTTAGCTTCCTAACAATTCGGCTGGACTCATTCGGATAACATCACTTCTATTCACCTGTATCACCTGTATCACCTGTCGTCCCGTTGATCATCGATTTGCTCGAGCGGGCGCCAGTAACGTCTCCATTCGTCCCTGTCGCGTGCCATGGTAGACCAATGGGTCCTGCTCGCTCGAGGAACACGAAGAGCATCGAATCGGTCGTTCAGGGATTTGACGAAGAAGTCCGACCAGCGCAAAGGTGGGCGACCTGGTGTTCTTCTGACGTCCCGTGGAATCCAGTCAGTAACGGCTCTCGTCCAACGGTCGTCACGAAATCGCATTACGTGTCCGGCCCACCTGATCTTCGACAACTTGGCCCATGCGACTGCGTCTCTGATCTTCGACTGTCGACGTAGCTCGGAGCTCCGTATGCCGTCTCTCGCCTGGATGAAGCGAGTCACTCCGAGCATCCTTCTCTCAATACTTCGTTGCGCGACGCAAATCGCATGTTCATCCTGCTTGCGCAACGCCCAGGATTCTGAAGCGTACGTCAACGCAGGAAGAACCGTAGAGTCGAAGAGATGGGCGCGGAGTCGGGCGTTCTTCGTCCTCCTCACTACTTCTTCAACACTCTTGAACGCGCCCCAAGCCGCTCGTTTCCTCCTGCCCAGCTCTGGACTCAAGTCGTTGGTCATGTTGACTTCCCGACCCAAGTACACATAGCTGGAGCATTCGGAGATGTTCGTTCCGTTGAGCGAAAATGGGGCATCAGAAACGTATCCATTCCTCATGAACATCGTCTTCGTCAAGTTCAGCTGCAAGCCGATCTTCCCACACGCGTGATCGAAGTCGGCCAGCATGCGTTCTGCCTGGGTGATAGATGGTGTTATGAGTACGATATCATCCGCAAAACGAAGATGGTGTAACTGCCGGCCGTCGATCTTCACTCCCATGTCGTCCCATTCTAGTGTCCGCATGATGTTCTCGAGAGAGGCGTTGAACAGCTTCGGTGATATGGTATCACCTTGGCGCACACCCCTCTTCACGTTGATGAGAACGTTGTTGTAGAATGGTGTGATCACGGTCGTGAATCCTTTGTAGAGCTCACTGAGGATCTTGACGTACTGAGTGGAGACGCCTTGTTTGCACAGAGCCTCAATCAGCGCTTCCGTTTCGACAGAGTCGAAGGCCTTCTTGAGATCGATGAATGTGAGGCATAACGGCGTCTTGTACTCTCGGGACACCTCAATGAGCCTGATCACGGTATGGATATGATCGATTGTGCTGAACCCTCTTCGAAACCCGGCTTGCTCGCACGGCTGTCCTTCGTCTATCGTTCGGTCGATCCTGTTCAGAATGACACGTTCACGTTGATCACACGTTGATCACTTCTATTCAAAGGAAAATAATACAGTACTGGACTTGGTGCTGAATAGTGGACTTGAGGTAAGTATAGCTAAGCTAGACGATGCGCGTGCTACAAGTTTGCAAAAGACTCCAACGAACAGAAGCTAGAAATATTCCTGTCGTTCTAAATAGTAGCACCCAAATCACTGCAGATCGGCTAACAAGAAATACCTAAATTGAGTGACATGTATCTCACTTTAGTCGTACTTTTCTGGAACTCACTGCAAAAGTAATATTCCAAGTGAAAAATAGATTACCTAGTATAATATTAGCATTACCATTGTTACTTCTACCATCCACACATTTTGCTGGATGAAAAAATGGTATTACAAGAGGTATAGATAAAATAATTTTCGCCAGCGTGCTTGCGTTATCATTCGGGTATTATCATTGCTACATTCATCATCCATATGCTTCTGTTTTCATTCACATACTAAATAAGAGGATTAGGAGCTTACCGAAAGGAGTGTAATGACAACGAAGAAAATTAGCTGTGAGGTGAACATCTCTCTGAGGCTTTCGAGCTTGGTTTATCGAGTGGAGACAGAAGATGCTTGTTGGTAGCTGGCCCTCGCCTTTTATCTGGCTGCTGACTATTTTGACAGAAAACAGATTAGTTTTTGTGTTTTCCGAGCATCAAAAAGGACAGCCAGAAATACTTAAGCCCGCCCGCCTGTTCCGCCACACAGATGGATTCATTGCAGAAAAGACAAAAAAACAGCGCTGCAGCTATCCTGACACATCTCTTCAAGTGGTTGAGCGTGAAATACCTAGAATTAGAAGAAGCTTCTAGAACAAAACAACGTGAGAAGGATCGCTTTGCTTCGAACTCAAAATGCAGTTGAACTCTCCAGGACTTCAAGTTAAAAAATATGTATGTTTCGATTGCAACCACAGCAACATTTGGTCTGACATGCACTCTTTTTGTCCTTGATTAATTAAAAAAAACGATACGGATGCAGCCCTTTGCAGATAGCATTCATGTTAAAAACACATGTATTAATAACCCTGTCGATATATGAGTGCACGTGTGTAAATATTTCTTTCTATTTCTGTCTTCATCTGTACGAATCAATCCGTCGATCACTTGTCTGCTGCTAATCGTAGAACTTCCCGAGAATAAGAGCCCTAGTTGACCCTAGGAGTAGGTCGATCACCTACTTTCGTGGAACTGGAGCTGTCATTATCATGATCAGCAATATTTAAGTAAGGTGATCGGCTCTCCCATCGCGAATGTTGTCGGCTTGAATTTTCAGAGCCTTTCCCCTAGCAGGAGCGGTGACTACGATACAGTCAAAATTAATCTCATAGTCGGAATGTCAGTCAAATCGCTGCTGATGCGTGTTATCAACCTGTACAGGGACCATTCAGGATTCGTTTCCGGCGACAGTTTTCTAGATCAGAGCAAATGTTTGGTGCAGTGTTTTGGAAGAAGGTGTGAAATGGCGATCGTACGGTGAGCAAGAGTTGGGAGGGTCTTTGAGATGAGAACAGAACGGCATCTTAAGGAGCTCCTGCTAAGATGGATAACAATGAAATGTATGTGTTTATAACCGTTCCAGCGCTCTGTTATGAAGTTTTGAGCTGGGCAAGATCATTTCAGGGACATCTCCTCCCTGCAGTGGTTACGCTCGTTAACATAGACATCGGAGACCGCCAGTCCGGTTAGATAGGAACAGATTTAGGAGGTTCATTGATGCGTGGCAAGCTTACCTTCTTTAGGACGATGTCGCGGAATGCAGCGTAACGATACTTTGTTTAGGCCTAAATGTGCCTAGATTTGCCACTGTTCTATTTTGTGTTCAAATCTTAAGAAACTTAGAAATATTCCGGATTGACACCTACCAAAAATTCTGTATCAAATTGCGAGGCGTAGTTTTTATTCACTTTTGATCAACGGTCAGCAAGTATGGGCTGTCTTGAGACAATTCAGTTAACAACCTTTCTCCATCATTGTGTTTTTCCTGAACACGAGAAATGTTTCCTTTCCATCAATTTTAGTGGGGATCCAGACACGTTGTTCATGTTGTCATAAAATGTTGGCCTGACCAATCGAATGGCAATGAGATAGTCAAATAAAAACCATCCTCAGCTGAATGCTGTATGTTGTTTCTGAGAAGCGAGTCTCCGGAGTCATCATGAAGTTCCTCGACACCGGTATAAGGGCACTTATCTATACTTAATCTTCTGGTTGGGTACTATTACTGAAGCAGAAGCAAATCGACAGATGCGCGAAAATCGCCTGTTCGTCAACGTGATAAAAAGATCTCCACACAAACATCCACTGCAGATCCAATCAAGCCGTGTTCGGAGATGAACTGCCCGTATGGCACCACATGCGAACTCGGTCGAGTGATCTGTCCTTTCGTACCGCCGTGCTTCACTCAACAAACTCGATGTGTGCCCAACAATTCAGGTCCAGCCAAGCCATATCAAGATGCAGGTAATTAGAAACAAATTTTTATTCCTGATCGTGGAATTGTTTTTGTTTTCATCCGCCTACTTACAAAATTATGGTATACATACGGGACCGAACCATAAACCCCTACAACGCTGCCCACAATTGCTTAGCCACTCGCCACCCAGCACATCTCCACAGTGAGGTGAGCTCTATGACGAGCAGCGCGCCCTCGTGTTCGTAGGCCTTTTTCGCGGCCATGGAATACAATTCCAAAAAAAATTTCTCACTTTTTTGGATATCCACTGAGGAGGCCTACATCCTGCACAAATAGTATCGCCAAAGCTCCCCATCACTTTGATTACCCTCCTTATTAGACGACTGGGGATTTCTAGGAACAAGCAGCACAGATTGCAAGGCAGGACATGCATCTCAATACAGTAATGATTTAGCAACGCGATGCCTCTTACTAGGGAAGGCCATTTTTTCCATACTTATCCTATATCTTTCTGCTAGGCATGCCGTCATTACAAACCTGCAACAACGACCTGCAGATTTACACACCACCAGCATTGTTTCAGCTCCTGCTTCCAAACTTCCCCTATGCTCGCAGTTCCATTGCCCTAAGGGGACTAGATGCCTTATCAGATGCCAGCCAGACGACGGAACACCGTCGCCTACAACCCAAGGAAAGTTATACTTCATAAAGGGATCACCGAGCCTGTATTTCTTCCAACAATCGCGACGATTCTTTTTCAGAGCCATTCAATCCGTGTGCTGCTACGACTTGTCCAGTGGGCTCTGAATGCCGAGTGAAACAAGTACAGTGCGTGCGAGCACCCTGGTACGTACATTCATCGTTATACCAAGACTTTGTTGAAATTTGAACATGATGGATCGAATGTTCCATGGTGTTTCCTGAGTCCAACGCTATTAAAGAAGCGATCACCGTCGCCATTAATAAGCCATCGCTTTCTGAGATATTCCCGGCTAAAACACTAATTTCAATAACACCTTTAAGTGATCCTGTCGCTGAATGCTACACACCTCCCAAGGACAACCGGTGCAGTGGACAATTTGAGACGTTCAAGACATGCTCGAGTCAATGCGAGCCCAGTTGTAGCAATAAGTCGCCGGTAGGACGTGCTTCTTTTGTGCTGCAATTCCATTTTATCAATTCGAAGCGATATGCAACGAACGTTTTCAGATATGCATCTTGTCTTGTGGTGAGCCGAAATGCCAGTGCAACAGCGGGTTCTACAGAGATGCCAGCGGAAAATGTGTCACAGAAAACGACTGCGACAGCAACGCTGAAACAAATCCATACTAAACTATTATAGAAGACCTGAAGCTTCTAAAATTACATTCATTTATGCGGAGTAAATTTGCGCACTAGAGAAGTAATAAGGAGGATCGTGGTATTGGCCTCCATAATGTCGTTATAATATTTTCCTTTTCTGCAGGGTCTTCTCACATACATATGCACAGTAGTGTTTTAAAAAATATGGCGTTCTCATGCTGATATTTGTTTTCTGTTTTCAACTATTAATGCTGCAGCAATAAAGTATGACTCTAAAAGTGAAAGTTGAGCAACGATAACGAACGTACCATCTTCCTTGTGATGCGTTCCTCCTTCACGTCGTTGTCTACAGTATCGTCGGTATTTTTTCGCCAAAACGCGATTTAAACGATTTAGATCGTTCTTACACTCCACTGTCCATAAATCACTTCAGAGTTATTTGTGCTGAATAAAAACACATGGCCGTAACCAGAAGAGCGTGGTCTATCCAACGGTAAAGAAAGTGGATTGGATTTTGTGCAGTGAATTTATGATATTTTTGATTTGCATGTGTTTATTCCCTGACCATGCAATCACAAACAAGAAACAAACGCTGGAAGTGTGTGTGTCTTGAATTCTTGATAATTTAAAGCAGTGTCTGGTCAGGACTGTTGTGATGTTATCGATTAAAAAGATGAAAAATCATGCTGAGCTCTTTCAGCATTACTTTCATACAAAAACAACGAGAACATGCCGAACAGTCCCTTCAGTGGAGTTACGCTTTGCTCTATGGAGCCAAAACAAAAATGCGCTTCCTGTGACCGAAATCAGCTCTTCTTAGATCCTCTTACAATGTTAGAAGGATGTATGTATACCCTTCGAATAACACGATCTTCGCTCCGTCTTAGCGCGCCGTCGAATATGTTTGGGAACAATATCTTAGGAGTCCACAGCAAGAAATACGCCACATTTCGACGAGCCTTTTTCGAATTATGAAGCAAAAGTATAGGCGTCAGGTTCTTGCGGCGCACCAACCATTCGACGAATGAAGGAATGAAAGCCGATATCAGAGCCCATGACGCCTACTTTGAAACTTTTCTTAATTGTAGAATGCTATGTCCTACATCTTATATTTGTCTCAATATTAATTGGAAGAAAAAAAGTTTTATGATTTTTACGGCGCACGTATTTATTCGCCACCCCGTATATAACCTGCCACATCGATGTTTTGTTTCTCGCGTTGATCCGCTTTCGTTTGCTTGTGACTGTCAGACCGGACATGTGGAAGGACGTCAGCTCACCCACCACGGCTCCAGCGCGAGGTGGTGGACCACGCCGACCTGCGACGGGTGACCCGATTTGGTGGATTGAGCCACGCACTTGGGCCAGGCTCGATGCTTTGCTCATCGATTACATTCTTTAGAACATTGACAAAAACGATATGAAGGCTCGAACCAGCACCAAACGCAACAGGACTCCGCATCAGAATTTGAGTTCAATCCAATGAGTCTTGTTACAAGGTGTTGCATTTAGTAGAAAATTTTAAGCTCATTAATGAGTCACGTGGATTGTGAAAATTTTGAGAAAAGCTATGTGATGCTACCCACTGAGATGACGTTTTCTCAAAACTTCAAAAAATATCACACAGGAAAACCTCAACGATGATGCTGCATAAATGTTTTTTGCACATAACGCTAATGCGATAAAGTTCCTCCATTAGAAAATTGAATGTTTGTTTCTAAAATTTTTCGCGGAGCTGTCTAAGGAACGCGACCATAAATTTGGTGCAAATACCGCTGAAAACGAAATCGTTTAAATTTTTCGAGGAAAGCGCTTATTTTTTATTGTTTACGTTTTAGATGTGAACTTGTATTTCTGCTTCAAACTTGCTTTTCAGATTTCTTCTCAGCGGTGTTCCGAGCACGTTCATGGTCGCGCCTATTAGGTAGAGCTCGAAATTTTGTTACGGATTAATGTTGTACTGGTTCGAGTCTTAACAATGTTCTAAAGAAATCGATGACTCGATGATGACGAGAAATCGACGCATCGAACCTATGTAGTCTAACTGCGTGGTCCACCGCCTCATCGATAATTGTTCTACTTATTCTATGTTAGTTCAATATGTTCATGACTGTCGTTGTTCTACTTTTTCACTCCCGTCTTATACAGACAAATAAATAAATATCCAAACCAGGTGTGGTGAATCGTATCCGATCGATGAGCTTTCCTTACTCATGTGGCTTGTTTGTGATGTTCGATGCGCATTCGCCGAGTTATTTACCGACACCCGTACTGTACTCAATACGAGCGAATAAATTGCGGAGGTGATTCATAGGTTCCCGCCCATCGATACATTTGGGTTCGCTTCTTGACAAAGACAGCTCGTCATCATTCTACATCCACCTACATTTTCTAGTAATTTTCTGCCGAATCACTTCGGATAACTAGTGCAAAGCTCTTCCGGTAGAGCACTCTAATTGATTAGAAAATTTTAAATTTTATCTTAAATATCTGTGTGGTTGAGTTTGAAGAAGTGGCTGAGTAATTTTTAATTTTTCAGGTTGTTACTCTGAGTCATTTGGAGGACCGACAAAAATGAAGGCTTTCACTGTGGTAGGTCATTTGTTTCTGAACCTAAGGGAAAACATGAAAATTTGCATCATAATTGAGCTCAATTAGTGAATTTAACTGTAGCATTTTACACAATCCGATAAGATTCCGATAAGATGGCGATGAACTGATGTCTCGAGAATTTCGTGAAACATTTCGAACAACAGCGTTTTTGTTTCATATTTGCTTTTTTCGATTAACAGCTTCCGTAATTCGGAATAACCTTGCTTTCTTTGTACTCACATATTCCACAGAGTTTCCCAAAATGATCTCATACCTTCAGAACAGTAGCACTTCTATTGGAAAATGTAGTATTTAATGAGACGTTATCAGTTTCTGAAATACAAGTTTTGGCCTTCAACCTTTACTATGTCAAGACCAACTGTCGACCGATTCGCTTCATGCTGTTAAAATAAACTGCCACCGCAAACATTGCCGCTCAAGGTCAGAGACGGGCTGATAAATAGATTTTATAGGGAAACCTAAGAGCGGTTTTTATCGTCAAACAGTCTTTGCAGCAAAGGATTTGTACTCCAGAGTCTCGCTTTTATGATTATTACACCTTTTAGGCAATAGTGCTCGGCCCGCTCCTCTTGAGTGGAGTTCGATCGCGTGAGTTTTTGCCTGCATGATTTTTGCCTAAGCCATAAAAGTTGCTATGAAGGCATTTGTTTGCAGAATATGGAGACTCAGAGTCACTTCCAACAGCTACGACGGAGAACCCTTGCAACCTCGTTGACTGCATGCCAAACAAACGTTGCATTCTTGTGAAGGGTAAAGCAACGTGTGTCTCGGTTACCGACGGAGGAGGTATGGTTATTCCCTTAGGTTCCGCTGCACTAGACGATATGACAACTTCGAAATGTTACTGATGTTCCGAAACCGAATCCACTCAGTCTTTTAGAAGCACCTAGTGATGAATGATAGTTTCTTGCGACACTTGCGACGGGTTCCTCTGCAACGTGTTTTGTCCCGCACGAGTGCCAAATTCTTTTTCACTGCGTTAGGTTTTGGGTCAAAGTGCTCTAGTAGACGAGTACCTTAAACGAGCGAGAATTCTGAACTCACACATAGTTGCGGTGAGTGAGTGAGCCGCTAATCGGGTGTTCCTTGCTCAGCGGTTTTCAGGGCTCTGTGTCCATCGGTACGCCTCATCAGATGCTCTCTGAAATGGTGTTTCGATTCAGGATGATGTTCAGGACTTAGAGCGTTGTCCTTCACTGGTCGCTAATCTGATCTTCGTTGTTGGTGTGGATAAATACCAACCATTTCCTTCCCAGTGTTGATTGAACTCGTTCGCAGATGACTCCGGTTGCTTTCATTAGCATAGCACAGTGGTAGGAGCACAGCGGAATTGATGCTGTTAACTCGCTCGATGATGAATGACTATATGTAAAGAAGCGCTTAACTACGGTACCCATAGTAAAGTGGTAACAGGAGCTGCTCACGACCCGCACGGTCGTCCGGTCCTCGCCGGGACAACCAAGCCTTCCATTCCTCCGGGGTCGGATAAATTGGTACCGAACTTGTCTGGGAAGGACATGTCACACACATATTTAATACAGCGGCTGTCTCCTGCTGGTCGTTGTATAGGATGAATAAGTATTCACAAAGCCTTTAGGAAAGTATCAATGCCGACAATTTTACCTTTCGCTTTACTTTGCCTACCAGCTGCGGTACTTATTTATTTATTTATTTGTTTATTCACGCGCCATACTGCGCTCATGTTATAGAACCAAACAAAATAACAAAATGACACTAAACTCAGAATAGTAACTCAGTACAACGCCAAATAAACAGATCATGTGAGCAACTGAGCCTCATTGGGAGTACAGAAATTCATTGTACCAGGCAGCAGGTTTTGGATTACACTAATATACCGGCTAAGAAAGGCCATGCATCGGCTGGAGGCCATTTGCATTATTCGAACCTTTGGGCAAACAGATTACAAGAGCATTACAACAGTGTTCAGGAAACGAAGAGAAATTCCTCTCAAAGAAAAGGGAAAGAGACTTGCTAGCAGTTATGTTTGAAATTGGAGACGTTACCTTACCTGGAGATGAATAATTGTAAATGGTGAGCTAATGATGAGTTTTATTCGAAAATTGCAGGCTGCAACGCGAATGAAGAGCGAAAGGCGTGTCCTTCCGCTTGTGAGCCCGCATGCCCAAAACTGCCTCCATCCGCTCTTTCTGACGGTATACAGATTAATGTTATTGTTGGTATTGCCGTCGTACTCAACGACCCGGATGCCTGTAACAAACCTTGCGTGAACAACACCTGCCAGTGCAAGGGTGGTTATATTCGCGAAAAAGACGGAGGATCTTGCATTCCTTACAGCAAGTGTCCTAAAGGTGAGATTTCAAATGATCATATGTTTCTGGGAATTTATCCGCAAACCATAACAGTGCCACATTTTAGCCCTTTCAGAAAAAGGGATGTCGATCGTTTTTAGGACCTCCACTGTTCTCGATTTTTGGCTCTGAGCTCACAAAAATCAGGAAATTTTTCGAATACAAAGTTAAGAGGTGCAAATTGAATCGCAAATAATTCTTGAAAAATAGCAAGAGAATCTGGGGAAGCTAAATTGCTGAGACAATTTCAGCTGGTTTTCAAAGCGTGCCATTCCTTGTCACACCTCTTTTTCTAGAAGGAGTCATTTTGCAGAGTGAATCAGAATAGGCGGCCATGACACAATAATATCTGATTAGGGGACACATCATAATCGAAAAAATTCTCGAATACAAAGTTAACAGGTGCACTCTGACGTGCTTACATCTTACATGAGCTGAGTTTTTTCTAACAAGTCTCTCCTACGTATGAGAAAGTGTTGTTGGTAATCATAAATCAATGATGATCAGTTACTAAGTATACAGTAGTCTTAGTCTTTGTGGTGGTAAAAATTTTTCCAAAATTTCTTGTGTTGATACTATTTTTATACTACGAGGTTCTTGCCAAGGATCGTTCTGTTTCTTCCAGCTAACGTATTTGTTTTTTAAAGCACGTCTATGAGAGGCGAAAATAAATAAATACAGTACCGGACGTGTCTTTTGATCAAAAGCCGAAAAAGCCGACTAAAACCGTTCCAGAGCGGCTTTTTCGAATAACTTTCTTATAATTCAACCATGTGTGAAATTAGGCCTAGGTTTGAGCTCAGCAGCGCAAGCGCTGTCGTTTGCTGTATAAATTACCCACACCTGAGAGTTTTCACAAAATATCGATTTTTTTGCGTGTCCCCCGTATCCCTCGATTGTCTCGTCGTTAACGGGGGCCCCAACAGGGGACCCCACCAACGACGAGGGCAATGGGAGGCCCCGCGTGGTAGCCTCTCCGAGCCACCGCGTGAGGACTCCCACTCCTGGCTCGGTGTAATGAGTGCCGCATATTTATAGGCGGCTAGGTCTAACTTCACAAATAGCTGAATTATAAGAAAGTTATGCGAAAAAGCTGCTTTGAGGCGGTTTTTGCCGTCTTTTTCGGCTTTTGATCAAAAGGCACGTCCGGTACTGTAAATAACAAAACAGATCGAGGCTGTATGATTCGTAGGCTCTTCTTAGAAGTTTTTACAGTGACTGGCCCACGAGTAACGGTTTATGCGTTAAATACGCTTCCGCAATGCTTCTAATCGTAAGATTCTGAGCGGACGACGAGTGCGTGGCGCGTCCTTAGAGAACCCAACAACTCTGACTTCTTTACCATTTATCTTAAGCTGCCTAATGACACTGCTTACTTCAGAGCGGATTAGGTCATGTGCAGAGATGAAGTGTCCAGCTGGCACGACTTGCCAACTCGGCCAGGAGATTTGTCCGTATGTTCCACCGTGCTACAACAGACAGTCGCAATGTGTTCCTGATCATCCGCAACCAAAAATCCCACTGTACTACAAAGGTATTTGTTGTGTTGAACCACTACGTAACTGGGCAGCTCGAATCTCAACTTATTTGCCCAAGAAAATATGGGCGTATCTCACCGTTGTCAATGTTTCGAATGTTAAGCGAAGATCGAGGCTGTCAAGATCTATCTATTTTGTCTAGCTTTCCACATTAGTCTTGGTCGGAGCGTTGGTGACTCAAGGTATATTCAAAATATTACTGCCTAACACCATTTTTGTGAACAGATATAACTCTATGGCCCACCTAAACTTGTGATTCAGCCCGGGCGGCGGAGTTTATTAGGAGTATATACGGCGTTTGTAGCGGCGGCCAGAGTTTGGAGAAACTTTTTTCAAACCCTGATTCATCAACGCGATGTGAAGTGTATTCAGAGTTTGTATGGAATTTACAGTTGCCGTTCGAAGTCTCCGAAGCCTCCTTGGGGCAGTAAAGAGTGCTAGAATCCGTGTCTACCCCAAAGAAGTCAAATTGCAGCCACATTACAGATACCTGTGCCACCAAGAAATGTCCTCCAGGAACGGAATGCCAGCAGGAAATAATCAACTGCATCAAATTTCCCTGCCCCGAGCCAAAACCGGAATGCGTCAAGAAAGGTAGGCAGTTTCTGCATAGATCGCAGATCAAACTCAGGCGGAAATTTTCTCAGCCAGAATGGCTGTGGAGTTCTGCACACCGAATAACAGAATGCAGGACTCTCACCAATTGGAAAAATTTCAAAAAAATCACATACACGTTTCACTTCTCTTTAAAGTCAAATTCTAGGACACTTTCTGCTATTCTCCTTGTTTTCTGGTTTCTCTCCTTCCTCAATAAGATTTTACCGCATTTCATTTCATTCTATGCTTGAGCTTGATGTTTTCTTAGTTACTGTAACTGCCGCATACATATTTTTCTACCTCATGTAGCAAATGCATTAGATGTACCTACTCATAATAAGAAGAAGGAGTGGTATCATATCTTCATAAACACCAGTGGTTATGATTCCCTCTGAAGGCCTAAAAGGAAAGATCTCAGCGTGAGCAGTAGTAAAGGGAGAAAAAAGGTTATATATTGTGCTTGTTCCGGATAGTCTTGGAGAACATTAGAAGCAGTCCGACTTTGAGCCATATCGTTGACGTTGATATTTAGATACTTCACTCGAAACCTGCCTCACCAAGCTATGCCCGCCAGGGTACGAATGTCAGGAAACTACTCTTAACTGCTTCGTTGCTCCTTGTCCTCGTCCTCCAGGAGTGTGCGTTCCAAGAAGTCGGTATTCTCACTTATTCCAAAGGTTTCTTAAGAACATAATAATCATACAAATTTTATACTGTTTATCCGAAAGCTTTGCCTTGTCCGAGGTACTTTACAGAAGCTTATCACACATTTTGCTAGATAAAGGATTTATGTGATTAAGCAAAAGCAGAGCACAGAACTGGGAATGAAGTCATGACAATCCGCTTTGCTCAAAGTCAGCTTTCATTTTTTTCGTATTTAGGGGGATTTAGGCACTCAATCGCATGTTTCTATGGATTCTAGCTTTTACGTCGGTTTCAAAAAGTTTGCTATATTCAAAAACAATTGGGGAAAACAAATGGTATGGACTTCAAAATTTCTCTACCTTTCGGAATCGTTAGGAAGAGCACTCGTCTCAACCTCGTAGACAGTCACGTTGTGATCGAAGGCCTTAACATAGGGGCCTACTAAAAGCTTCATCAATTCTAGCGTTCCCGATAAGATGTGGATGTAATGAAAGAAAGACACTCGAAGACCTGTAAACCCTCTGTGATAAGGAAACTTTGAGAATGAGAATTAAATTTGATTTGAATTGAAAATTTGAAAGTGTCATATTCAGAGGTATCACCTGGCCAGGAGACGTGCCTGACCAAGAAGTGCCCGACAGGGCAAGAGTGCCAGGAAATAGCGCTCAACTGCTTCGTTGCCCCTTGTCCACCGCCTCCAGTGATGTGCGTTCCAAAAGGTTTGTGTTTTCGGATATTTTATTCATCTGCTTTATTTATCAACTTATAATGTACTGTTATAAAAATGATGCATATGGGGAGCCAGCCGCAATTCATCATCTATTCTAATCACAATTCTATTATAGAATGATATTAAACAAAATAAGCTTATGCTGAGCTTAACAAAAGTGTACGTTGTCTGGAGAATTTCTTGCACTCTTCGACTTTGCTGTCTGCTTGTTTTACTGCTTTTTTACTACTTCTACTTTTTTTTGTTACACTTGAGTTTTTGCGACTTTTCAGAAGCCCCAAATCCTTGTGCAGCAACGACATGTCTAGTTGGATCCGAGTGTCGCGTGAAAAATGTGCAGTGCATTAGGGCACCTTGGTACGTTTGCTTGGACTTCACGGCGAAAAAATCACAATTTTTTGAGCAGACATCATATGTGTCTAGTCGAGCTTAAAAACTCTTTCAGTGACCCGGTAGCTGAGTGCTATACACCGCCTGGCAGCAAACAGTGCCGACAAAATGAGACGTTCAAGGAGTGTTCGAGCCAGTGTGAGCCAACCTGCAGCAATAAGACACCGGTGAGGCATTCAACTAGGCTCAGAGTTCCGATGAAATGCAAGTAAATGAACAACTCGCCCAAAATGGTCTAGTCAGGCCGTACAGAGTCAATAGTGAAGAGCGTGATCCAGCATGACGTCTTTTTTGTTTTTTAGATCATATTTACCTTTTTGTTTTTTAACATCACATTTTATTTAATAACGTTTCATTGTTTTACTGCAAGTACGCCTTCATACGGCGTTGAAATAAATAAATAAATAGGTTAATATTTGACTACACCGGGTTTATTCGAGGTATGTCGCCACCTTACTAGTTGCGCACTTTTCTGGTTGCAAATAAATAAATGAATATAAGCAACATGTGTTTTTCTGAGTAGCTGCGAAAGCTCCTGTGAGCCGTTTCTAGTGAGGATTCCCATTCTCCCAATACTACGTCTATCAAAATCACCTAGTTTTCTAGAAAATGAGGTCTGAAAATGTGCACCACCGAATTTCGGAGAAGAAGTCAATTTAAGCAAACTACAGTGTATATTTCCCATAGTAGAAATCTATCTAAATATAGCAAGAGCTCCTCAGTTTATGTTCTCTACGAACCCAATTCCTCCGAAATGATAGCCGCCTCGGCTACCACTTGTTCTTGTCGCTATGTCTCACTATGTCTACATACGCTTTTTATGTGCTCATGCAATGGTTCAACGTTTTTCTAACCCTCTCAATATTTCTATTTTTATTTGTAAAGCTTACCGTGTCGCAGTTCTCTCACCAATCTTTGTTTGTTTGTTGGCACGATTTCATGCGACTCCAAAAAAGTATAGTAAGCATAACAAAGTGAGCACTGTAGATATTTTTTATAATTTCACGACAAAGTTCCTCATAGGAATCATTTTCTCTTTCAGATATGTATTCTGTCATGCGGCACCCCCAAGTGTCAATGCAGCACCGGATTTTTCCGTCATTCCAATGGAAAGTGTGTTACTGAGGCCGACTGTGATGCTTCAACTAATACCAACCCCTACTAGATTACATTTTTTGGAACGAAAGCTATAGGTGCTGTATTTCTTTCATGTTTTCTTGGTCAAGATTTCTTACGGTGTTTTCTTGGTTAAGATTTTTTACGGTGATGCACAATGTGAAATTTCTCACTGCACGGGGTTATGCGTAGCCTTTCTGTTCTCGTTGTTTACATTTGGTCGTTAATAATAACACTTTTTATTGTAAAGGTGAATAAATATAAATGGAATAAGTTTGGTTGGAATTAAACCAGAGCCAGAATAATAGAAGGTTTGATTGGCGTTGGCGAGAGCCGATCGCTCGACAAAGTTGGTGAAAGTGGCGACCTTTGCCACTACGCGAGGTGTACAGAACTGTAGAAGTAAGGATTAATAAGGAATTGAGAATTATCGGCTCTATTCAGTACTCCTTTTTTTGAATTTCCAGAGCAGAAACATTCTAACTCAACATCCCGTTCGTTTCTAAATTCGCGACTTCTCCACCTCTACCGATTGCAGCTGCATTTCTAAATTAGTCAATTACGATTTATCGGCTTCATTTTTGCTGCAAATAATCCTTTATGTGATTGATTATCCATGACGTCAACTTTCTCGCCAACATTCTTTCAATGTTTTATAGCATTGAAAGGGTATTACCCACAAAAATAAATTTCGATGACGGCAGCACAATGTACATACATACATATGACAGCAATGAATGAATCTGAGTAGCTGAGAAATACCCGTACTCGACTAGCACACAATTACAGTAACGATTAGCTTTACGAGCACTGCTAAGAGCATTGAAAAACATCTCCTGAGAGAAATTCAAATAACGAAAATGCATGGAAGCGATTTTGAGCTCTGACTCTTTGGCACACCGACGCTTATGTGGGATTTTCCGTCGCGTCATCGCTGAACGTCACCCGGATCTCTGGAGCCACCGTTCGTGAGTCGGCCACGCTTAGTCTGAAATGCTCCATATGAACACAATCATTTTGTCATTATTGTACCCCTATGGACAAGCCATGAAAAATAATAACTTGGTGGAACAAAGCAGTCAGATGAAAGGCATAATCAACATAATAGAAAGCGATTAAGTTAAGAAACTGCATGATCTGACGTGAGAAAATACAATCCCCTAAAAACAGATTTACACTGCTGCTAAAATTTAGAGAATTTTTATAGCAAAGCGTTTTATGTTTAAAATGTGGTGAAATTTGAAAAAAGTGTTTCAAGTAGGGTTTCATATATTAGTGGATGATTTTTCTCCTTCGTCAGTTTAGAATTTAGAGGACTACTAGTCTACTAACTTAGAGGGTGCCCTTGGTGTAGTGGTGAAACACGCTACTGACACCCGCACAGTCGAGCGATCGATCCCGGCCTGCCTTAATCGAACTCTCCATCTCTTCGGGCTCGGGTAAATTGGTACCAGACCTGTATGGGAAGGTAAAACCACTGAGTTGGATAATCGGATGCCCCCTCAGGTCATTGCATAGGCCAAACACGCATTCACCAAGCTTCTACGATCCGAATTGTACACGAATGCGGCGGCGCGTCCTTCGGGGACTGATAAACGCGGTTACCTTTACCTTCTACCTTTACTAGTCGTTTATGTAGTGAACGAACTTAAAATGGACGTCCTCAAAGGGTTGTAAATATGACAAGTTTTGAAACCTTAATTTCAAGAGCCATTTTCTTTTTAAATGGTGGATCTCCATACATATGTATGTTCATCATATAATACACACTGCAAAGAGAGCGCATTGCTCTATAAAATACTCAGTATAGTGCTTTTCGTGAACTCGGATTGAATATAGAAATTCTTATTCGAAACATGGTCAAATTTCGAACATTTTCTAAGCACAAAAATTTGCTCTGAGAACCATACTTTATCAGAAACCTATATCTTTTGTTTGTCAACTGTTATAATAAAAGAATCATGCTCTACGGGAACCTTAAGTAGAAATAGTGTGGGGGATCGGTGGTTTTTGATTCCGATTGAAATACCATGTCAAAAGCCTTGTAAAATTAAAAAAGTCAAGATTGGGAACAAGCTTCTGCATAGGCGTATCTTTGAGTGAAACTCTTGGAACCGTTCATTGAATTAGAATTCCTTTCGGTTTGTACTACTTTTTGTACTCGAAAGTGAAAGGTGAGATGTCTACTATACATCTTAGCAGCGACTACATATCTCGTTTCTAAAACCTCATGAAAAGCGTCCATCAGTAATATCGCTTTTGACGGACAATCGTCGGAAGTTCATCGACGTTGAGTGGCACCTCATCTGCTAACTCTAGGCCAAAAAAGCGGTGAATCGAAGCGAGATAGCACTTCTGATAAGTGAAGTAACATCAACGTAACAATAAGGAAAAGAGAAAGTGACCAAAAGAAGATGGTGCCTTTGCAACATTTCCGCGGTACGATATTTGCAGTGGATCACCGCCTCCCTCGGGCTGAGATTCGATCGTCGCCTGGAGTAGAACACCCGCCGTAGACCGAAGGGGCAGGAAGCAGGGCGTGTTTGAAGAGGACCTTGCAAACAAAGCTGAACACAAGAAACGTGAGGACGAGACTGTCACCGTTTCCCGTTTCGAGATGGAATCTCCCGCTGGTGAAACTTAAGAAATGTCGAGGGGACCTCAACGAGTTCAGTATTCCGCTATCGGCATTGAAACGTGAAGACGGGACTGTCACCACTTCCCGTTTCGAGATGGAATCGATTACAGAGAGGTTTTACACCAATCTGTTTCGTTCTACAGAACCTGTACCAGACCCCGATATATTCTACCGAAGTACGAGCCGCAACTAGCACGGCTCCAAGGTCAGACGAGATCTCCGCCGATCTTCTTCGTGCAGGAATCCATACTCTGCACTCCCTTCTTGCGGCGCACATGACATCCTACCTTTGGAAGGAACGAATCCTGGATCAGTGGAGGAATTCGCGCACAGTCATCTTGCGCAGAAAAGGTGACAGGGATTATCTTCGCAACTACCACCCGATTAGCTTGTTGAGCGTGCTCTAAGCTTCTCACGAAAATCATACTGACACGGACATCCCGAACATTGGATGGAGCACAACCGCCTGAGCAAGCTGGGTTCCGTCAGGGATTCAGCTGCGTCGACCACACCCAAAGTGTCGCGATGGTCATCGAGGTCTGTCGGGAGTGCCACCTGCCACTTGTTCTAACCTTGGTCGACTACGAAAAGGCCATCGACATGGTCGAAACAAATGCTATCCTGTCTGCGTCAGTCGATCAAGCAGTGGACTCGTCCTACATAAGAACGCTGGGCGACATCTGCAGCCTCTACGACAATACAGTTTTTCCGGCGTCCAACATTCCCATAGAGAAGGGCGTCTTGCGAGGCGATACCATCACGCTGAAGCTGTTTACAGCGGCACTGCACTGGGTAATGAAGTCGCTCGACTGGGACGAAAGGTCGTACGTGTTGACGGAAAATTCCTCTTAAACCTTCGTTTTGCGGACGACATCGTCGTCTTCGCGAAAAGTACAACTGAGGCAGAGGCGAGGCTTGGAGAGGTGGAGGAAGCTGGAAGAAAGATTCGACTGCGCATCAACCGGAAGAAGATGCAATTCATGAAGGTCCTCTGGTGCGATGGGGAACACATCGAGCTCTATGCATCTCCCATCGCCGAAACAAAGTCCGATGTTTACCTGGGGCGCTCCATGAACATGAACAACGACATAAACCAAGAGCTTATCCGTAGAATGAGAGCTGCGTGATCAGCCTACGGGTATCTCAGGAAGGTCATCGATCAACTCCAGGATGCAGACCTCCGCACTCATTTCTTCGACTCGACGGTTCTTCCTGCTCTGTGCTACGCGACTAAAACATAGCCTGATAGCCAGCAACGGCGAAATCCTAGCAAGTCAGACACAGAGCGTTGGAGAGGTGTCTTCTGAAATTCACCCGGCTTTCTCAAGACCGAACCGGGCTTCGCAGCTCCTATCTAAGATATATGTCTCGTCAACGAGAACATGCGGAATACATGTCGAAAGCCGAGCATCGATGGGCCGGTAACATAATGAGAAGAAACGACGACCGTTGGACAAGCAGTACGGTGGAATGGCTGCCGCGCGACTGCGCGCGGCCTCGTGAAAGACCACCTGCCAGATGGTTTGATGTGTTCGTCGAACGTATTAAGACTATGCTGCATCCCAGAGCGGCTGATTCTCGCCCTCGTCACAGTCGACTCCGACCAACGAGCTGGATGACGATCGCGAGACAACGAAGCGAATGGAAGTCGTGTTGGGGCGCACACGTTCAGTGAAGCCGCACCCATGTAAGTACTTGAGTGAGTAAGATGTAGATAGATAAAACTGAAATAAATTGAAAAAACTTTGAATTGAAAGCGTACGGAGAGATTGCTTGCTCAATGATTTACTCAAGGATACAACAAGTGACTGTTCCCTGCACCACATTTAAAAGGTATTTTCTTCTCGACTCGCCAGTACTATCGAATTTTCCCAGTTGAAGAGACGAGGAAGCGGAGAAGTCGCTGAATAGAGCCAATCTGACGAGAATCACTTTACACCCACGCGAACTCGTAAACAAGTTGACTCACGCCCCAAAAATAGCATATTGCAAACTGGAAGCGAGCGCTGAGAGAACGAACAAAAAATATATGTAGCAACATTTGATCAAGTAATTTTGATTAGTTCTGAACTCACTTGTGTTTTTTCTTCCTTTTCTCGTTGGGCAGTCGAGGAAGTCGCGTTTCGTCGCTGGCGTATTTTTTGGTGCGATCGTTGTATTCCGAGCAGAAACGCTCGTTTCGCTTTTGAATATACAGCGGTTTCAGCATCACGTCGGAATTGCGACTGAAATGGAGGAGCCTCACATTTCCGAAAAATACACACCTATGAAATTTGACGAAAAAATGACTTAACAGAGGGTAACGTTGCTTGTGGGTTACAGCTTACAATAGATACCGCTGTCGGAGGGGTGAATCATTTAAGCATGATATGACCCTTGTGACGGTGAATGTTTTTAACCTCGAAAACCGACTGTAGCATGGAATCAGAATGATCTTACATAGAAGAAGACAAAATTTAATGAATTTCTCATCTTGAAACCTCTGCATTCATCACAAGATTTTCAACATTCTTTTCCTCTGGAAATTTCTGGGCGGATGATTCCACTTTCTCACCCTCCCCTTCGTCTTCAGAAGCCTGAACACAGCTCAAAATTACTGAATAACCGGGCTAGTCCTCCAACAGCTTTATACCTCCCAACAAGTATCCTACCTTGTTTATTCTCTATTAACTGCTACTGCCATTAAGCTCAACGGTGGAATGTTAAGGAGGAAAGGATACAAAGATATAGAGACTTATACATAGAGATGAATAGGTGAGTAACGAATCTTTGCTTTCCTTCTGCATCTTCAATGAATATGGGATGCACAAGGCTGTTGGTAAGCAAGTGTGGTTATTCGCTAACCTCGAGCTGTGTTAAGGCCTCTGAATGTGGCGGTGGGAAGGTCGAAAGGATAGACCGTTGAATAAAATTTCCAACTAACAACCTTGTGATACAGAAGAAAAGATTAATGGATATCATCAGAGTTTTCGAAATGGAAGGAGCTGGAGATTGTCCAAAAGAGAATTCTTCCTAATTATAGCAGCTACAGTACCGGACGTGCTGCAACGATAAAACGGCGCCAGCGGCGCCTTTGAGCGCCGAAATTGTCGTTTTTCTGTATTTCTTTGAAATTAATTTAATTTTGTAGAGACCAAATACGCATTCACTATACCTCTACGACTTGAATGGAACACGAATGCGGCGGCGCGTCCTCAGGGGACTGATCAACGCCGGCACCTTTACCTTTACCACCTAATTTAATTTATTCCTTGAAACATTTACGTATTCTTAGCAGCTCGTGCTCTATCTTCTCTGTCCGGGCTACCACGCGTGGACCTCAAAAATGGCACCTTTCGGCGTAGAAAAAGCGCCGTTGCCATCTTTTTGTCGTTGCGGCACCGTTACTTACAAATATCAAAAAACCATTTATCATTCAATCCAAGGCCAAAAACCACCTTCTATTTCCAAAGTCTGACGTTTCTTGTTTTTTTTTTCGAATGAAAATCCTGCCGCACCTGCTCGTGCTCATCTTGCTGCCGGCTCGGTAGAGATCCACACTGTTATTCATCCGCATCGATGCCGTTCGTGACATGGCCGTGTAGTTGTTGTAGTCGGAAATCGACGCACAACAGCCATTCCTTTGAAAATCTCATTAATTATAACCTATAGAAAGGAGAGATTTCATTATAACAGTACTTTATGATGAAGATCAGCGTTTGACGATATTTTTCAGAGAAGGAGAAATAGACGAGAAATGTCGTGGCCGAGTTTAACACCACCAGCAGATTGGAGAGATCGTTGAGCGTGTAGGCGATGTGGGTGGTTCGCTGGAAAAAAGCGATCAGTGATTGGATTATTGATCGAATATCGGAAAAACCTACCGGATCGACGAAAATGTCCGGAAATACACTTTCCACCACATTCAGTAAGAATGGTAAAGTATTACACACTGCAAACACAATCGTCACCACAAGCAGCATCACGGTGGTCGACTGTTCGCGTTGTTGCTGAAATATTTTTAGATAAAAATTTTGATAGATACACCTGTCAAATCTATAACCGCAATGGGATTTTATTGTTCTCCTCCAATCTACCTAATCTATGTAGCTGGGCCGAATGACTCACTAACTTTTTTAAGACTTTACAATGTAAAATACCAATTAGGGCAGAGATTGCCAGCTCTAATAATTTTTTTGCCAGCTGTGCAAGTCTTCAAGGTGCCGCAGTTAAACGCGGACCAATTTCAATTCCAATTTCTCGCCATACCGTAATTTCACCGCAAGCAATGATTTGGAACGCCCACCCCCACAGGAACGGGGCAGAAAGATTCGCGTTATCAACTGTATTTTGTGGTCATAAATTTGCTTCAGAAATTGAGTCGAATTTGTTCGTATTTAACTGGGGCGGGATGGCCTAGAGGTCAAGAGCCTACGCTCATGATCTCGATGATCAGGGTTCAATCCCGTTCTAGGCAGAAACCTTGCCTAGCTTAGAAATAGCTGAAAAAGGTGTCGATACCAGCGTCAGGCCCGGCACGCTACTATCACCGAACCATTCAGGGACAATATTCAAACGAAATGCTTTCGAAAGATATTCGTACAGTTTTTTTTCGGAAGCCGTAATATTTTGACCTGATTTTTTAACCATTTTAACAAATCTTTGGTGTGTAGACCGTTTCCCCGCTCACTACAACGAAATGGCCTGCCATTATTGTTGACGGTATATACCTTTTGAGTGATGGTAGTGTCGTTCTTATAAACTCATTCTGCATATATTTCAGCAGATTTTAGCGATTTCTCGTGATTTATGTTCTATCCTATACAACTTAATGTGAGCGCATTCCTTGCAGACGAATGGAACAAATAAATAAGATTATTTATTTAGAAATCGAAGAAATAAATAGGATTAAGGAAACGTAAATACCTGTCTGGTCATCATCTGACGCATTCGTCGTCCCCGCCACATCGCTACTATAACCGAACCATTCAACACCGCCATAATGGTGAACGGGACCAGAAAATGTGTCACGACATAGAGTACGGTATAGTAGCCAATGTAGTAGCCTCTGAAGTGTTGAAATTTTCCATGAAAGTGAAAAATTGAGGTGTGATTCATCCGTTTCACGTGATTCACGAAACGCTACAAATTGATCCGAGTAAAAAAGACTCGTAATTCTAACGATAAATTTCAAAGCCGAGTGAAATATTTAGCCGCTCACCGATAATTAGCCGGATCACGTAACCAGCGCTCGTAAATCGCTCCGTCTGGTGTGTGTCTGAAAAAAAAAACTGTTGATAAATTGATACCGACGAAGGGTTTGGAACATTAACCTATTGACTGTTACAGATTGAGGAAAATATGAAAATTGTCGACTTGTTTTCCCTCAAAGATTGACAATCAGTCACCGATAACGAGAAATATCACTCACATCAGTCGGTATTCAAAGAATCGCGCGAAATTATAGAGCACAGCCGACACAAATATACAGCCAACTGCTATTCTGGATTTCTTTGGTGTGCACCATACGCGAACCTTAATGTAAATACATTTACTACATTTGTATTTTTTCTTACAACATCAGAATTTTCTTTGCCACTGATAGTAACACACGTCACTCATCTTTAGTGAAGATCTTTTGGTCATTTTCAGAAATTATCGACCTACTCCTTCCTAGACCACCACTGGGTGCGTATCAGTTCCCAATGGCTGCATTTCAGGAAAGTATAGGTCCAAAGATATTACATTCTGACCTTACTTCCGCATTTCCTCAAATCATTCCCCCTCTCAACTCTCTCCTCTGGCAAAAAAAAATAGAGAAGGCTTTCTGGAACACACCTCTCCTAGCTGTCTTAGTACATGGTAGATAATTTCGAACTGGTATTTTAAGAAATTTTTCATGATCTACTACATATATGGCTTATCTATAGAATAGAATCTCTAAAGGATCCTCAAGTCTGAAGTCTGAATATTGATTCAATATCTCCTAACGATATTTGTGTTATGTATACATTTTAATCGCCTAACTAACTATTTGAGTTTTTGTTTTTAGCCCGCTTTCTGTGTGTATTCATGGTTGTGTGGGCTTCATACCACTTTCAGTGTTAGTACGCCTATGTGTATACCAACTGAATAAATAAATGATTAAGTAAATAAATAAATAAATAAATAAATAAATAAATAAAAAGTTAAATGGTAAGTTGAACGAATGGTTTACCTGTAGCGGTCGACAGACGGCCGTCCATCGTTCGAAGGTGATCATCACCATCGTGTAGACGCTACAGGTCTGCATGATCAAATTCACTGGATAGACCCATTTGAGCACGTACGCCAAATAGGTCACAGCTGATTGCTGAGAAGACCTGAGAAAATACAAACATAGCTCTTTGAGGCTTGCCAATTCTCGGCAATTTTCGTCCGGAACGGACATCATAGGGAAGAGAAGATAAAAAAGAACAGTGTGCGAACATAATGTAATACTAAAATTTACAGCTGAAGGTTTAATAAGCCCAAATCTTTCAAATCAAGAGATACTGTTAATGGGACCAGTTACAATTTGAGTATTCTGCACTTTTCGCTGCCCCAGAAAAACGCGAAAACCGAAGCACCGAGTCAGCCATTTTTTTATTTAAAGAGCTGATGGAGGAAGTGAAGTAAAATCATCCATCCATTTTGGTTGATCCATGGTACATATTATTCACTTATTCTACTTTATCTATTCATGAAATCAATTCCAGGAGGAATTTTCAACGAAAATAACCTAGAAAACATCTATCACGTGCCGCCATATGAGTGACGATCCATATAAGCCATGTTTTTCAGTATGCGTTGAAATTATAGCTAAAATATTAAAATAGTTGTAAACATTCATATAAAAATAGGGTAGCTCAAAAAAGCCCAATACTGTCTCCTTTCATTGTGTATTACTTTTTGTCCATTTTCCAGCACTAAAAGAGCGAGAAGCCGCAGTCAAACTCCTTTCTGGACAACGTTCAGACTTAGCAACGTAGAATCTCCTTAATAATTGGAAACGATATCGTATTATAGATCAAAATGTTCCCTTAATTGTTTCCGATGATTTTTTCATGGAAGAACCGTTCGTGGAAGATAGCTGCGCTGATTCGATGCCTTTCACATGGTTGATAATCACTGGTACCACACTTGATTACATCGTCTCGAATTTCTGATTTATATAAACTGTGCGAATCACTTCGATTTGCTATCAGAATACACATTCACCTCACATTGTTACCATTCTTTTCGAGAAAAGCTTATCGACCAAAATACTTTAGAAAATGCGTGAGAAAATATAATATAACCCACAAAATTTAGGAAACTCTCGAGACTTTTTGTCAAAAATTTCTTCGGTGGTGGTCTTTTAAGCGCTGTACTCTTAAAAGGGCTAGAAACAATGATTACCTAAGGCATATCCTTGCACATAGTGAAGCTTTAAATAAATGAGCTGTTCAAAACGAAGGTGAAAATTATTGAAAACTCACCAGAGGTCGAGGTTGGTGATGACAAAAGTTGGAATGGAAAGTAGTAAAAGTGAAAGATCGATGAATGATAAGGCGCATAGGAGTACGTTCACCTGAAAAGTGAGGGATCACTGAAAAGACTTGAGCTTCCAACAGCACCATTCCAGTACTATGGCTATGAACATCGCACATGTGTATCCCCACATCACACAGAAAGCCGGAAACGTTTTCGATTTCTGTTACCTTTCCCTGATTATTATATCTCTATTACATTTCCAACATGATTCCAATCAATTAAAAATCACAGTTGCAATCAGAACAAAATTGTCCACATAGCACTGAAAACGTTTCACAAAATATGCAAAATTTCCGCTTTTTAAATGGTCATTTATTTATTGTGGCCCAGATTGGTAGCCCCCCACCCCAAAGGATACACCGCCATCGACCAAAGCTTCCACCTTTCCTTTAACTTTTAAGGAATCAAAACTGGAAATTCAGCACTACTGCTAAACAACGGAAGCTAGGCAGTCAGTTCGACATAAATCTTATCAATAAGTAAATCAAATGTCAATGAGTTAATTAAAAATAGAACAATGTAGTAGTTAAGTAATTAATAAGTGTTGGTGAAGTTTAGATGCAGTAAAGACTGAAAACTCGTAACTGACAAAAGAGAACAGAGCTTCTTGCATGACTTCAGTCGACAAGCACAAAGAGTTTTGTATACATTCAATTACTTATTATTTTTGCTAGACTAATTAATACCATCGTAAGAAAGGAGATGAAAGGAGATAACAAGAGAAGGAAGTAAAGGAAGATGGTATTAGATGAGACGAAGGGAGTAAAGGAGGAATACATGGACATGGAAGTTGCCGAAAAAATATCCAAACAATTCAGGTTAACTTAGTTTTTGAATTATACAAAAATATTTATAAAAAAGACAGCTTTTTTGAATCTTTTACGCAACAATTTACAGACTGCTGGGTAAATCCATAAGTGGGTTTATCTGTATAAATCATATTATTCGCTTTATACGTTAGTGAACCATATTCTATGTTTCTTTTCAACAGCAGCAAAAATTTATCTTAACGGTTTTTCGTTTGACCAGTGGTAGCACACTCTTTGTAAAATTTATAAATAAATATTCAGAAGTTTCAGATAGTCGTAATCTAAATCTTTGACGTAAAGGGAGATAAAAGAAGATAATAAGAGGAGAAAATACGAGGAAATGACAACATTGGACGTGAAGAAGGAAATAATTGAGGACTCCCTTCAAAGGAAAAATGTCGAACAGCGATTATTTTGGAATTTTGGCGCGACACACCATTATCGAGGTTGAACTGCCTCAGGCAGTTGCCTGACAATTCTGCTGAGTCGATACTCTGCGAGTTAACTCAGTATCTTGAAGGGCTCTGGAAGCTAGGAAAACGTCAGGTTTCAAAGGTTTTTTCACATTGATTTTCCCTCTTCTACCCCTTCTGCAGGTAGAGCGTGGTACCGTGGTAAGAGACGCTATTGACAAACGAACGGTTGAGCGATCGATTCCCGGCTGAGCTAAGGAAGCTTTTCATCACTCTGAAGACACTGATTGGGTTTAGCGTTTGGTCTACGCAAGTCATTGTACAGGCCAAAAATGCATTCACCACGTTTATAAATGGAGCAGGAACGTCCTGAAGTGACTGACCAATGCCGACCCTTTGATATATTTGGAGATGCTAGGTTATTCGCATAACGCTGACATCGGACGAGAATTTAACCCACGTCTCTCTGTTTCCGGCAGACTGCACTAACCACTGTGCTACCGTTGTACGTCGCGACCTCCTAGCATTTTTCTTAAGCCCCGTCGGGCTGTTGCTATCAGCACTCACCCGTAATCGCGGAAATGAGCCGGTGAGCCGTTATCGGCAGTTACCAGTTAAGCTGATAGCATTTTTGATATAACACGAGATTCTGTTAATTGCCGCTTTTTGTTTTGCGGGTTATAGATGAGAACTAGTTGAATGACATAGGTTAGGCCCATTTACCCTTTATCATTACCCTTCTGCACTAGTCAGGTGGTGCCCAGTCGCTGGGACCAGCCGTCCATTCTTGGCATTGCTTCGACTTCTAGCTGCGTCTGTTTATGCTACTATAACAAGATTGTTACAACTTTGTTTTGGTAATAATGTTAGGGTGGTGTGCGAGGCGCAACCTACGCGCCGCAGCCGAGCAATATCTCATTGTTTGCGGTTCCAGATCGTTTCCCATGCACATACTGTAGCAGAATAATGTTCAGTGGACGTTGATATCCCTTTCATGTTTGCCACATTTCATTAGGAATGGCGACATCGAAAATAGCCACATGAAGGAAAAAATATAAAAAAACAGCGAAAAAAGCTGCGCGTTGCAGAACGGAGAAGGGACGGAGAAGACAGAGGTCTATAGAAAAAGATATGTAAAAAAACAGGAAAGAATGACAAGAAAGCCGTGGAGGATACACTTGTGCATAGTTGAAGTGTCTAAAATTTCGACTGTACAAAAATGATCGCAGAAATCATAACTCAGGCTGGATTCGAACCCGCGAGCCTTTTCCGTGCATTAATGCTCACCCGCAACACCATCGATCCGAATGCTCTACCTTCTATCGGGTTACAATTTTTCCTTCTTCTTTCAATTGTTACTAGCAAGGGTGCTCCAATCTAGCCAATTTCATAATTCGACCTTGCCTTCATCTCGCCGCTCTCATTTCTAGCAAATGTATGCATTTTGTCTTCGACTTTCACCAAAAACTTCTAGGAAATTCGAAAGGAATGCGAAATTTCTAATCTGGCCCTTGCGCCTATACTGCTGCTGTTCCGCACTGCTTACAATTCACTTTGCTTATCTTCGCTCTCAATTCATTTTGCTTATAATCTGAAAAACTTAAGGCTATTGTAAAAACGAAAATTTTCACACTCCATTATTTAGCAATCGTCAGCTCGTCATATATTTGCAATCATTAAGCGGGAGTCATTGACGTCAGTAATTGCAAGTGGTTTGAAGTGCACTAAATGCACTACACTACACCTAAAGCTTCCAAATTCAACGTCATTATCAGCCTACGCAGAGCGAGCAATTACGGCAAAAACAGCCATTGAAATATCAAATAATTTAAATAATGAAAAAATGTGGTCTCTGCGTTACTACTATACTCTGGTGCATTTTCGCTGAACCGGAATGGTGCCGTGAAGACGCAATCAAACGTACACCTCCAGACGTTCGCCAAGCTTTGTTTAGCTATAAAAACTATAAAAACTACAGTTTATCAGCAACATGAGGCCCTATCATAATCACTGCTGAACCATGCTCTATTTTAGCATTCGCCAAAGATTGTGCGGTTCTTGATACATCTACAACTGAAAGAAGAGGTCTAAGTAAAAGTAAAGGTGTTGATCAGTCCGCTAAGGTCGCGCCGCCACATTCCTGTTCAATTCAGAATCATAGAGGCATGGTGAATGCGGACCGGGATCGACCATTATAATTATTTAAAATGCTTTTCTTAATCTGGAGTTCGTAACAATGTCATGTAGCTTTAAGTGAGGTCCTTGTAACTATCATCTGGATTTAATTTTCTTGCGGGTTGAGGTATTCGAATGCAAAAATGCAACGTGACATATATTTTTGCATGGAAACTATATTCGCCATTGGTCCAGACCAAAGATACGGAGAGAGAGACCGGCGATTCGAAAGTGAGCGCGATTAACCGTGATTCACGAAGCTGCAGCATGGTACTCCTGTTCAAGAGTGGTAACATCACGAGGAACCTCCACTGTCATTTTTTTTTCGAAAAACTGTGTGGCCTCAGAATCTGATCTCTTCTTCTCAGCTTTAGAAATTCCTCAGGAAACAATGGTGGAATAGTTCCCTTCATTCATAGTCGTGAAAAAATGGCTGCTACAGTGTTTCTGGGATTTGGTTCACCTCTCTTAAGCCATAGAAACTATTTTTTTATTAAAATTATCAAATAACCCAAAACGTAACGAAGTCTATAGAAAACCGAACAAATGGGGAACAGGCTAACAGAGGTTCTTGATTTTTTCTCTAGGCCCTTTGGATGAAGTGAGTTAAAAAAACCCTTTCCACTTCAAGTAGTGAAGTAGTAATTGAAAACAGGTTCATAGTAATAAAACAAAGTGTAATGTAACGAAGTGCATACAATTAACGAAGTAGTAAAAAAACGGAATTTCATAGTTTGAAAATTTCGCCATGTTCAGGACAAGTCTTTTAAATGTAATGGAGCCCAGGACTTTCAAATCTAATGATAGTAGAAATGAGTGGAAATACTTACGGGTCAAGTGTTTTAGAGATTTTATTTTCAACATGTATAACGACCGTCTTCCTAGGTCGTAAGAAATCAAAGTCCATCGAAGACGAAGACAAAGCTACAATTCAGCAATGAAGATTGAAAATCAACTACTGGTTGAAGACTTGAAGAAGTTAAAAGACCTTGAAGATGTTAAAAGTCATCACAGCAGTCTAGAATTCCGTCTAGGACCACCAGAGAGCTCGAACTCACCGAGAAGCACCGCATGTGTGGCCGACTGAAGAGCAACAGCGACAGTGAATTACCGAAACAGCCGACGATGACCAGCGAGAGGATGGCACATGCCATCCACTGCTGACTGTCCATCTGAAAATCAGGACGATCTGTCAATAATAACTCGAAATAAATACGATCGACGCAACGACAATCGATTATCGATTGATCTGGCGAAAAGAGGTAGCGACACGAGGAATAGTGAAAAGGAAAGCAAACAGCACAAGCTAAAGGGATTGCCACGATCAAACTAAAAACGCTTATAAACGAACAGGCAATAAAATGTATTAGCAGGTTTTTCAGAAAAATTTTTCTCACCTTAGTTTGGACTCTCTCTTGAAACACAATTCATGCGGTGACTGAAGGGATGGGAAGTGAAACGGTCGGTGATGATTAGCTCCCCGAGGACGCGCCAAGCATTCGCATTTAATTCAGGATCGTGCAGGTTGGTGAATGCGTATTCGGCCTGTACTATGGCTTTCTGTACCCAGCGGCTTTACCGAGTCAGTGTCTTTACATTCTCATACAAGGCTGGTACCAGCTCACCCGGCCCCGACGGGATGGATGGCTTGGTTAATCCGGGCGAGGATCGATCGCTCGACCGTGCAGGTCTCGGTAGCGCCTCTTACCACTGTTTCACGCGCGCAGTATACTGTATGAATGTAGTATAACAACTAAAACAAGCAGCATGTCGTTCATTCAGGTGACAGGGACAAGAAAAAGCCGAGCAAGCCGGACGTGGAATTGACGTCAGAAGCGCCGGTGAGAAAATCACGCTCGAGTCGTTGAGAGCGGAACGACGAAGTTGAGTGGTATTTAGATGTTGAACGTTCTCCGAGAAATGTGAGAGCAGAAATGTTCCCGCGAAAATAATAAATGAGAAATAAATAGAGACCCCAGCAAATAAAAATCCCACGAGACTCCCACGAGAGACTGGCATAGTCAGGAAATTTATTAGCATCGTCAAGACAAGAAAGCTAGTCCGAAAGAAATCCACTCAGATTGTTGAATAGACTTCATGGAACGATGCCAAGAAATTTGTTAATTAACTCATATTTTATCTGTTTACAATAATCCACTCAGAAGGTAACAAAGACAAGAAAAGGGAACCACGATTACTTGTAAAATTTGCAATTGAAGCAATACAGAGAAAAGTCACCAAAATTTGTGCAAAATTGTGGAAAACTTCGGAAGTATAAAAATGAGTCCACACAAAACTAGACGACGATAATACAGCAAAAATTGAAGGTAAAGACACATGGAGTCATACTGGCAACACTGCCTCTGAACGTACGATGACACCTCACGTAGAAAATTACAATAAAAGTCTTGTAACTCATCAATATTTTCCCGTTTGATTTTTCTCGTTCCTTAGTTTTCCTTCCGTTCAAAACCCGAAATGTTTCCTGATACCGGTAAACGTGCGGTACTTGTTTTGACACAACGCTTCCATCTGGAGAACTCTGGCTTCTTTTATCGGTGGGTGGCATAATTCAAGAATTACAATTACTATATATTAAATAGAATTAAGTAGAACACAACTACAAGGAGTAGGGATTCCACAATTTCTTGCTTTCTGATGGCAAGATCTTTTGAGGGGATTCCAATGGCAGGAATACCAGGGTCCAATCCATATAGCGCTACTCCAAGGAAACTGGTCCGTAACTGTGTCTCATCAATCGATAGTAGCAAAATAATGACATTTTTGAACTCAGAGCTGTTTGAAGAATCGACTGATGTGATCTAATACTCAAGTAACACCCGAGGAAAGGAGCAATGATAAGAAGAGTTCCAGAGCGTTCTGAACGCTTCTTGGGACAGAAACCATATGCGGTATTGTGATGGATTTGTAGGAGGAAGAAGTTTCAGTGATTTCTGCGTAAACCAAGAAAGGTGGATTCACTTCCGCTTCAAACTGTTTATTCAATGCATGATTAACATTCTGTCATGAATATGTTGACAGTACTTCTTGGAAACTTTTTTCGCTACTAGAAAAATGTAAATGTTTTTTAAATGCCTTCATCAGTCAATAAGAACGCATGAGCTTTGGCTCCTTCCCACGTCTCGAATAAATAAATAAATGAACAAATAAAATAAATAATTATCAGATTTAGAGACTCCATTTGAGAGCTACTGAAAAACAGCAAAATGATATTGGACGTCTGTGAAGAGGAGTAGCACACCCATGATCAAGGACGATCATCGTATTTAAGCCGACCTGAAAACATTCGCTGAGACGACAAAGCCCAAAATGAGGCGATTTTAGTCGCGAAAAGGAAAGTGGAAACTATCGGCACAAAACGTAAGTCTTCAGCGCATCAGAGATCGCACACCGGCAGCTCTTTTAATCGTTGGAAAAAAAGTGAATTGATATAAGTCGACAATGAAAAAACAGCTCAGAAATTTATAAAATTCCTGTGGCGCTTGAGGAGCGAAAAATTGAAAAGTTCCAAAGGCGAAGAACAACTCGGAGATGGTGAGAGGAAGAACGAGGTAAATGTATTACGACGACATACAGATGGGAAAATTTTGAGTACTCTGTAGTAAGGGGCTATCTTTATAGGACTCGACTCTAAATTCAACGTGAAGGATATAAAATAATGTAATTCGATTCACATTTTCGAATTCAAGCTACTCTTTCTTAGCACATTTTTTATTTCGCAACCAACGAGCTCAGCCGTGTCAAATATTCTGCCTGCAGAATTTAATTTTTGAGCAGAGAACACACCGCTGAAGCAAGCTTCCTCAAAGTGATTTTGAGCAAGAAACTGCATGCGATGCCCTCCTGTTCCAATTGCAATTGATCTAAAATCGATAGCAGAAGTAATGGTTGAAGTAATCGGCTTCACAACATGTAGAGGGCACCAAACATACATATACTCCAGTACCATATCGATCTGATAAGAGATGCTAATCAATTTTTTGCTTTTGTTATGAATGGTGTAGTATGTATGGTGGAGGAAAACAACCAAATACGCAGATTGATTAGAAACCTATTGATGAACTTTGAGCTTTGAGAAATCAAAGTTTACGATGCATGAGGAGGCATGAGGTTAAGTTGTAGCCTTTCATGACAATTCAATCATGTTTTATCAAAATATCACCTAGGTTAGATATCATGTGCAGCAGTTCGTGAGTCGTGCGAAAATGCATAGAAAAACGCATTCAATTTTTTTTTAAAATTTCAGACTTTCCAGCAAGTGCACAGATCAATGTATTTTTGAGTGAAGTTACTCGACTGGTTGAATCCAAACATTTTGAATGTACAGGACATGTTCTATCGCCTTCACTACGGAAAATGCAAAGTTAGTTTATTTTTCCATTTCAGTCTTCTTTTGATTTTTGTATTTCATTCTTCTATAAAAACCCATTTTCAATCATTGACAAGTCCTGGAGGGTTTTTTTTCGATTCCTTTGCTCGTCTAAGCACAAGGGATGGAACGAGCTGCCCCCCATTTTCCATGTTTTTTAAATTGTTTTTATATTTATCAATGCATATTTTTTCTTTATTTAAGATGACATATCATTTTGATCGGTATTGTATATTAGAGTTGCAAATAGTGCCAGCATTGGGCGATGCTAATCAACCGACAGCAGATGATGGTCCCCTATGAGGATTTACACCATTCAGTAAGCCAGGATTAATGCTTCTGAAAGTCTTCGAAGACGAAGAAACAGCGGTGTCCGTATCAGCAAATAGAATTTCACAGCGGGTGTGAACTTTCCGAGACCATAAACAAGATTTCCGTCTTTAGCAATTGTCTCGTTTTTATCACATTGTCCTTTTAGATCGGTTGAGGTCCACAGCTAAAGTCCATTAGAAGTCCATTGTCTGATGAAACAACGACGGCCGTTTTTCAAACGTTTCAGTAGCGATGGAATATCGTAGATCTATTTCGTAGGCAGATTTCTTTCAGTGTACCAAAAAAAGAGTACGAAATGAAAAATGGAGACCTATTTTCGATCATCGAGCTTTTTTCAGAGGGTGGAAAATTTATGAAGTAGAAGCCGATCGTCATAAATTGCGTCGGCGATGAGAAGATAATCGAACTGCCGTCGGCTTTGTACGAAAACCAATGATGAAGATTTAGTGAGCGCCCGAGGCTACCAAGGAAACAATGGTAGTAAGCGAAGATTGCATTGAAGATTGGAAGATTGGAGTGAACTAAGAAAACCACGACAAGCAAACAGATCAATTGTAAAATGAAAAAGAACGTAATATAATGTTACGAATGTAACTGAAAGGGTACCAAGTACTGTAGAAGGAGCGCGCGGTAAGAGGCGCTACTAACACCAGCATGGTCGAGCGATCGATCCTCGCCAATGCTAACCAAGCTTTCCATCCCTCTGGGGTCGGGTAGATTGGTACAAGACTTGTCTGGGAAGGTAAAGACACTGACCTGGTATAGTGGCTGACGGTTGCAACTCGTTGCATAGGCCAAATACGCATTCATCATACTCTACGATTTGAATGGAAGACGAATGCACGGCGCGTCCATAGGGGGCTGATCAACACCGAACACTTTACCTTTACCCTTACTAAATTATGTGGTCTTCCAAGACAAGTGTGCATGACTTCATAGACAGAAACCAATTAGACGAATTAGACCACCCACTGTAGTGATTGTGAATAAAAAAGAAAAGGCTACAGCGAGACGGCGATAAATTCCCTTTGCAGAATCGCATATCGCAGCATTGCAATATAAAATGAAATATGCTTCTGGAAAATCTGATGGCGTGTGTTTTACGACCAAACGTATAACGGTGCTGATTTGTTGCCTCGGGCAGTGATTCTGAAAAAGGACGCGTCAATCCGAACGATGTAACGCTAAACGACTTAGCGCTGTCGCATTGTTTTCTGAGGTTTTTCGCATTTAGCTTAGAGGAACATGGATGAAAATGAGGCGGCAGTGATCGCTCAGACGAGCTATGAAGGAAGTCGTTTAGGTGACTCACCACACGTTCACGGCCCTTTAATCGCCATCAGTCCGCAACTACAATGAGTGACACGTCGCCGCGAAGTCATATCCCATGAGAACAGAGACGTCCACGCTCAGCAATCATTTATTCCTGTACTCTGCAGAAAAGGGGCTGCGTGGTACAGTGGTAAGAGGGGCTATTGGCATCCGCACGGTCGAGCGATCGATCCCGGCCCGGGCTTATCAAGCCTTCCATGCCTCCGGGGTCGGGTAAATTGTTGCCAGACATGTCTGGAAAGGTAAAGACACTGACTTGATGAAGCGGCTGGCCTCCGCAAGTCATTGTGTAGGCCACACACGCATTCACCGTGTCTCTCCGATTCTATGTGGAACATTGATGCAGAGGCGCGTCCTTCGGGGACTGACCAACGCCGGCACCTTCACCTTTTACCTTTAGGGCCCTTACAGACGATAAAATATTGAGCGACGAATTCGCAGTCTTCACCGGGCGGTCACCGTCGATTAGAGCAATGCGGCCGCCGCAAACGTCGCATGGGACGAGAATGCTCGTCATCGTGTGTTTCGCCCAATTTCATTTATAACGGCTGATTCCTCGCTCAAATTGCACGCCGTCGGGTCTGTAAGAGCTTTTACTCTCCAGAACGAATGCCGGGTATAAGTTTTGTACCAGTCACAGGTATCCAAAAAGGAAATCAAAGAAACAAAAAAAGATGCTACGCACTTAAAATTTACCCAGTACCCTTCGAGTTTAATGGAAAATGCGCCAGAAAACGACGGGCTCGGAAGCCATCGGAAGGAGCGAAGTTGTGGCTCGGTGATGTAGAGGGTGCCCTGCGCAGTGCGACGCACGGATCCGGTATCTAATCTAATGTGAGCCGCCATTTCTGAATTGAATCTGGAATTGTTAGAATTAGAATAAGGTGTACCGCCTGCGGTGGGTTCGAGTATCGTTTCTTGCCGGTGTTTTTTTTTTCGCGTTTTTTCGCTTATCAAATTTTCGGGCCCTCACGAAACGTCAACTTCTTAGTGGAGTCAACGGAGTCTGCTGCTGTTGCAGAGGTTAAGGCAGAGGCCAAGGTCTTGTAGCGCGTCTACGTAGTAAATAAAAAATATTAGGTTGTCGACAAAGTTTCGAGCCACTCAGTTTGACTGCTCACCAAAATTTTAAAACGAGTTCCGGGTCCTCACCCCCATAACCCTTATGTAGGATGATTTATGCGCTACATATATTACAGTTGTCGTGGTTCAGCACTACAGGTATTGCAGAGAAAATCCAATTGAAGCTCATAAAACAACGCATTGAAGGAAGCTCAGTTAATGGCTTATGAATTATGATAGGTCCTTCAATTGACTTTGTTGACGTTGCAAAAGTTTGGTTTCGTATGTTCAAAAGGGACCATTTTGGCTTCAAGGAACAACGGTAGTCGGGGAGGACGATTGCTGTGGAATTATTGGACCTTCTGGAGCCGGCTTTAGAGGATGGCCGGCGTAGTACCGTGTGTTGGTAGAGGAAATCGAGTGCCATATACCCTCACAAGCTGTCCGTCTCCGAGGCTTTAGAAAGACAAGGAAGTAAGGCACATAGTTGTGGCATGCTTTAGCGGCCACCATTTACCCCAGACAAGGAATTTTCATTTGCCCGGCAATTTGGTTCGTGGCGTCGAAGAGTAGGTAATGTACACCAATCACATGCCAAATCTCCTGCTGTTTACTTGCAGCAAACCAGCAAAAATTTCAAAACCGCAACTCCACTCGAAATGGTAGATGATCGATGATCGGTGAACTGCAAATGAGGCATTCGATAGGAGCTGCTACCTGTAGATGCTACTGTCACCAACAATGTCTAACATCGTCACTTCGATGGCGACGGAGCAGCCGTTAGTGGAAAACATGGGAAAACGTTCTTCAGTCACCATGACGCGCATTCACCTATTGAGAAGGAAACTTCGAAAAAATTTCAAATTCTCCAATGGCGAACTCTGACCTATCCAGGACATTCGTCGAACCTTGCCCCAACAAAATATTATTTGCTCCATTCGTTCTCCATTCAGTTACTAGAGAATCAGCTCGATGAGTGAGAGCACCTCAAAACGTGGCTTGATGAATTCTTTTTATCAAAACTTCAGAAATTCTGTAGAAGGAAAGTTGAAAATTTATCTGGTAAATAACAAGATGTTGTTGATGGTAATGATGCATAAATATGTTGGATGTCGAGGAAAATAAAAGAGAGAAATGAATTTGAAAGTTTTTGCAAAAGTGGCTCGAAACTTAATCGACAACCTAATAGAAAAGAAGAAAAACCAATTGAAGTGGTTGGCGTTGATTAGAAATCTAAAGACTCGCTAATACCTGTTCAGTGTCTCTAACTCCCCAGACAAGCCTGATACCACTTCGTCGGTCTCCGGAAGAGTAGAAGGCTTGGTTAGCCAGCTCCGGTATCGATCACTCGACCATGCAGGTGTCAGTAACGCCTATTGCTACTGTACCATGCGCACACTAAGGGATAGATAGGTAGCAAAAAAAGTGAAAAAAGCCATGAAAATCGAATATAATAGTGACATATTCCATGGTCAATGCAAAGTATGACACAAACCCACTGTTTTGAAAGGCAAGTTAAGTCCTGGTGTGCGATATTTTCTCTAGAATAATAAACATGGGAAAGAATACAGAGAAGAAGAAAGAACGAACTTAATATCATACGATAGAAGAGTGGATTCAGATGTAAAAGTGATTTCCGTCTTTTTGACTCATGAGCGAAGAACTTTTATTTTGACAGCTTTCGCTTGACTCGTCAACTTTCTCAAAGTTCAGGTAAGCAGGTGCACATGTTTGACGTCCAGAAAAAACATTGCTGTAAGAATTTGTTCAAGATTTAAGAGAACACCTGGAGAAGAAAAGTTAGCAGGAAAATTCACACAATGTTCAAAAATCGAAATCAAAGTACTCAGCTACAATTATAGTGGAAAATCTAGATAACTGATTTCTTAAATATTTCAAACTCACAGACTAAATGAAGAGAGGCGAAGTAAAAAAAACAATCGTCTAAATCGATGAGTTCACTTTCATAGGATACCAAGAGAACAGTACCAAGAAGACTTCAGTAGTTTCTTGTTTACTTATCTTCGTATCAAGCTGGATATCACAAATTCGCCATAAGCTTTAGCTCTCCATGAAAGTAGGAAAATTAACTCGTAAATAGTTGAAATCAAAAAAAAATTATTCCAAGATGGAAATATTGCACGTTATAAACACTATAGAACAGAAAATCTTCGACGAAACACATCGAAGTGCTCTAAATGTAACCTGCCGAAAAACGAGTGGTTTGTTGGGAATATACCAAGCTCTGAGGAAGTTGAGGTATGAACACTACTCGGGTATAAAATAATTTTTTTTTACAATGGCTTTTTTCATGGTCATTCACAATTGTTCTCCATAACTCTTTTCAATTAATCTTATTACCATATCTGGGTATAAAATCACTTTCACTAAAAAAAAACTAACGAGGGCCCTGGAAACACTTGGTAGACTATTTATTTATTACGGCAGTATGAGACAGCAGTGAGAAAGGAAAAAATTGGTAGATTCGCTGTGGTGAGTCGACTAGGTGCACGTGGCCTTTCATTTTTTTGTGAATTTCGTTTTTTTTCGGATTTGATGAGCAATATTTGTGACTCATCTTTATCAATGCGCCTCCACAAATGACCACCTGAAATAGGTTGTGATGTGAGTGCAATTGTGCCCTGTGACGCATCAGGAAGTTGTTAAAAGACGGTGATGCTTGCCATAGTCATTGCGCCCACTAATCGAGCCTAATTGGAAATTAATCTTAACGACAACAACCACATATATTCTGTAACATAATGTAATCATTCTACATTATAATGGAAGTTAGTTGATCGTCTTATTAGGCTGACAGCGTCTGAGAGTTCAGCGTGCTATTTTCTTTTTTCCTGTCTTTTCCTTTTTATTTCTCCTAAGTGACTGCGATTTTCGCGCGAGCGAACAAAACGCAATTTTCGAAGTGCTTAACAGGCAAAAGGTGAAAATTCCAGCAAATAGCCGAGTTTTCTCGAAAGTTTTGATGGATCTGATTTTTTCGCACCTTTCCCAGGTGTAAAAGTTTTGTGAAATACAGATTCCCACTCATCATCCACACAGTTCAGGAGCTGTCTGTATCCTTAAATGTGCATCAATAGCGAAATCATTTAGAAGAGACCTTTTGAAAATAAAAATGAGAAGGAATAAAAAGTTCATTGGTCCTTCACTTCACTGTGCCATGCACTAGTTCGAAGTCAGAGGGAAATAGGTTGCTTATCTTGAAGCGAAGCTACGGAACGTGCCAATGTGTCCTGAAGGGTTTAACCGTTCTCCGGTGATGTAATAATTTCTAGATTAATTATTATTTATGAAAATGTACTTATACTTGTATCAAATTGCTGCAGTTAAGAATGACGACATAATGAGGTCGATCTCGTTAGCTCGTCGCTGCAGCTAGGTCAAAGAACGCTCAGTTCGATGTGAGATTTTTCAAAAATTTAAAGTGTCCCGAAAACCAAAACCTTGAATGTTCTATTTTAAACTCACCCAACGAAATTCGAAGTCAAAATGGATTGAAAGGTACCATTTTAAACGACAGAACGACCGATCAACACGTTGCCGGCAGCGTTTTTGCAAATGGATCCTACTGTAGTGCCAAGTTTCCGAAGGTTCTGGTTCGAGAAGCATTCGATTTGTTCAGTGAATGATCTCGTTTACTTAATGTATTCAAACGGTGTGCTAGCATGTAAAGCATTAGGTTGTTACGAAAGAAATGCGCGTTGAAGAAGTTGAATTATTTCTCTCCTACTATAGAAGATTTTTCATAACCTCTTTGCCAATTAGGAATAGTATTTCGTTGTCCATAATTTGTTAGATTCTTGCATATGCCTACTTTTGTTTATAAAGAAAAAAAGGTAAGAAGATGTTTGACCTCCAAGCAAGGTGAATTGGCTGCTACGTCACGTCGTACCCAGCTGATGTATTCGACGAAGAAGCGTCGTCAGAAAGTCTACGTCAACAATTGTTCTGCTTGGAAAATGGTAACGAAAGCTTGGAGGATGAAGTTGCGGTGTTAAGGTCCGTCACTGAGCTCAATCCAAACTATCAGAGAACACAATGAAACGATTTTGGCTGCACAAACGCCAAAATTCGTGTACATTTGCTGGCAATTGGCAAGATGATCAGGTTTGGAAAATGCGTGTCGCAAAAGTTGGGCAACTCAAGAGCATCAATACGATTGACAATGGCTGAGATTCCTCTTCCTCGCTCCTAGAACAGCGGATTATTTATTTATTTTATTCATTTATTTGTTACGCCACATAATGACGCACCAATCATAGTTATCATAATTATCTGATACTGTTGTCACACCGGATCAGAAATGGATCTGCTTCGACAACGTAACACGAAAAAGACAATAGTGAGGCGCTGGTGACACTCCAAAATCGACTCCGAAACAGGGCATAAACGGCAAAAAGGTGACTCACTGTGTTTGGTGGAACAGCAAGGGTTTAGCATACTCAGAAGTTCTGGTTTTGGGTAGAGCGGATATTTTTAGAGATCAACTGAACCGCGAGAATAAAGGACGGCGTCGTGAAGGTGTCGGAACGACGTCGACAAATTCCTCCACGGCAACGCATCTGGCAAAAAAACACTTTGAAAAATGAGGATCTGGGCTGGAAAGTGCTACCAGCCAAACAGGCCAGACCTGACCCCATTCGACTACCATCTGTTCCGGTCGATGCAGCACTCCCAGGTAGAGAGAACACTCAGAAACAGGAAGAAGTCCGACATGGGATCTCCAACTGCTTTCATTCACAGCCGGACGAGTTCTTTGAAAAGGAAGCCGTTGAACTGATATTGCTTATTTTCGTTTTTATATCAGACCAATTCTGCAAGTTCTCTCTTCTTGAAATCTCGTCATGATGGAATAATTGTCGTATGCTCCTGTGCCAATCGAGGTTAGTAAGGTGGTTCAGATTCATTCGCCTATCAGATTTATTTGGACTAGCGTTTTGATCTATTCGTCGTCGTCAAAGGCCTAGAAAGTGGTTTGAAACTGCTTATCCTTGGTCTGTCCGGCCAAGCGCCGAACCATCCCTAGCTTTTTTTAGCAACTTGAAAAATCTATCCCAAGAAACTGTAAAGAATAGAGATATCTAATGCCTTACATAGATGAAATAACTTTGTCCATAGGAAATAACGTACGTGACCTTGGCTTGAAATAACGTACGTGACCTTGGCGAAAATGGTAGCGTCTTTCCCTAGCACAATTGACAAATTTTTGACGAAAAATCTGATCCACCTAACATCGTTCGGCACAGAAACATACGACAATTATAACAGAATAATTTTTGAAATCTAAACACACATTTATTTCCGAGCAACTTAATAGTTCTGGAGAGTTTTGCCGATCAGGAAGCCAAGTAAACACCTAGCGAAAGAAGGGAAAGCGGTTTTGTTGCGACAGAGAATTCCATCAGGAACAAAATACACTGGCGTTGATGTCGACGGCCGAGTGAGTGAGTGACAGCAGGTGGAGACGAGCTCGGCGGTGACACGTGTAGCTGAGGGGGAGAAACACCACCACGTCAAGATGTATGTGTTTGGACAGTTTGCTGATTGATGCCGGTCGTTCGCGAGGCGTTTAAAGAGATCCAGCCATCCGCCCGCACAGCCTCTCTCGAAGAGGATAATTGTCGTGATCGTTTTTTGAACGTCTCGAAACACCTGGGCCCAAATTCACGAGCGGACGAGCGGTCTCCGAAACCGCGGCGCAGCCAGAACAAGACGGCAGAGTCGATGAGAAATTGCGTTTAACATAGGAAGGTTAGGATAAGTAGAGAAAGGTGCGCGTCGTCCACAGGCTATATCTCGGGGTTTATCGGGGTTTACCAATGATGAATTTGGGCCCTGGTCGCTAGGGAAAACGGCGAATATAACCTCCTAGCTCGATAAACGGGTAGACACAAAATATTTGTGCATTTCGGACGACTGATGGGAAAAGAGAGCTTCGAACTGGTACCCCTTCGGGTGGCAGAGGGACTTCTCGAGCTAGCTAGCACTGTAAGAGAATGCTACTGCAGTGGTTACATAATAGGAGAGCAGTGAAATACAGATACAGATGTCGATAGATAACTTCAGCGACATAGGAAAGGAAAGCTTCCGATTAGCGAAAAAATATGACCTACACTACCATCTACGCCATGGTACAACCTGGCAAGCCCAACATCTCTGAAAATATTTCACATTTGATTCGATTTTTCGTAAGATGTGATACTGTCTTTCAGACTATATGAGAAAAACTAGATATTTCCACATCTGCTCATCATTGCCCCGCACACAGAAGTGGTGCAAATCAAACACAAAAAATATCACGAAATTACCAAACAACGCATATTAGGCACCAAAATAATGGTAGTGGGAAGCAAAATTCAATTAGACTGATTAATGATTTCGTTATTTTTCCTTTCGTGATTACAATATCTCCTGAGGAGACCTCAATGGCAACATTCGGAGGGTCGGAAACCAATTAGCGGAAAGGGTAGGAAGGAGATGTACGTTTTGGAACGCTCCGGAACGTTCCGAACGTTTTTTTGGGACAGAAATTATGAGCGGTATTGTAAGTGGAGAACACTGAACGCTGTTTGAACCAAAGAATAATAAACTCTACATATTCATTTTCTTCCAAACCAAGGTAATTCACGATAAGCAGAGCAACACATTCTAGTGTTTCGTTGTTGTTCGCTAAGAAGCTTAGAATCCTCAAAACCAATGATTTTTACAAATTTATCTTATTTCCTAAGCTGACTAAATGAAAAGTCCTCGGTAAGGTAATGTAGTCTTTTTTTGCTGGGAAGGGTATTCAGAAAAAGGTACTCGTATAGCAGAACAACTTATCAGTCTCTGAAGCCCATAGTTGTTTTATAGATTTCTCGTTCTAAACCATATGGCTTCAGGGTTACCACTCTCTTTTCTCGAAGCTTAGCACTTCAGGCTATTTTGCCGTACCATGCTCCAGCAAAGGGTTTACCCTCTTGTTTTGCTTCTAGATTCGTTCGAGATTATACAGTGTACTCTGTGCTTCACCTTTGCGCTGGTCGGACTTCTTCGTCAAATCCCTGAACGACCGATTCGATGCTCTTCGTGTTCCTCGAGCGAGCAGGACCCATTGGTCTACCATGGCACGCGACAGGGACGAATGGAGACGTTACTGGCGCCCGCTCGAGCAAATCGATGATCAACGGGACGACAGGTGATACAGGTGATACTCTGTGCTCCGATTCTGAGCCGCTGAGATTACTAAAGTAAAGTAAAGTAGTAAGCCACTAAAGTAGTAAGGCATTGTACATATAACTTATACGTGAGCTTGCTAGTGCGTGTACTAAAATAATAAATACTTCTGAATAATTCCGTATTTGGACTACAACAAGAAATATGAACTAATAGGAAAGCCACTCTTTTCGCAATGGAATCTCTTGGAGCGGGACCAGCAAGAAATGGTGGCCTGGGCGGCGTCATCCACTTGCGATTGAAGCAAAATGGCCGAAAAGCTAAAAACGTCCTGATGCCGTTTTCTAGTTCTGAATACTAAACGTCACCGCCTATTTTTTCTTACCCTCCGGAGGCACTACCAGTAAACGCCATGCACTTGCGTCTGTTCATGTTAAATGGCGTCAGGTATGGACCAGGTACAACTTGAAGTACTTCGAAATGCTTCAGGTTCAACCTGTAGAAATCGAAGAAGGGCGCCCCTTGTTCTAGAAACTGTGTCCGTTCTATCCCTGACGAAATGGGTAACATGGAAATCATGTCATGTATAACTATGCATAATTAAGATGAGCGTTGTATAAAGTGCTCGTCCAGAGAATATCTCCCAAGATATTCCAAGCACGACTATCCCTGGGCCTTTGGATGACGTCGACTTTCAAAACTTCTTTCAGTTGACGAGGTGTGGCCCTGGAATCGCCTGTGAAATGCCGGTGAACAGGAAACAAGAGCACTTAGACTGAAAGAAAAGAAAATGACAGGTAGAAAACCATTGTGCCCGGTCAATGGAGAAACACGTACTTCATCTGCCTGCTGAGTAGGCGAAGGGGAAGCGACGTCAAGCTGCGATTTCCTAAGAGTTAGCCGAACAGGAACTCGCTGATGTTTCAGAAAACCTCATCACGTTGGAGGAACTTAATTCGACTTACGGAACATTACGACATTATTAAAAACTGGGAAGAACGCGATATTTTCTTCTGGTCACCCAAAAACTAACTCGACAGTGGTAAGAGGCGCCACGGATAGCAGCATCCTCCCTCGGGCTAGCCAGGCCTTCCATCTCTCCGTGGTCGGGTAAAATGGTACCAGACTTCTCTGGGGAGGTAAAAACAGTGACCTGGTATAGCGGACCTGAAACTCCTCGCCATCGCTCGTACTGATCTATGTGTGAGAGATTTCGTTCTCCATAACTGACACTACAAGATACAAACGAGAATGGAACAAGAGAAATAGATCACCTGAAAGGCTTGTAGCTTTTGCCGCATTTACTTATTTATTTATCTTTACCCTCACAGGCGTGCCGCTTAACAAAGTATGTGGAAAAAAGCTGAATAGAAACAAAACAAAAGGGCATGATATGAAAATAAAAAAAGCAAGAAAATTGACGGTTGGTTAGTCAGAGAACCCAGACTGATCTTACGGAGTGACGAGCTCATACATCTGGAAATCGCTTGCCAATCGCAAGCCATATAGCAGATTTTATGGCAGTTAGAGCTGATTTAAGTGAAAACCAACACCAGGGCCAGGATTCATGAACGAAACCGCCGATGAATTTCACCGGCGGTTTCGTTCATGAATCCCGGCCATCCGTCCAGTTCACCGCCAAAATGACTCAACGCGCGTTGAGGAATTGCGTTTTGCGGCTAAGCGAGGTGAATAGCACTGTAACCGGCAGGTGAACCGTTCATGAATCTCTGCCCAGATAGCACTAAACTATAGTTTAGGCTAAATCATATCTCATGGCAGCATACCGAGTCTAAGCGATAGCTATTCGCGCGAAGTAGGATTCTGGAAAGACGAGCGGAAAGTGGTGGCGTAATCTCATAACTGCCAGAAAATTGTGGTGAAAAAAGCGGAGGATTTGCTCAACGTCCGTGAATGCGCACTCTATCTGAGTAATTATGGTTTCCGGCCAGATTCGCCTCGGAGAATTGCGGTGAGGGGGCTGCGAGGGAAGGGTGAATACTAAGTGAGGTTTTCTCGTTTGCGCTGCACTTGATGTTGCAATTCTATATGCTGAATACATTGTTAGCCGATTCCTGGTGCATCATTTCAACGGAGAAAAATTGGAAGAAGGGGAAAAAAGGAAAAGTATATTCACCACAAAAAGCCCATAAGTCCAGCGTTGGGCCGGACAGCTGCTTCGACGGAGCCTCTGTGTTTCAGAACGGCTTCTACGAGACCATAAGAGACCACCAATAAGATGGGCAGACTCATTTTCGAAGTCTATCAGAGAACGGGTCTTCCTCACTGGATGCATGTTGCCAGAAATCGGTGCGGAAGAGTTATGGTCCCCACTGAGAAGATCTCCAGCTGAAAAAAGGACCAGAGTATCAATGCAAGTAAGTATTAGTCGAAACTGAACGTTATTTGTTGAGAGTTGTATCGATCAAATTCCTGGATCCAAAATGAAGAGTTCGTGAAGTGCACCCGGGGAGGTGATTAAGTGGTAGGAAATTTCTTTACAGCCTCGAAATACAATCTGCGATATTGGGCCCTCACAGAACCGTAGACGTGCAACTTGAGCGACGAATTACCCGTTGAACATGAAATTGAGCGAAATACGCAACGACGAGCATTCTCGTCCAACGCGACGTTCGCGGCGGCCGCATTGCTCTATTCGATACTGCGTTGCAACGCGCGGTCGGCCGCGTTGGACGAGAATGCTTGTCGTTGTGTCGTCGGGTCTGTACGGTCCCATTCTCTCTCTTGACGAAGGTCAGGAGGCAAACCATACACGGCTTCACAACGGGAAGGTGGTAGAACAAAAGGAAAACTTCTGCCAGGCGGTGAGGTCAAAGAGCAACGCGAAAGCATTGCCTAGAGTGGTGACGGCACATTTTCGATATAAGGCCGCGTGCAAAGCCTAATCCCATGAGATTTTTGTCCTGAGTGATTCGCCAGCAGATGAAGTGACGTTCTCTGCATCCGAATAGTCCGGCTTATCGGCTCGAATATGAGTGACGGCGGAGGTGAGTCTATTCCGTTGAAATTTGTGCGATGCGATCGAATAGACTCGGGGGAACTCGATGAAGTTCGACACCGCAAAAGACTGAGAACGAAATTGCATCGGCTGCATATCTGCAGGCGCACTAGCAGAAATTTGTTTGTTTCTCTGTCGAGCGGAAGAAGTTTCTGTCGTTGGAAGCCTTATGACTATGTTCCCTTCAGTTGACGGTTGAGTGGCGGCGCATTAAATGTGATTTTTTTGTTCACGCGAAAAAGAGTCGAGCGGAAAACCTTGAAATGCCATACTCAAACAAAGTGCAGTACTCCCTTTGTGGATCAATGAACAGAAACACCACCTGAACCTTCGTACAGTGAGTAGATTCACGACTAGACAACCCTGAATAAATGTAAAGGTAAAGGTAAATGATCAATCGCCTTAGGACGCGCCGACGCAGTCGTGTTCAATTCAGAATCGAAGAGGTAAATGCGTGTTTGGCCTATACAAAGACTTTCGGGGGCCAGCCGCTGGATCAGGTCGGTGCCTTCGCCTTCTCGGACTGGTCTGGTACTTATTTACTCGATCCCGGAGGGATGGAAAGCTTGTTAGCCCAGGCAGGGATCGATCGCTCAACCATGCGCTTGACAATAGCGTCTCTCACCGCTGTCGCTCGCTCTCCACTGATAACGAGAATGCGACCGAAATCGAGGAAACATCGGTTGTCACCACGATATTGCAAATCACCGTCGGCCTAACTATCAAGGAAGAAGTTCAAGGAAGCAAAAGCACTATATCGGCTTCATGTTTACTAACATACGTATATCTGAGCGTTAGAAAACTAGAAAAATGGAACTTCTATTGGCAAAGTTCCGATGGAGAGAGAGTGAGAGTAAGAGTGAGAAGTTGTGGATTGCTGAAGAGGGGTACTCGAAAAAAAAATCGGAAGGAGGACGTGAAAGAGAAGTAAGAAGTATTACAAAAAAAGGAAAAATGTGTGCCGCTGAAAAGGATCCGAAGGAACTGGCGTCCGACACTCTTCACTTGGAGCTCCTTCCGTCAATCCACATGTGAAGGAATTTTATTTGTTTATTTTTACGCCTTACCACAGACGTGCTAAAAATGGTTAGTGGCACAAACTGCAGGAAGAACTCGATCGAAAGAAAAAATGAAATTAAATTCAAACAAAACAAAGCTTAGTAACTTGGTAACTAAAGCAGAGGGAAAGAAACATTCTTGATATTCAGAACGAAATTCATCGTTTTTCTTTCTTTTTGGGGAAAGAGCAGAGGGAAAGAAACATTCTTGATATTCAGAACGAAATTCATCGTTTTTCTTTCTTTTTGGGAGCAGCTGGGTGCGACTGATATCCACCGAAGAAGAAAGTGCTAAGGGTCGATGTGGGTCATGGAAGCAAAAGGAAAATATGTCTAGTACTGATATATGCATGCCAGCTAGAAGTCAGGCTACCTGAGCAGGCATCTGCGGGACGGACTCCACATCTCAGAAATCTCTTTATAACGGGTACGCACTCCGAGACGGCTGAGGAAACAACCTATTTCAGAGAATCGAAGAGAACGATCTCGTTTCAGCTGGAACTCTGAGGTCGTGAAGGTTGATCCTCTGAAAGCCATTTTTAACCAGGCGCAGCAGTAACGGAGAGAGCAAAATGACGAGGTGGCACGGACACGCCCAGAGGGCTTGAAACAATGTCGCAGTATAAATAGGAAACGTCACTGACAGCGAGGATTTTAGTGCATCCAAAGAAATGTCAGCTAAGTCGGAGCTCACCGCATCATCCCTGAGCTACGTACGACCCGGACTGATAGAAAAAAAGCTTGTCGAGGCTAATCGTAGAGAGAAAGAGGGCAAGAACGGTTCAGGAAGGCTCAAAAGCATACGGTAAACGGCCGAAAAAATCATCTCCATGGACCATAAATCAGATTGCAAACGGAATCCACACAAGAGTAAAAACTGGCCTCGAAATCATCTCTTGTTTTGATTAAAATTTCCACACAAAGGTTTCTGGGCAGCGCGTTCGGCGTGGAGAAGATGAAGTAGTGCTTCAAAACACGCAACACGAACATATTGCTTTGCGAAAATTTCAAAGACCAAGGTGAACAAACATTTAGTTCCCTGTTGGGCAATGTTAGTCAGGTCCGAAGGAGAAACCTAATCGAAAAAGTAGCATTCGACAATACGCTTTCTTGAAAAACTGGCTGGCATGGTCAAACTCTTTGGCTTTTGTGAGCAGCAGTGATTCTCTATATTGGTTAAATTTGCATACCTTTTCTTTCTTGCGCGTGATTGCTTCACGAGTTGGTTGACCTGGTTCTATGCTTATTACTTTCTACAGCACTTCCTTTTTACCCACTTTCATTTTGAATAGCAGTGGCGCACATCTTGTGTATCCATGAATGAAGTCACGTTGCCAAGATGTCTCACCTGAGAAAAGCACTCCTTTGTGATTGTTCTGAGAAAACGTCTTTCCACAGAAGATGTCAGGCGAAGGCACTGTCCGAATTACTATCACTTACTGCGTTACGTGAACGGTTGGACGTGGTCAGATCCTACCTGACAATCTATTAGGCCCTTGTTATACATTCGCTCGCGGTGAGCGTCAGCGGCTTGCGAGCGGTGATCGCGTGCGCCGCTAACCTCAGACGCTGAGCACGCGACGCACGCACGCACGCGCCCGAAGCATACAGAGCAATGCGCGAGGTGATCGACCCACCCCCAGCGAAAGGGTCAATCGCAGTGCAATGCGCAGCGACTAGAGCGTGGAAGGTAAGCGAGCGTCTGCATAACAGCCCGTGAGCGTCACCACGCCAGCGTCACCGTGATAACTCGTACAAACGTGTCTGGCCCCACGGTGTCTGATACTGAATGGGCGAGTTACGCTGGGGGGTGAGCGAAGGTATAACAAAGGCCTTAGATTGTCCAGGATAGGTGAGTAGGGTGGGCGGGGAATCACTTCCCACCCCAGCATCTGCAGCACCTGGCGGGTCAACTTGGAAGTGTGCGGTCTAGCATTATCATGGATTAAAATATATCTCGTCGATATTTGGACGACATATACGGACAGCGTGGCTGAGTTTTTGCAGTTGGTTGCAATACACATCGCTGTTGACGGTGCTGCCAGAAGGACAGAGCTCCCAGTACACAATTCCGCGAACGTCCCAGAAAACGCTCAGCATCTCCTTCCTCGGTTTCGAACTACATTTGGGAATGGCTGGTGGCTTCTCCTCTGCTGGAACCCATACATGTCTGGTTGTATGTGACATACAACACCCACTTCCCATCTTCTGTAATGAGTGAGTCCAACCAGTTAAAACGGCGAGAGCTCTGAGAGTCCAAACGGCAAGCTTGGAACTCGTAATGAAGGCAGTGACAAAGATGAATCTTTGATGACTCCACATCGTTGTATACAACCAACTGATATAGAGCCAAAATGTTGTGTAGGCATAAGCTAACCTTCGACCACTTATATACCCTGCTGCTAAACGATAACACGTCTCAACCAGGAACGCCAGGTCAAAACACAAAATCGCAAGAACTTATTGGACAACCTAATACGTTCCACCTAAGTATAATTTATGGTGCTTTCTAGCAGAGTACAACCTCGCGAAGGCTCGAGGCAAACTTCGCAGCTTGCCCTTTCGTTCGTACAGCTATCCGGTCGAACACTGCACTGTTGGTGTCCGTAGCAAACATTGCTGTTCTTTCAGCTAACGACTAGCAATGAAGAGACGTTTACAGCCGTTCTTCATATCTGAACTAAGTGTCGCAAACATACAGCTGAGAACTCTTCTGCGCCCATGAGACATTTTAGCACACGACTTGAGATAGGCGGCAATATTTCACCTCCTCCTTAACGATCCGTCTCGGGTGGCAATGGGGGTAAGACAACCATGTACTACGAAAGATGCTTGGAAAGCCTATAATCGATGGACCGGCCATATAATAAAAAGAGAAGACGACCTATAGGGCCAAGGGCCCCAATATCAACCGGAAAGAGGAGTGTATAGCGGTCTCCCAAGAGCTGACCCCGTTCAGCGTCCTATGCGGGTTTCGAATGAACTGACAGTTCCACCTGAAGGCGCGAGTTCGGTTGTTCGTTCGGATGGGTTTCATTCATCCACGGACCTCTGCAGCAATGGAGTAACTGGTGGTCGACACAACCGGCTAGGTTTATTGCCGTTCCTGTTAGTTTTGAGTAAGACGCTTGTTAGTTGAAATGGTGTCTGGGCGGGTAAGTTATGAATGTCTCCAAGTTTCCAGGTTCTGACGAAGGTGACAACGCCGAAACGTCAGCCGGATGAGAAGTCTGTTTAACAACATCAGATGTCGCTTATAAAATTTGAAGACAACCGTTGGGTAAGAAGAACGGTGGAGTGGCTGCCGCCGATATACTCGCGGCCTCGTGGAAGGCCAAATGTCAAATGGTCTGATGTGCTCGTTGTTGGTGTTGAGAAAATGACCCATTCCAAAACGGCTGACTCTCATCTTCATCGCAGTCCTCTACAGCATTAAGCCGGTCCGATATTTGAGACAAATGTTCCTTGGCTACGATAAACCGTGGAGTTGCGGGCATTGCCTGTTCAGTTTTCTAACATATTGAATTGATGCGCATAATCCGGAGTTGCCATCAGGCTAAGTTGTGTGTTCAACAAGCTGGATGACGACCACAAGACGAAGATGCGAACTGAGGTCGCGTTGGGGCCAGGGTGTTTACCGAGCTCAGGCCAGCTACGTGAGTATCTAAGTAGGTGATCCTTTGACGCCTACTCCTGTTTGCGCTATACTGTCCTTTACAACATCCGAGCTCAATCGCAAACAACTTCATTTCTTTGCCCCATGAGAATGTTCACATCAGCGAAAGTTGCTAGCGCCGAGCGACTTGTTCAACTGCTTATTCACTTGGGTCAGATAAGAACAGTGCAGTGAAGCGCTGATGACTAAGCCTACGCCTTAGCCTAAGGGCCCTTACAGACCAGACGACAAAAAATTGAGCGACAAATTCGCCGTCATCACCGCGGCGGTGACCGCGGTGATTGATTAGAGCAATGCGGCCGCAGCAAACGCCGCGTTGGACGAGAATGCTCGTCGTCGTGTGTTTCGCTCAATTTCATTTATAACGGCTAATTCGTCGCTCAAATTGCACGTCGTCGTTGTGTCTGTAAGGGCCCTAAGCAAGAGATGATTCGAGTGTTGCGATCGTCTACAGTAATGTGAGCGTGCTGAAGATACTAAATACTGCCAGTTCAAGAGCAAGGGCGATCCGAGGTAAAACCTCTTAAGCTGGCGCATGGTGAACAGCGCGCTTTAATTTAGCATAAGGCTTGTTCTACTCGGCTTTGTGAATTGTTCTTCTGCTGAATAACGCGCAACAAACTGAAAACGTGATTTGGGCCTTTAATAATGGGCCCTCTCGTTGGCCTTTCTGAAATTTCTACATTTGCGAACACTTCAACATTCATCACTGTTCTGTGCACTTTCTTTGAGTGGAACTGCACTTTACTCATTCGTAACTCATGATGATGGGCTGGCACTTCAAGACACGAAAGATTCATTGATCGTTGTAGTTCATTTAGTGGCTTCTTTCTCACGATTGGCTTTGTTCAGTATGGGAACAATATAAACGACGAAGCCGTAAGATAGATAAATTATTATTCGCATTTTAATGCTAATAATAATTTATCTATCTTGCGTTGTCTTATGATGCCTTCGGGTTTCTATGGTTTCATCAAAAATCACCCGTAGCTACTGTTTCCCCTCATAAAACCTAAACACTATTTGTCTTCCTCTAGGATTTGTGGTTGACGTCATTTGAAAATTTTTCGGGCACACGTAGAGAATTTCAGTGAATTATTCAGGACCAAAGGACCATCCGCGGCACCGTGATCTTACAATCAGACCAATGATGCACTAGATCGCCGAGACCTTTCCTCCTCAACGCGGGCTTTTCTCTCAGCACTCATCCGTAACAGCGATACGAGCAGGTTGCCCCGATTTGGTGAGAAATCAAGCAAAAGGAGTTTTGGTATTCATCTGATATTTCTATTACAATACCGCTCACAACTTGTGTCCCAAAAACGTTCTGAAGCTCCGGAAAATTTTTTAACGTTTCTTCTCTCCCAGTGGGTCATCGAAGATGATGAACACATCATATTTCAATCGAAGCTGACCCAGTCACACGCTAGTTTCTCTCGAGTAGCACTAACTAACGCTAATTGGTTTACGACCTTCCGAATGTTGCCATTGGAATGTCCTCGAGAGATATTGTCATTACGAGACGAAAAAATCCGGGATCTTAATTTTCACTTTTTGAATTCGAATTCAGATTCCCACTACTAGCATTTTGGTGCCTGATTTGCGTTTTACAGATAAATTTCGAAACTTTTTCGTATTCAAAGCAGAACAAAAAGTTCTTGATTTCAACCACTTCTTTCTGAGAAAACCTATGAGAAGGTATAAAAGCAGCGCTCTTTCGCATTCGGTCTGAAGGACGCTAACGTATTTCACCAAAACCCTAATTGTGGGTGAAGAAATTAGGGAGATTCTGGAGTGCAAAGTTCACCATGCCATAACTTTGTTCGCAATGTAGATTTTTATTCAACTTCGACAGGTGAGGAGACTCCAATGGCAACATTCGAAAGGTCGTAAAGCAATTAGCGTTAGTTAAAGCTACTCGAGAGATACTGGCCTGTAACTGGGTCCGCTTTGACTGAAACAAGAAAATAACGTCAGTTTTGAACACAGTGTAGATAGCCGAATCGACTGATATGTTCTTCTTCTTCAATGACCCACAGTAGGACATCAAAACATCGAGAACTTACGACCATCCCCGCCAGATGGTCGTAACTTTTCTATCGTCGACGGCTGTGTTGGGTCTTGGTTCGTAAATAGGTAGTTTCGTTGAAGAACTCCCATCAAGACGACTCCCGCTGTGCAATAAAAAAATCTAAAAGTATTTCAAAACACAAAGAAAAGAAGAAGAGTGTTTTAAGAAAAGAGAATTTGGAGAAAGCTAATGGTGTTCTTTTAAACCAAGATGTGGAGCGACGCATTTTAAAGCCCATATATTTTGAATATAGCACACATGGCTGGAACCAGAACAGAATCTGAATAGGTTCCGATTCACAATGCACTCGGAATTTTTGAAAATTTTGAAATCGAGTTAAGCGTTCTCTGACTCGGCAGCAACGACGAGCAAACGAGGTCGACCTCATTATGCGGTCTTCTTAATTATAGCCCACGGCATGAATAACTGAATCGCAAGAAAAAACTGTCAGTACTTCAATTTAATGAAATTGGGACAGCATGCCTAAAATGAGGAACTGTATGCGAGAAAAAACACGATGGAATCTTGAATTTTTTGAAGGAAAGAGGATTGATATGCTTCAGAAAATAATGCTGAGAAAGAAATTTAAGATTTCTGCGCGGAAACTCCGAACTCCAACTGAACCTGCTTACTGTTGTATATTACAAAGAAATTTCACCTGAAATTCACGGGCGGCGCAGCTACTATGAGAACAAAGGAAAATCTACCACCATTCAGAGAAGAGATAGAATAGACTTTGAGTGGCTGACAGGTGCATTCGCTTTTCAGTAGATTTCTATAATTCGCTATTCTTGGCTTCAAAGAAGGAAAATCAATTTTCGAATCGATTCGCTTGCAGAAGCGCAACGTCTGTAAGAAGTCGAATGAAAAAGGAGCACAAAATTAGCAGCGAGCCCTATTTATAAAAATTGGTTCTTTGTTCGAAGTACAGTATCCCGAATTCCGCTCGCAGCCTTAAAATCGCATTTTCGAGGACGAAAACAGTGACAAACAGAGTGAAAAAACTTGAACTCCTCTCAGCAACAGGAACACAAGAGCATAGGAACTCTGCACCCATTAGATGAGGAAAATTGAGCGAAGCAATTCCAAAAATTATAATTAGAATATTCCATAATTAGAAGACTACTATCCCTCGGATTACTCTCTGAAAACATTAGAAAATCGCTTGGTTTTTTTCGTCACCTGAAGCATGAACTCTGGAGATGCAGCGAATAATAATGAGAGTCAAGTTCTGAAGCCGCAAGAGGGAATTATAGCGGGAATCTTGAAATATCTTTTATATTTATTCCTTTTCTCCTTTGAGACAAACGCACTACATTGCTTCATGTGTCTCATGGAAGGCAATGGCTCAAAAACGACGAAGTTATTGGATAGATTTGTACCCTCAAGAAGGTGATAGCATGAAGGTGAAGTGATATGCAGTTTCAGGTAAAAACAGGGAGTATTTTGAAAAAACCAGGAAAAGGTGTGAAAATTAGCGACAGGAGGTGGCAGTCGCTATGGATGTAACACTGCATTTGTCACAACAGAAATTTGATCCATCACTATTACGTCAAACGGTGATGTGTGATGAAATATAATCCCTAATTCTGTATTATCCACCCTTATATTATTCATGAAGCGCGCTTTTGTCCAAAGTTCAACAAGTTCAAATGAAAATATTGCAAAAAGAAGGAGACTAAAGCTGATGAATTAATGACGCTATAGACGGAATTGATCAGAGAAAACTCTATGGAAAAAATGTGTGGAAAACGTGCGGAGCAAAAAATGGAACCATGGAAAACACCAAGGAAACTAAAACGTCAGGCGATCTTATAAATATCAAATATTCCATATCTTGGGAAGGCAGAAAAATCAAACACAAAGAAAAGCCATATCTTCCTCAAAGGAAAAACCAGCGGCAGAGTGAAAGAGCTGCCGAGTGTCGCCGACGCATATCAAAATTTGAAAAAAAAATCATGAAGAACGAGAAAAGAACTGACACTCAAATAGCCACATGCAAATTCTTTCCAATTTGTTAGGCAAGGGCGAGGAAGGAAGAAAAAGGAAGAAAAAGTGTCAGTACTCACATGATATCGTGCAGAACTCATTGCCAAGGCTGACTGCGATGCGAGAAATTCGAAACATAAGGTCATGCTTATAAGTGAGATCTCTCACCCATAGCTGCACAAATCGACCATAGCCGGAGAAGGACCAATTCTATACCATGTTCTGTCGAACAATCATAAAAATACTGAAAGTAAAAGCTATCGGGTTTAGGGGAGGTGCTAAGGGAGTGCAAAGGACCAGCGCCGTTGTGGAGGAGACCCGTCGTCTCACAAGGGAGGTCAGTGAACTTCCCCCGACGATTCTTAACAAGACCTATATGGTCTTATAGAGTTTGAAGCGTAGATCACAGATATGTGATTTATTTTTGCTGAATGGCAGTGGGTGGTCCGAAAATTGCAAAAAAAAAGTAAACACTGCTCGTGCTTGTGCGGTTTAGAGTGCTCCAAACATGATTTTCTTCGATCCCCATGACAAAATCGCGAAATGAGCACCATTTGGTATCAACGCGATTGAAGCAAAACGAAAACACAACCACGGGATCCAAACCCTTGGGCTTCTGAACAACAGTCTACTGCGGTACCTCTGCGCTACCGAAGCACACTTGCATTAACCTCTCACCTCAGGGGCTATTCAGCGCCCCTCAGCAGTGTTGTCAGAGCAATGCTTACTTTTTTTTGCAATTTTCGGACCACCCACTGCCATTCAGCAATAATAAATTACATATCTGTGATCTACGCTTCAAGCTCTATAAGACCATATAGGTCTTGTTAAGAATCGTCGGGGGAAGTTCACTGACCTCCCTTGTCAGTGATTAAGCGGTCTAGCACACGAGCCCCGGTAAAGCGCGATACGGTGGTTCGAATCCCGCCTGAGCCGCGATTTTTGCGATGAACATAGCACCACTATTACAAAATTATGAACCATTCTTCATGAAGCCGGAAGATCTATTTCTCCCTCAAAAAGAGAGGTCGACTCGTAAGGGGATGGATTATGAAATTCGAGACTCTCGAAGTTTCCGAACTTCTTCGGAAAGGCTGAAGATTTAGAGCACAGAGCACATCCCCTCTTTTCTCCTTTTTTCCTGATTTTCTGTTTTTTTGTCCTTGTACCCGCTCGGCCAAATGCATTCCGTGCGTTTCTTTATTATGCACGTATCGTGACCTGTTTACCTGATCGTATTAAAAATTTAAAAAAATAAAATAAAAAAATAAAAAAGATAATAAAAATAAAAATAAAATAAATAATAATAATAATAACAATAAAAATAAATAATAATAAAATTATTAAATAATAAAAATAAAATAAAAATGGACAAAGAAATTAAATTCAAATTCATTGCCCGAATAGATTGGCGAAATGGCCAGAGCACTCAATTTCAGCTTCTCGAATAGCTGTGTGATAATGAACAGACGAGTTAAATTTCACGCTCTCTTTCAAATTTCCGAAATAGCGCGACGAAAATGATAAAGTTTGTCTCCATGACTTCAACCGAATGGGGTGCAGGGATGAGCAGTAAATGTTCCATAGTTTTCTGAGTCGAGAATCTGGCCTAACGGATCTAGCGATCCTCACACACAAATTCCTTTTTCACAGGGGTTTCTCTACAAAGTCAGTCATGCGTATGACACACCGTCACGACAAAAACACACGCACAAACGCCTGAAAATAGACCACTTTCACCCGATGAGGTTGTCACACACGCTGCGTCGCTAGCCAGCGCCAAACAGAGCCAGTTAGTCAGATGTGTCATGGGAATTCAGAACATGTTAGTCGCCGGCTACAATTCATTCTCTCAACCCTGAGCCTAACTTGCTCAGGTGGGGGATGGAGAGCCCTTTTCTGTTGAATGTAGCCTAGATCACCTTCGATATATCGTTGGTAGATGTCAGAAAGGGTCTAAGATTCCAGAACGTGAAGTTCAATCTACTGAACAACAATCGTCGGTATTACAAAGAACCTCGCAGTACACAAGGCTTACCCTCACAACGAAATAAACAAATCCGAATTTCAGGTCATCAAGATTTAAATGAGACCTTTAATAGAAGTCATAGTTCAAGAGTGAAACCGACTCTGATTCGTAATATACCCCAAGTCACCATTCTCTCACCTCTGAATCACTCCTGCTGAACAAGTCTTTGCAGTGGTAGGTGACCTATAACTGCCGAATTAAATAGATCCCACGCCTTGCTATGCGTAACAGAGAAAATCAAGAAACAGAAGCAGATATCATATATAGCAGATAACAAATATAAAGACACCGCGGTTGAGAGTACGTTAAGAATTAGGTAAAGACGCAAGTAGTTAAGTTCTTGCCGCGATATAAATGGCTATAACTGAACTATAAAACATTCGGGAATAATAGTATTTTAGCATTTTATGAAGCAGCACATGCACAAACAATGAGTCACAATTTCGGCAGGCTTTGCTCTTCAAAATGGACCATACAGCAGAACCCATAGGATTAAGGTCTGGTCAATTCGAGGGCCAAACATCCTTGGCCCAATATCCAGGAAAGAGCTCGTTGCAGAGAGCCATGGTAGATTTTGCTGCATACGCAGGTGCCCAGTCTTGCTGTGAGTGTCAAACGTTGCCACCGAAGTGTTCTTGAGCCCATGGTAAGAGACCTCTACGACAAACTAGTTCTTGATAGAATTGTGCACCGATCTTTGTCGCTTTCTCCACAAAAACGAGAGGGGTCTTTCCAGTAGCACAAATGCCTGCCCAAACCATGATGGAGGCTGGATGATGGGTTCGTCAGACTGCCTTTGATATTTCTGATCCCTTTTCATGCAGAACTCTATCGTTATGTCGGTTGTCACCGTGGAAACCTCTTCATCTGTGAACAGGACTCGCTTGCGGCGACCGTTGGCGACCAATCGAAGCAACCTCAATGTCTTTTCCATTCTACTTGCCTTAATCTCATTCGTTGGCAGATGGCGTTTTTTCCATTCTATGAGGACAAAGGTGTAGCTTATTTTTAACAATGTTCTGAACGGTCGTGTGCGGAATTTTAAGCTGCTGAGATATTACCTTATTTGATACACCGCACCTATGCAGTTCGATCCCTTTGCTTCTGTCCTGCATAGCTTCGGAAATAGTGGACCGGTCGTCAAGAAAGTTGGTGTGTAAATAGACATTGATTGATGACACAAGCACACATCATAATTAGGAAGATTTACCTACACTGAACATGACCATACACGAAAGTTGCGGCAAGAAAGACGCCACCCTAGTAAGTTGAGGCACAATAAAATTGCCCTAATGTTCATCTCACGAAAGAAAAAGGTCTTCGACAAGCTGAAGAGGTATGCTACAGGTAAATTTGATGAGGACTGCTCTGCTTACTCCTTGACAACACGTTTCTTATTCCATTCTTGTTCCTTTCAGCATTACTGAGTGCCGAGGAAGACTTTGTGCGTACATCCTACACAATTACACGAAAATGTAGTGACCGCCGGACTCCTGATCTTGTAGTGAAGATTTACCTGCCCCTGCACACGCTTTTTGATGTATTGATGCCCTCGGGCAAGTTGTGCAGCTTGGGGCAAGAAAGACTGCTTGCACAGAAGACGTCGAATTCTGAAAGAAGGAAGTGCCTTTATGTTATGAAGCAGCGAACCCTCGCTTATTCACGTCTGACTTGGTATGTAGATTTTCGGTGACTTAGCGTCACGTATGCCTTCCGGGAAAAAGCCTGGACGAGAGCTGGCTGGTTAGTGTATGTATACAATTGAACCCTAATATGATAAAGGTAAAGGTAAAGGTACCGGCGTTGATAAGTACCCCTAAGGACGAGCAGCCGCATTCATGTTCAATACAGAACCGTAAAGGCATGGTGAATGCATATTTGGCCTATACAATGACTAAGCCGCTATAAAAAGTAGACGTTTTTACCTTCCTAGACAAGTCTGGTGTCAGTTTACCCGACCCCGGAAAGACGGAAGATTGGGTTAGCCCGTGCCTGGATCGCTCGCTCGACCGTTCGAGTGTCAGTAGCACCTCATACCACTGCACCACGAGCGCCTCTAAGCCTTGTATGATACGTTATGCAATAGCCCACGTGAGACAGAGTAATTGACTTTGAAGCCTTTGTCATTCTCTGAAAGGGTCACCCTTATCGTAAGTGAAGGAAGAAGTTGGATTGCGTAAAATAGAAGGAGTGATAAAAGGCAAAAGCTCTGTCGCGGTATCGTGGCCACCTCAGAATAGCACGTCCTCTCCGACCTCTTGTGGAGGTAGCCTTCCTTACTTTACTGTTGTCGAACAGTTGTGCTTCATTTTCGTTTCATAGATTATATCCAAACTCTCACTCCTTTCGGGACCAGCGTGACAGCTCTGATCGACAACATTTTCGGCTTCACTGGTTTCACAATCTCAGGTTTCACGGTGACATATTTCCGTCCTTTTCCAACTTCATCACAATAATATCTTTATATTTGAAAGTCTAGTACTGCTAGTGAAATCCATATTATCGTTCATTGACCACAAAAAATGCGCTGAACGTGCGACGCGTATGGCATGAACCAGGCCTTTTCAGTTACTTTTTTTCGACATTTCCGCTATATTCACGCCTCGCCGAAACGGCAACGCAAATCGAATTGACCTTTCACGTTATTCGATTTTCCTCCCAATAAAATGCATCCGTAATACGTCATAGGGAGAGTTTGAAAGAACTGTGTCAATTTTCAAGGTCACTTACAATTAGAAGCTTAATTTCAATAAGAAGGCAGAAAATTTTTATTACGGATGTGGCGACCATTAGGGTGACCCAAAAGTTCGTGTCCATTTCACATTCTAAGTTCCTTCATTAATAACTCAAGAAAAACAAATAAATAAATGAGGTCATCATAGTTAATGAGGGCAGAGCAGAGCAGAAACTCGTAAGCAATCGGGTTAAAACAGAGAACGGATGTCCAATGAAGATAATTGATCAACCTTCAACAGCCATTACCTGAAGACTTTACTATCCCCAGCTTGTGACTAGTTCGACATTAAGCCACTCCAAATCGCTTCGAGTCAATGAAATTGCGACTGTTCAGTGAATTCAGCAGCTACATCTACAACTAAACGAAAAAATCAACTCCGGTGATGAAAATTCTAAGAACGCTCTCAGCCCTTCGTTTGGACTTCTTGGAGCGGCTGGTTTGAAACGCGTGATCTGGCAGTGTGTTGCCGGAATTCGAGGCCATTTCTGATGAACCAAATCAAATCTAGCAACCAATCGCAGCATCAAGCTGCACTAGGTCACGTTGAATACAGTAATCCCACATTGGCCTTTGAGTAGTTCTCTATGCGCTCTAAAATTATGTTTACCGCACTGGACCACCAAACTGAGAGCACCACACGTACATGGTGAGGACGGGCCTCAAAAGACGACGAGAGGGACAAAACTACAAGCCGTAATAAATTGTCATCCACCTTCTAACCTCATTCGTACACAATCAGAACAAGATTATACTGAGGTTTCATGAAAAGAGAGCTTGGAGGGCACTATGTATAGTTCTCCAACTACCCGACTGGTATTGGTTTCACCTTCTGGTGCCCCATACTGAATTTTTTTTGCAGCATTCGAATTCTGTTACTCGTATTGCGGGGCTGAGCACGGAACTTGTTGATAGCATAAAACTTGGGCTTGCAGTCGGAGTTGTGGTAAATTCCCACTGAACAAGAACTACAAGATCCAAAAGTAGTCCTGGGAAGTATATAGTACTATGTGATTTCCAGCAACTAACAGAGAAGAAATTGATGATTACTCGAGCTACCTACCAAAAGGACATACTCGAACGACAGTATGAGTTTCGATCACTTCCCGGAAAGGCCGCTTAGGAGCGTTCCGAAGCGGCTTTTTTGGATAATTCCCCTCGAATGTCAACTATTCGTGAAAGGAGACACATTGTGAAGTGCAGCTGACCGAGCTCTATCGTATGGTATATAAATTATTCACACCTGATTTTTTTTTTGAAATACATAATATCCCCTCAAATCTCCCCTGGCCGGATACCAATTTACCCGACCTCGAATTGATGGAAGGTTTAAGGTTTCTTATGGATTTACGGTTGTACCGATCTTTGAATGCCAGTCGACAGTGCTCGAGCTGCTGAGCTCAAATATATGTATACCAGCCGTTCACCGGCCTTCCGCCCGACAAGCGGCTGCTAAATTTGAAATAAAACAAAAAAGATTTAAAATAAAACGATGAACAAATAGCATGTAGCAAAAGACGACGAGCTGAACTGATGAAATGCGTCCGTGGGAGTACGGTAACGGACAATCGCGGCGGGACCCATATGAGCCATCCATTACAAACATCGCTTGTGTTTATGGGTGGAAAACGAAGCAGAAATTCTAAAAAGTAGAAGGGAATGAAATCTGCTAACCTTTCCGGATCTGGCGAGCAGTAGAATTCAAGCCAAGCTTGCGAACAGCGATATAGTAGGATCAACAGAAATATGGACGTAGTGAACCCGAAAACCACTAAAAAAGTGAAATTAAACAGACAAATGCGGGTCAAACATTTTAAAAAGTAGAAGGAAGGGGAGTCAACCAACCTAGGTGAAAATGGGTAAGCGTCAAAAACGATATTCATATGGCATAATTCATATAGGCATAAATATGGCGTTAAGAATGGCCTCAAAACGCTGAAAAGGAGAAAGTAAACAAACAGAAACGAAATAATCACTTCAAGAAGTGGAACGAAAAGAAATCTGCTAACCTTGACGAAGCAGCCGTACCGCAAAAAGGAAATTGTACAAAAATGTGACCCTATTGAAGGTGTAAAACACTGAAAAAAGTGAAATTAAACAGACGAAAATGGAAAAAAATCAGAATGTAGAGGGAAAAGAAATTTGCTAACCTTGACTGAATTGAGGAGCAGCCAAAAACATATAGCAAATCTGAAGTAATTGTCATGTTTGTGGAGTTTCGTTGAGATGCTAGACCGAATGACATCAGGGGATAATCCTAAACTGTTACGTTAACTGAATTATAAATAAAAAATGAAACTGTGCTCAGTAGAAAGGCGAGATCAGAAAGGTTAGTTTACCGATGAGCTGTGAATGGCGGCATTCCATAAGGTATGCAGTGTTGCTAGGCAAAAACTTCCGAAAAAACAATGTTTTTAACCAAATTAGAGTTGGCCTTGACCAATATACCATCGGGACGACGCACTCTGGATAAAGCCGTGTACAACTGCCCATGGCTGAACACATCCTCCGGCAGAAAGACACCGATCTTTGAGAATGTCTGTCCTTGGCTTTTGTTGATGGTCATTGCAAAAGCTACTCGAAGAGGGAACTGCCGTCGACGTAAGCGAAACGGTGCACCATCCCAATACAGATCTATTCGCGGGATGATTGTGAGCTCTCCTTCCTCTGGCCGGTGATGAATCGGCAGCCAAGCACGAATCTACCCAGAGTTTCCACTATGAGTCGAGTGCCATTGCAGAGTCCATTATCGACATTAAGATTTCTCAGGAGCATCACTATTGCACCTTTTTTGAGGTGTAACTCGTGAGGTGGCATGCCAGAGGGTGTCAGGCTATTGAGGTATTCCGTTGGCATGTGTAGTTGGTCGACATTCCCATCCAGAATAGCCTCATCAACGCTTTTGTAAAGGCGCTCATGTTGAGCGCTTACAACATTGAGTCGTCTTAAGGCGTCGGCATTTATGGCATGCACATGCGTATTCTTCGGAGCTAATATAGCTTTTTCTGCGATATCGTACACACTCTCGGGTTCCATGGTGGCTCCGAACACCGATGTGACAATGTCTCCGTCACAAATTCGTTCCTGTGGCAGCACAACTTGGTCGTTTTCATCGTTCGCCTCACCGCTGCCGATCTTGAGAAGAAATTGTCGCCAGTCCTCTCCGGCTTCTCGGGCACGCATGTTTGCCGTGAGGGAGTGCTTCTCGAAAAGCTGCCAAAGTGAGGAACGGCTTACACACGCCTCCACGGTTTCCTCCCTTCCTCCATGTTTCACGATGGGTAAGGTCTGGCGGAAATCTCCACCGACAACAATGAGTTTGCCACCGAAAGGAGCACCATTCTGCATCAAGTCGCGAAGAAGGGCATCCACCGCTTCAAAAGCAAACTTAGACGCCATGGAAATTTCATCCCATATTATGACATCAGTGTCTATCAAAATCCTCGCCTCCCTTTGTTGTCTTTTCATCGACGACGATTTATTTTCGTCCGCTACAATGAGTTTGAATGCAGAGTTCACGGTCCGTCCTCTAGGTAAAAGATTTGCAGCAATGCCGGTCCAGGCCACACACAACACTTTCAGGCGTCTTCCTACAGCAATATTGTATATTGTGTTGTCGCTTATTATATAGTAGGATATTTTTACAAATAATTGAGTTTCAACAAAACTATTGGAGAAAGCCGCTTTGAAACGCTCCAAAGCGTCTTCTTCGAGAAGTGATCGAGAGACATGTCCGATACTGTAGTTCACAATATTAGTAGCTAACCAAATATAAGTTGTGGAAAAATCTCAACGACATGAGAACTGCGGTGTGGGAACATCAGCGGATCGCATTCCGCCGCGCGCGACAGAAGCTCCTCATGCAAACAGGCGCACTGTGACTTCTCCGTTCTTATGTGAGATTTGAAAAACTCCAGAGAAATAACGTTGTCACAGTTCAGTTTGCAGAACTTCGACAAGTTCTTCTAATGTTGCCATCATGAAAGGGCAGACCGAATTAGAAGCGATGGTGTGCGCCGGCACCATTGGGAATTGAGTTGAAAAACGGTTGAATGATGACAGCTCGTTACTTGTCGGCCGCCTCGTAGCGACGTTGAAGAATCTCAGGCATGAAATGCTCAGCAGCTGCCGCTTCTTCCTGAAATTTTGGAAAGGGATTTTGAGAAAAGTAGGTGGCTACACGTCCGCATCGATTAAGTGGTCGTTAAAACATCATGAATTGCATGAAAAGTGGCAACAGCCTAACAGATAACAACAAGTACTGCTTAGTTCTCGGGGTGATCTCAGGTATCATGCATCTTGGATATCGCCAAGGAGCATCTGAGCATCTTCTGCAATCTTTGACCAGTCGGAGAGCACAGCTTGCGGTATTCGGGGCACAGCATCTTTATTTCACTTATTTCATGTAAAGTTCTAGAATGGTTGCGAACCTTTTTAGAGCCTTCACAACCAGGTATCCCAAATTTTTTCTCCGAGCCTGCAAGGTGTATATAAGGCCTATTCTCGAATATGGCACTGTAATTTTTTGTCCGTATAAGAAGAAAATGATTAAAAACTTGAATCAATGGAAAATAAATTTACTAGAAAAGCCTAATTCGTGTCCATGGATTCTCATATGATAAGATACCACCTCACAAGATTCGCAACATCACTCTCGGTCTCGAGACTTCGGAGTTGAGAAGAAGGAAATTTGACATAGTCATGATAGATGAAATCCTTCCTATCCTAATCCCCCATGAACTTGGTGCCTTGATGCGCTCTTGCACTCGAGGGAGAGCTTACTAACTACGGTTACCTTTAGAAAAACAGGATATTCATAGGTTTCATTTTTTTTTCGCAAACCGCGAGGGATCAGAGTATTACAAATTTAGCGGGAAAATAAGCATTCCGGTTGAATTAAAGGACTTTCTTGGACTGTTAGACTCCCATCTCACTGTTTCTAAAAACCCTAACATGTACCGCCAGATGTTCGCTTTATGTTAATCACAAACTTATATGTTTAAATTGTGTTATCTTACGTTGATTTGCTGGCTTTTATTGTATTGATAATATATCGCATGAATCATACATGCAAATAAAGAAGAAGAAGAAGAAGAAGAATTGTAACAGTTTCTGTCCATCAGCCGACCTTTCACCTTTGTTTGACGCTGGTACCGATACCATTTTCAACTATTTCTGGGTCAGGCAAAGGCTTCTGCCTGGGACGAGTTCACCTCTGATCATCAAGATCATGAACCTAGCCCCCAAGCTCCCCACCATCCAGCACCTCTGGGGAACAGTGAATTGGCCTAAGGAAATCTGTATCACAAGGATGGATAAGAAGGGGCAGCATTCGTTGACCACATTATTCTTAATCCAAAAAGCATTCGGTGAGAGATTTGTAAAGATGGCCGTATTTCTATGCGTATCTCCCAGAGCTCTTATTACCCTTCTACTTTCTCTGGCTGTTCGTCCCATCCGCAATTCGTCCTTCTCTCCTATTCCCATCTGAATCTCCGCTCTAACATAAAATTGTTCTCGGATAGGAGATTTTACGGATTCAACTTCCACCTTCCAGACCCAGAGGATAACATCAGTACGTTAGCCGCAGTAAACATGCACCAATCTACCACATATTGTCCAATGAGGTACAGTCTCACGTACGCTACAAAAATGACTCTGAATATGGGGCCTCTTCACACTCTACTACTGCAGTAAACCAGTGTAGTTCTTCCGCAATAGCTGCGCGCTTTTGCGGGCGTCCACTGGACTGTCGTTGGTCAAAAACTATTTAGTGCACAGTTGATAATATGGATGGTTTTTGCAAAGAAATTACAAGCCGGATACGCGCTACTGCGCATCTGCCACTCGCGCCGCCGCCCCCAGTGTTTCATCATTACTGCGGCAGCAACGCGGTAAAGTCTGGATAGGCCTTAAAACTCCAATTCGCTGACAAATGGGAGAGCAAAGGGAGCAAAAGAACTTGCAGCAAAAAAGCTCAAACAACTACATATGCACTCGTCTGAACTCTCTCGAGTCTGTGACTCTGATTATAACTGTAGTGACTTATTGGGCTGATCAACTATTCAAATGTCCAAATGGCTGGTACCCAAATGTCGCTACATTTTGGGATATTGATATTATATGTTCCCTCCTCAGGGCTATACTTTTAAAGGCCCTATGTAGCGGTGCCTGAGGAGAGGCATATAACTTTCTTTTTGTGGAGGCATTTTGTGTGATTTCTTTTTTACATAACAGAAGAAGAGAGAATAGAATTTATTGGCAACATAAAATTGACATAGATAGAGAAGATGGAGACCCGATCTCCCGACTGGCTCAGTCCTCCTATTGTGGGCGGTATTTATATCTTGTCCTTACCGCGGTGTTGTTTACTCCGGGTTTTACGGCGGCTGCCACTGACCCGGGGTTTACGACGGTGACCTCAATAATCGCGATGTTGTTGCCCTCTGCCTGATTGATATGGCCTTCTTCCCGTCCGCGATAATATATGATTACACTCCCAAGTGCAATCTAGATTTGCCTATACCGTATCCTTCACATCCCCGGCCTCTATAAAGACCCGGTCCCCGGGGCTTAAAATTGGGGTGATGGAAACGATGGTACAGACACAAGGAAGCACATGATCGACGTTTGACGGTTGTGATTGTTGTAGAAGCCAGCTGAAGCATAGATTGTTGTCTGTAAATAGAAAGTTGGTTGTGTCGAGAAAGGTTGAAGACGAGAAGTATTCATTTCGTGGCGGTTGTGTGGAAAACGTGGTTTTAATTTGCGTTTTAGCATCGAAAGATGAAAAAATGGTGTGGAGAAAAAAAAGGAACGCGAGAGCGATAGGCAACCATTTAGATGTGTGGCAGATACGCATTATATGTTACTATAAAACATGTGAGGGGCACACGTGCAGAACACTATTGGCGTAAGAAGACGTAAAAGGGAATGATGATTTAATATTAGTACTGCGTATGTCGGCGCATGTCATCCCGGCTGCGATGATGATAGAGCTGTGAAAGTCATTTAACCAGAGCTCATTGATATAGCTAAAGGCTTTTTTTGTTTAAAAAAAGGCGAGTAAGTTACCCTCGGAGGTAGAAACACCGGACACTAATATCAATATTTCAACCTCTGTGACGTCCGGTTGTGCCTGTTTGGGGAGTTGTATATACAGGGTCAAGCGGTTCGGCGCCGAGGCCCGTCACTGGTTGGATTGATTTAGCGAAGGTATCTCTCAATGGCTAAGATTGCTTACTCTTTTTGTTAAAAGTGCGATTATAGCCTATGCCATACGTGGTAAGCAATGTTATTTGACAAGATTGAGCTCGTATAATATTGCCAGATGACAGCTAAGACAGGGACTGCAGTATATCCAAACGTTAGAGCGATTAGCTCTCTTGAATTTCCCTTATTCCGATGTCGCAGCCATTAGTGTTCTCCAGTGGTGGGGTACTGTACGAGTTAGCGCGCTCCAATGCTAATGATGCGCAGGCACGCCATATACTGTAGCTCCACATATGGTTTTGCTCCATACATGTGACTGGGTGAAATTTTATGCTTTGTTTTGAATTTAGATAATAGTGAATGGTTTTTTGTCGTTCTCGCGTTGCTTTCGTAATTTTAGTGTTTTGTTTCAAAATACTTAGTTTAGTTGACATGACATTCACCGTGCATTCGGTAGATCGTTCGTTTTGCGTTGATAGATGCAACGAGCTCGGTGTATGTTATGCGTCGAGAGAGGGACCTATTTGTTATTGCGATGACGGACGTATTGGAGGAAGTTGTGGAAGCGAAAGCTTCACGACGCCTTCACCTCCGCCATCGAGTAACAGCTATTTGTGGATCATTTTTGGTAGGATATATTACGAAATGCCATCGCTGCGGATGAACGGTTGTGGTATTTTTGATTAATTTGCAAGAGATGTAGACTTTTTTGTTTTAGGAGTTGTGGCGATCGTAGGAGTGCTTTGTGCTATTGGGTGGATTGTGAGGAAGCTGGTTCGCTGGTTTACGAGTGAGTTGTTTTAAGATATGCTATTTGTGAATTATAAAGAAAACTTCTCATAGTGATATCGATTTTAGCTCCGGCGATATCGATTGGGAAAGGGTGGGAGTCGTCGTCGGTCAGAGCGGTGCCATCGGCTCCTGCTCTGGAGGATGATGCGGGAGAGGTTCGCGTCTCGGGAGGGTTGAAGGATCAGCTTTCCTTCTCGAGCGTGGAGTCGTTTCCCGAGATGTGGTTTTCTGCTGCGTAGGTAGTTTTCTGTAGATATTTGTAGATTATATTGTCATTATATGAACCTGTGATTTTTTGGTGCTTTATTTGATACAGGGTATCTAGTTTTTAGAGCTTTTTGTACATATCCTGTGAATAGTTGAAAATTGTGCCTAGAGCTTATTGGATTTCTTTTGTTGTTTTTTTCACTTACAGTTATGGAACGTGTTTACTATTGTTTTGTTCATGTATAATGACGTATCCAAGTGGTATGCACAATAAACAATTATGGTGTCGTGATAAGTGATTGAAAGAAAGGTTAACCCGAATTTTTTTTTTTTTTTTTTTTTTTTAATCTGTTTCAGGTACATACATTTTAATTCTATTCATGTGAATCGTGCGTTCACGTCGACCGTCGAGGATGGTTACGTTAGGACGGTCAACGTCAATGATGGTGAAAGGACCTTCAAATCGAGGTTGGATTTTATTTCCTACTTGTTTTCGTATTAGAATTTGTTGTCCTATTTCGAATTGTGAAGGTTGTGCACGTGTTCTTAGATTATAATGATGTGCTTGTGCAGGTTGAGCGGTTTCTAAATTAGAGCGAGTGGTTTGCCAAATAGATTGGAGAATGGGTGTTAATTGATTAGCATAGTCGGTTTCGTCGGCAAACCTTCGGATAGGAAGTTGTAGTGAGTGGCGAAATATGTTTGGTGGTTCGAACCCATGTAAGACACTATACGGGGAGAGTTTAGTAGTGGAGTTTTCTGAAGAATTATACGCATGTATTGCTAAAAACATGATGGTGTCCCAATCATCATTACGATGTGCTTGGGCTAGGGATATTAACTGTTCTATGGTACGGTTAGCGCGTTCCACTTGGCCGTTACTTTCATGGTGATAGGGTGTGCTAGTTCTGTGCGCAATATTAAGGTGTTGGAGAGTTTTGCGGAACGTTTCACTCATGAAGTTTGTACCCTGATCAGTGACGAGTAGGGTTGGCGGTCCAAAGCGGGACACGCAACGATTTAAAAAAGTGTTAGTAGTGGTTAGTGCCGTTTGGTCAGGAATGGGTTCGGCTATAATGTATTTAGAAAACGCATCCACGAACACAATGATGAATTTGTTACCGCTAAGAGTCTGGGGTAAGGGTCCGATCACGTCTGAGTGAACTCTTTCCCAGGGTCTAGTTGGAATGTCAAAATTTCCCAATGGTTCGTGGGTGCGGTAAGCGGCGGGATCTTTTCGCATTTGGCATTCCTTACAGTTGGTTACTATAGACGTCACATCTTGTGACATTTTATTCCACATTGCTATTTTAGCTACGGCATTTAGTGTTTTACTTATCCCTAAGTGGGCCATACCTAATTGTGACGAGTGAATTTTATTGATGAGAGTGGATTTTAACCCTGAATGGTCCGGCAATACTATTACGGGGTCCTGATTTAGTTTTGGAGGAATATGGTATAGAATATTGTCCCTGATAAAATAGTTAAAGTAGGCGGGGTCGCTGTCTATGTTATTTTTGATGAGGCTTATGCGAGGACAGTTTTCTTGTTCCTTACGCACGTCCTCTAATGAAAACATTTGTAGAGTTACAGCGTTTATTAGGGGAGTAGCAGAGGTAATAGGTAGGTGCCGTGATAACGTATCACACACAATGTTCTTGCTGCCGGGGCGATAGGTGATGTTTATATCAAATTCTTGTATAGCAATTTGATATTTCGCCAACCGTCCAGTGAGATCATTTCTATGAAGGAGAGCCTTCAATGGAGCGTGATCTGTTATCACGGTAGTTTTTGCGCCGTCTATATAGGGTCTAAATTTTTGGACAGCAAAAACTAAACCTAATGCTTCCAGTTCGATCGCAGCATACTTAGCCTCGTGCTTATTCAGCGCGCGACTAGCGTATGCGATGACGCATTGCTGATCGTTCTGGTTTTGTTTTAACACACCTGCGATGCCTTTTGCGGAGCTGTCCGTTTCTATGATGAAAGGTTGTCCTAATTTAGGGGCGACTAGTATAGGGGCTGATGTTAGGGCTTTTTTAAGGGATAACATTGCTCTTTCGCAGTCCGATGTCCAAACAAAAGGGGTGTCCTTTTTTGTAAGGGCAAAGAGTGGAGCTGCTATTTGAGCAAATCCGTGGACAAATCGGCGGAAGAAAGAACACATCCCTATAAAAGCTTTAACCTCAGTTGTGGAAGTGGGTGTGGGGTATTTATCTATTGCGGCAGTTTTGTCTGGATTCGGCTTGATACCGTCTTTGTTTAAGACAAAACCGAGGAATTTGATTTCCTCACGCGCGAATTCGCATTTTGCAGGTCTTAGCTTCATCCCGATGTTTTCTATTTTACCCAGTACTTCGTCTATATCGGCGAGGTGCTGATCAGGCGTCTCTGATGTTATTATGAGATCGTCGATGTAGATAAATATCTGGGCGCGCACGTGCTTTTTAAAGTTATCCATTACCCGCTGGAATGTAGCAGGGACCCCTTTTAGTCCCATGGGCATTCGAATATATTCGAATGCTCCAAGGAAGCATGCGAACGCTGTGCGTTCACAATGGGATGGCTCAAGGGGAATTTGATGGAATCCCTGTTGGAAGTCTAACGAGGTGTAGATACATTTGTTCGCGCAGAGATCGAGAATGTCCTGGATATTTGGCAAAATTGACTGTTGCGGTTTTGTGATGGAGTTTAAACCTCGAAAGTCAATGGTAAAACGCCAGCTAGTGGCGTCTTTCTTTTTGACTAGGACAATAGGTGCGCAAAAGGCGGAAGAAGATTCGCGAATAATTTCATCTTCCATCATTTGTGTAATTTGTTTCTCGATCTCGTTGCGTTTCTCTAACGGGACTCGATAAACTTTGCGAGCTGGAATGGATTGGTCCGGGAGAAGGTCAATGCGGTGGCGTATAGGGCTGTTGTAGTGACCTAGGCTGCAGTCAGGTCCAACAAACGCGCGAGAGTGATTACGTAAAATGGTTTTAAGTTTTGTTATTTGCGCTCGGGTGAAGGTAGTCTGCGACAGGTCGATTTCGGTGGTAACATCGTGCCTGTTGTTCGCATTATGCATAGGCCTTAACTTGGGCAGATTGTGCTCCCAATTAACCTCTGGCGGGGTGTAGTTGTTGGTATTGTAATGCACGGAAGTGACCTGGTGTTTGGGGTTGACTATAGGGTACGCGGTGGCAATGTTCATGTTTTTATACAGTTGAACCGCGGTATACGAAGGGTTAGTTATTAGAATGTAGCAACGACCATTATTTTTGGGCTGGACAAGAGAGCGTCCAACTATGTATATAGAGTCCGATGGTCGTTGATTATCCTCAATCAAAAATGTGGAATTACTATGTGGAATAAAATTGTCTATCATTGCTTCAACGTAGTGTTTTGTACGTTTAGCAAGGGTAGTGCCTTGTGCGATCCGAACTTTGAACTGGTTTTGAGGAATTGTGGTTACATGGTTTATACTGATGGTGGGGTGGGTATCGCTGCCGACGGTTACCGTGTTATGATACATATTCAGAGAGACGTTTAGCCCTTGTAGATTGAGACTTCGAATGAAGTCCGTGCCTAGAAGCACAGGAGCTGGGCATTCGTCGTCTTTGGATACGTATATTGGGTGCACCAGTGAGTATTGTCCTATTGTAATTGGTAGAGTTATAGTACCTAATAAGGAGACTGCAGTTCCATTAGCAGTTTGGGCTTGAGTTTGGTTACGAGAATATGCGTGCGAGAGGGAGCTTAGCTTATTGGCTATGGATGCCTTCATGTATGATATGGAAGCTCCACTGTCTAGCAAGGCAGTGATTGAAGTGGAACCGATACTTATCCTTATGTATGGAAGGGAGGGCGGTGCATTATTAGAGACATGGTGAAGTGCATAAATCCTTGGAATGGAAAGGGGTTGTCTTTCCGAAGGGTACCCATGTTCAAGCAGAGAATTAATTTGAGCATTGTTTAGTCTATGGGGTGAAGCAAAATTGTGCGCTAAGTTGATAAGAGTGTCTGCTGCAGCAGTGCTAGTGCGTCGAAGGCAGTACAATTTGATAGAGCAGTAGCAAATGAAGACGAGAATTGCTATAATAAGAGGAGGAATTACTATCCATAGCGCGAGTGAGGTAAATGACCAAGTTATGCGCTCTACGCCGTCTGTTAACTTTTTGGTTGCGGCCTCATACATAGATTGTACGGTGTCAGCGACAGAAGTTTTAAGGTTGTCTACTTGGTCGAGGAATATTTGGTCTATGGTTTTGCGTTTGTAAAGTTTGTAAACTAAATTAAGGTTTTGTTGACGTAGAGCGTGCAGTTGAAAACGGATTGAGTGTGCAAAAGTTTGAGTGGGTTCGCTGTAAAGATTTGGCGCGTTGAACAAAAATGGTTTGGAGTGTTTAAGCATACCAGGGGGCAAAAGGTGTTGGGAAAATTTGGAAGGCCTGAATTTCTGGTATGGGCACATAGTTTTGGGCGAATCGTTGATTAAGTCATCCGATCCTGGTACAACAAACCAAAGTTCGTCAGCAATTTGTACGGGTGTTAACTCGTAACAAATGTGATTAACTTTATGATCGTGGTACATGGTTGTTATATTCGCCTTTTTACATTTGGTGACTAAGAGTGAGTTATTATGAAGAAGTGCCGTCACGTCAGTTCTATCCAAGAAAAGCCTGGCTGCCCATGTGGGATCAATTGTGCTTAATATATGAAGTTTTTGGTTTTCTACGTACTGTTTGCTACATACAGCATTAAAATGGTTCCTTGTAAAGCTATCTATATGTTGCGGGTCGGGTTTGTGGGTAGGCGGGTTAGTGACGGACTTGGAAGTGTTACCCGCGGTATTATCCTGCGCGACCTGGATAGGCGGGGTCCATATAGAGGTGGTATTGGGTAATGATGACGATAGGAAGTATGGTGGGGTGGGTCGGTCTGTGATGTCGGTTGGCGATCGCATCGGGAGCTTTCCAAATTCCATGTTGAGATAAGCGTCGAAGATGTCCAGTAGTCCAGTATCGAGGTCTCTTTGGATAGTTGATTCGGCATATGTGAGAGGTCGGTCGTTAGCGAGCGATTTGAAGTATTCCAGTTGTCGAGTACGATATTCGGCGTATCGTATGCTACGAAGTGTTGTTGTTTGTTGATCTTCACTTTCGTAGAGGCGACTGCGATTGAAAATGTTTTGGGATACATTCCACTTCCTTATTGCGTGCAGAATTCGAATGTCTGAGATTGGATGAGTGTCGAAGGATGGAGTTTCATCAGATCCAAACAGTTGAGGAGCCAAACGTGGTTGTTGTGTTACAAGATCGTATTCGGAAGTTCGGTTGTCAGTTAGAGTCAAAGTTTTTGTTGCTCTCCGTTGACGATTATTTGCTTGGTGTATAATGAAATCCTGGAGCATCATTGTGTTGGAGATGTTTGGAAAAGCCAGTATATGGTTTGAAGTTGTCCGATATCCTTGTGAAATGTTACAGAGTTGGAGGAGTCGATACGTCTTGAGAAAGTTTGGTTCGAATTCGAAGGCGAGCTCATATTCTGGTATTAGTACGTGTCGAAGTGTTACTAAGGCTTCGAATGTTTCCACTTCTTGGATTGGACACGACGGAAGTTCCGATGATGGTTGCCATACGATTACGGCGTCGTCCACGCGGCATGATCCATCGGGCATCGTACAGTTATCCATATTACCGAGCGAGCTTGCCATGGTCTCTTCATCTATGACGGCTATGACGTCTGTTACGAAAGAGTACGTACTGCGTGTGTAAATTGAGCTGCCAAGGAGCGGAAGGCTGATGTTTTGTTCTTCAATTTCTTGAGTTGAAAACAGTCCCGGTCGAGTCTCTGTTAAAGCGTGACCGTGGATAACCTTGTTCTTGATTGCTTCGTGGCAGTCTGTTGTGGAAATACTGAGTCGCTCCCGTCCGATTACGTGATGGGTGGTCCGAATGTAGAGAAAATTGTAGACGCGAACCTTTATGAGGTCACGAAAACATTTATGAGCTGGTATTTGCAGGTGGTTGCTTCGATCTGCGTACAGCGTGACGTTGGTACGGATTAGTGGTTCATTCGACGATACCGAGCAGTGGATTGCAGGAGGAAGGGCGAGGGCGTTGGCATATGGATTGGTGCCGCATATTTGGTATTCCGCACTTATGGCTGGGAGTCCCACTATACATAGTAATGCGAACAGACTAAAAATGTTCGCATTGTTCCTAATAGAAGGGAATCTACCATAATTGTTTTGCTCGTCCCCTACCGTTATTTTGGTTTTGATAGTTATTATTTGGAAAGCGCCTATTTTGCTGGTTGTTATTGTTGTTATAATTACCATTATTATAATTATTACGCGGCGGCCCAGAGTATTGGTTAATAATAAAAGTGAAACCTCTTAAAAATTGAGAACGGTTGGGTTGCCTAGATTATTATTGTTACGCCGAAAGGGGTTGTTCCACGAGCGAGGGGGACGTTGGTTGGTTGGCGGGTTTTGTGCAGGAGTCCCGTTGCGCGGTCCACGTAAATGATTGATTTGCGTTTGTAACTGGTCGACCTTGTCGCTTATCCAAACATGTTCGCGATGTTCTCTTTCAGCATTTGCCAAAACGACGTCGAAGTCATCTGAGAGACGACGGATCACACGACCAATTTCATTTTGATGAAGCAGTCGATCGCGAGTCGACGGGGAATTCCGGAACTTTCCCCTTGGAAGGCTGCCCTGGTCTTGGCCTTAACCCTGTCTGCGAACTCCTGGATGGACTCCTTGCCCTGCTTGATGTTCAGAAGCTCATCCCGTAGATTGGACAGCGCGGCACGGGATTTATACTTTGTAGCCAAGTTTAAAGTAAGATCGTTCCAATTGGATTTCTGCGCAGCCGTGACTTATTTCTATATATTCTTCCATAAACTGCTCAAACGTTCTATCCCCAGTCGCGTCAAATTTTTGGATTCGGTTATCAAAAAGGCGGCAGGATGTGCGCAGTGCCTCCGGGGTCAAAGCTTGGTTATTTTGTTGAGCCATGGGTACTGTAATTACTGAAGTGCTAGGAGGCGATAAGTTAATTGGAATGCCACTATAGGTTCCGCTGGGAGATTATCAACGGGCGATGGGGGTGCTGGTGAGGGTTCGAGACTTGGTGGGGGTGCTATTACGGGTGCTGCTGGGCTTGAAAGTAGTCTCTTAAGCCACTTAAACCGTTTGGGAAGCGGTGAGTGTAGGCCCTGTGTAGGGTCTTTCCTAAGATCTACGAAATTTGTTGGGGTGTTTACTAAATGCCTTTTGGAAGTTTTCACCGGCGCGTTTTTCAAGCGAAACGGATTAAATGGATTTGTGGCTGCCGTGGTAGTATGAGTTATTTTTTTTGTGCGAAAGGTTTTGTTTTTTTTTTTTTTGAAAAATTCAGCTAATGTGGTGGATTATTTACTAGTATATAAAAGAATTAAAATAAAAAAAATGAGTCGAATCAGAGTAATGAACTCTCTGATTCTGGCAGGTAGGGAGTATTGATCTCCCTGGTAGAGAATAGGGTCCGTCGATGATGTTGAGTCGCGTTACCATAAAAGTACGAATTTGTAATATTTTTCTGAGCTGTAATTTACTACCTCAGGTACCAAGAACTTTTATTAATTATCCCATCTACAGAACCTCGCGATTATTACAGCAGGGTGTGACGGCTCTTCTTTAGAGAAGAAGGAATGACGTTTTGACAGAACAGAACTAATCAACGCACCGAACATCGTTGGTTTTTTATATTTTATGGGGATGCCAGCCAAAATTTATCCAATTTTGTTATGCTCCATATTATATGTTCCCTCCTCAGGGCTATACTTTTAAAGGCCCTATGTAGCGGTGCCTGAGGAGAGGCATATAACTTTCTTTTTGTGGAGGCATTTTGTGCACAGAAGAAGAGAGAATAGAATTTATTGGCAACATTTATATGCGATGTTGTTGCCCTCTGCCTGATTGATATGGCCTTCTTCCCGTCCGCGATAATATATGATTACTTTCATGGTCACCATTGCTAATCATGTTTATAAATTCAATTATAAACTCAGAGCTTCTATGAGACATGCGAATTCCACGGAAATTTCTCGAGAAGCTCAAAAGGTCAAATTGGGAAGGCTGGATCTGGACGAAGTGCGCGTTGGTTTACGTCATGACGCCGCTCTACGTATTGAATGGAAAAACCAAATGGAATGTCAGGGAAGAGGAGCGCGCTGCATACAAAATTTTCCGCCACTGCAAAGCAGCTTCTTCTATATCAAGAATTTCCGATGGTTCTGGCTTTTCCGTTGGGAGCAGCCGTTAGCGATGTATTCTGATACCGAAGGGAGCGGCTTGTTGCTTTGAATTTGACCGATGACAAACGCTTTTCGACGGATCTTCAATGGCGGATAACTCTCTTACAAAAACGAGCGATTAGACGCCTGGGGAGTCAAAACTGCCTGAACTTTGGAGAAAAAAGAGCCGATTCCCGGTGGAGCCGCATGGTCCACATCAGCGTCTTCTAAACAGTTCCGTCAAAAGCAGACGCCAATGTTAGAAGCAGAGCTTCTGACGCAACCAAATGTGTCGTTATGACATTAGAAATTGAAATATCGTGATCCTTGAGCTTCAGAAATTGTGGAAAACATACATAGAGCTTTGATATTTTCGAGAATTTATCTAAATGCAGGAACACATAGACGATTGGCATTTCCGATCGACACTTCAACGATATCGTCCCGCCACCGATAATCGTTAGAATCACCACGAAAATTTCAAAAGCATCGGAGCTTTAGCCGTTAAAACGGAAGCAACGACAGACACAGCAACGACAGACAAGTGGAAAAGGATGTCGGCAACTCTATTCGAAGGTTATCCTTACTAGATATAAGCGAAACCCAAGAGATGTCAGATGTGCGTCATTTACGTGTACGCACATCCGGTCCTCAGCCAAAAGGAGGAATTTTGTTCGGCTCCATTTAACTTAACGTATACCAGCACTCGAGTTTTTTTTTCAGTTGTCGAAATTCGCTAAAACTTCGCCTATGGTTATTTGGGATCCAGAACACGAATCTATTGTCCGTTTTTCAAGTGGGTGGTCTCGGACCACCCATATCGACTACTTGGGTAGTCCAGTCAGGATCACCGATCTCGCTGAAACTTGTCTGTGGTGGTTCTCTGCTGTCCTGAACACGATGGTGAAGTCCGTTTTCCAAATGGCAGCCGAATACGATGCGAAAACGAACTTCCCCATCGTGTTCGAGACACTAGAGAACCCCATCGACAAAGTTTCACAGACCCGACGACGTGCGACCAGCGACGAATTAGTCGATATAGGTGGTCTCACCAAATTTCGACGACTGATTTGAACATGGAATTGAGCGAAACACACGACGACGAGCATTCTCGTCCAACGCGAAGTTTAGGTGGCCGCAAGCGACAAGAATGCAAGTCGTCGTGTTGTCGGGTCTGCAAGGGCCTATAGGCGGTCGCCATACTCACGGCGGCAACGGTCGCAGCGAAGCTAAAAAATCCATGGCTCGCCTCTTTAAAGCACTGCACTGGTATTTCAATCGTACAAGTCTACGCTCCCACGGAAGACGCAGCCGAAGATGAGAAAGACACTTTCTATGAATGCCTTCAGAATGTTATAGAAGAACTGCCTCGGCGAGATTTGAAAATGGTCACGGGCGACTTCAACGGACGAGTAGGAGGTGATCGAAGAAGCATTGGAAGAACAGTCGGAGCTTTCGCAGCGTCAGATATTCTGAGTGACAATGGTGAGCGATTGGTTTCCTTCTGCGATTTCAACGATCTGTGCATCGGGAACACGTTTTTCTATCACCGGAGCATCCACAAGAAAACCTGGAGATCGCCAAACGGGGCGACTGCAAATGAAATCGACTCATATGCATCAGCCGGAGATGGAGAACGTCAAGTCAATGATGTACGATATACAGGTGGTCTGAGATCACTACCTGGAATCGTTTCCAGATCCTTGGCGAGTGCGAAGACATTGACGAACACTGGGAAACCTTCAAGGATGCGATGTGCAAAAGTGCTGAAAACACAATAGGACGAAGAAGAGGAAAGCGAAGTGAACAGTGGATTCAAGAGGATACCTGGAATGCGATTGATGAACGCAAACGAACCAAGCTGCAGAGGGAGTGCGCAAGGTCGACTGAAGAGTTGAAGGAGTCAAGTGAAGCTTATTCAAAGCTTGACCGGCAAGTCAAAGCCCTGTGTCGCCGTGATAAGAGAGCATGGTTTTCTCAGAAGGAGAAAGAAGCACAAGCAGCAGCGGGTAGTGGCGACTCAAGGACGCTATACCGAATAGTTGCGGAATTGACAGGGACACGATGCAATACGTGTGTTCCAGTTAAAGACAAAAACGGCAGACTACTGGTTAGCGAGGCTGAACAGAACAACAGATGGATTGAACACTTCCGCGAGGTATTCAACCGACAGTGGCACTGTCATTCGATGACGGTGAGGCCATGGAAGAGTTGAGCGTCATCACTGGTCGCATAACGGTGAACGAAATAAAGGCAGCACTGCAAAGCCTCCAAAACAAGAAAGCGCCTGGGCTTGACGAGATTTCAGTGGAGATGCTGAAAGCTGGAGGAGCATTGGTACTGAAGCAACTTGCCACTCTGTTCAACGAATGTTGGCGAAAATCCAACGTGCCAGAAGATTGGAGAAGAGGTGTAGTTGTGAAACTACCAAAGAAAGGAAACTTATCAGATTGCGGGAACTGGAGAGGCATCACTCTGTTGTCGGTGCCGGGTAAAGTTTTCTGCACCGTCTTGCTGCGAAGACTTCGAGATGCAATTGATAGTCGGCTGCGTGAGGAACAAGCTGGATTCAGAAGTGGAAGATCGTGTTGCGAGCAAATTTTTTCGTTGCGTAACATAATCGAACAGTGTCTGGAATAACGCCACCCGCTGCAAATTTCGTGGACTTCAAAAAAGCTTTCGACAGTGTTCACCGCGAATCATTGTGGAGAATTCTCGGTTTTTACGGAATACCTGAGGCATATGTCGCGACTTTTAAAAGTCTGTACATGAACTCCACCTGTTGTGTGAAAACGAATTTCGGGAAGACTGATTTCTTTGAAGTTACCACAGGAGTTCGACAGGGGTGCGTTCTATCACCCATGCTGTTCAACATCGCCTTGGACTTCGTAATGAGGAGGACAACCACTGCAGTGCAAGGAGGCATCCAATGGTTCGGCGGACGCCTTGTAGACCTGGACTTTGCCGACGACGTTGCAGTTCTGGCCGAGGATAGCGTTGCGCTCCAGAGAACAACTGAATGTCTTGGCGATGAAGCAAGCAAGATTGGACTGCGTTTAAGTTCCGAGAAGTCAAAGGTCATGCACGTAGGAAATGGGACCCTCGGAGGAGATGTATACGTAGGAACAGGTCGATTGGACGTAGTCAATAAAAGACTAAGACCACTGTGGACATCGTCTTCAATTTCAATCGACGTAAAACTGCGGTTATACTCATCAATAGTTGTCCCTACTGCGATATATGCTAGCGAGACATGGAAGATGTCAACGAGTAACGTCAGACGGCTGAACGCTTTTCACTGCAAGTGCCTGAGGCGAATATTGAAAATACGCTACGCTGATCTCTACGAAACGTTCTCCTCGTGGGTGGTCCCACGGAGATCATCACAGGTCCTCCCATGAAGATCAGCTACACCCAACTGTCCAAGTGAAATTTCTCTTTCTCAGAAAGTTAGCGCCACTGTAATGCACCCACCGAGGTGAGCTCCTTAGATGGTTTCCTACAGAACGTCACCTTCGTGCTCAATCCTATGAATATAATAGACGCACACCTGTTCCAGTGAACATTTTTGTTTCTGAAGGAGTAGCACTTACGAAAATCGATTAGATTTTCACAAAGAGGAAAAGACAAAATCGAATTGATCTCAACTAAACTTCATAAAATTAGACCTCAAGTCTGAGCAGTTCACAACGGCAAGAGCAACACCTTTTTACATAAATTGTGAGTGAAGTTTTTGAACGGCCGATGGTAGGAAGCTGAACGGCTGGTAAATGTATACTACATAACGAAGAACAGAAAGGCGTAAATGGACGCAGTAATCAAAAAATTAGTAAAAATTCAAAAGAGACACGTAGCTTACTTGAAATCTGCAGCTGAGTAAATATTCCAACTAGGACTTGCAGGCAATGCAGTAAATGTAACATAATAACAGATAACACCGCACCCATGCATCTTTACATCATTATATTATGCCAAAAGTTTGCGCTCCTAGTGGCCATTTTTTTTACCCACACCGTGTAAGGTGTTCGGTTTGGCTTTAGCGGGCATATTTGAAGTACCAGCAGTACCCATCTGATTGACGAAAGATTGCGTAATACAAGATCAGATCGATCTCCTCCATCTTACGTGGGAAGTGTATATGATACAGTAAATGTCTATAATATAGTAAATATGATTAAATAAAAAATGCATCTGTAACGATGAAAACAAAAAATAATTGAACGAAACAATAGTAATAATATGCAGAAATATTTGTAATTGCAAACATTTCAGATTATGTTTGCAATTAATATATTCGCAAAAAATCAGGTAATGTTAATCAGTTTCATAGTGCGTTAATTCCACTCTGATACCGTTGGAAAACCGGTGCTATGTGGATTCGGGGTGCTGGGTGCTTTTCTGCAATATTGCGTCGAATCCATGTTGATTAACATGTTCACACTATCATATCTACCATTGTATCATTGTCGTGTTGTGAATATTTCTGTAGAGTTTACATGTGAAACCGTGTCAAAGGCGACGTGGATTCGACGCAATATTGCAGAAAAGCACTGTGCACCCCCAACACACATAGCGACGGAAAACCTCGTCATCAAGGAAAGACATCGTACTATGGAAATGGAAAGAATGAAAGAAGAGGCACGCAACAAGGCCGCACATCTGGTCTTCTAGATATGCTAAAGGCAATTGAAGTGCATCCGGAGGGGCTCAGATGGACCCCGTCCGAAAGCTAAGCGAATCTGGCCGGCACACGAGTAAGGCGAGCCGACTCGAACGGGTTAATTGGTGGAAACTGATGACACGACACGCATCAACGGAGATCTGACGTGAGGAAGCCACTCGTTGCAACGGATGATGACGGCAGCATTCAGCTGAGCAGAAAAACACGACTAACTGTTGAGCCAACAGTGGTATCACAGCTTAGGTCTGTCCGAATTACTGCTCTGCTCACTTTCGAAGGAATTGGAGCCCAGAGTGGTCTTTAAGTCTGCCAGACTTCTACTTTCGCTAACATTCACGATTAGATTATCGTCACATGGTTAATCGTCAACTCACAAGTTTGTAATTGTGTTTCTTCTGTTGGTCCATTAGTTCCTATTGTGATGTTACAAGACGAATTCAACTAACAAAGAAAAAGACTGAGCGAAAGAAAGAGAAACCAGCTGAAGGTAGATGCAGGGGGCTTGCAAAATGTCTGTGAAAAATACCACAGAGACAAAACTTCCAATGGCTCAGCAAAGCGGAAAGGCAGCAGTTGGACATGGAAGATAATTCGGTCAAAAAGCGAGAAAATCAAGTCCACAAAGATAACGACAGATTCAGACATAGTAAAAAATTTAAATTTTTCAAATATAGGCCATTGTCGTGAGCCAAAGACAAAAGAGCTCTCTGAGCAGGTAAAACTGCAACCTTCATGATAAAAGGCAAAGTGGTCGGCGTTGATCAGTCCCCGAAGGACGGGCCGCTGCTATACCAGTGTCTTTACCTTACCAGACAAGTCTGGTACCAATTTACCCGACCCTAGGAGGGATGGAAGACTGGGTCAGCCCACGCGGAGATCGATCTCTCGACCATAATCTTAATGATTTTCAACAAAAGTGGGAGGAAACACAGAAATAAATAAATAAATATCAAAATATTTCCTCGTCTATTACGAAGAATTCAGCAGTGGTACCAAACAAATCTTATGCAAAATCTCTAAAGCCACGCGTTCAAAAATAGAAAAAAGCTCTTCCTCTACTACGATACAGCACCATTATTCGAACTGATGCGGATGTGATGGCAAACAGAGCTCTATGAAGACCTTCTGAGCAATCCTTCATTCTTACTCATGTCCAAAAGCAATTAACTAATTTCAGGAAAATATAATAGTAGTAAATAGTAATAGCAAATATAATAGTAGTAATAATAGCAAAATAATATTAAAATATAATAATAGTAATAATAGTAAATAGTAATAGTAAATATAATAATAGAAAATAGCAGCCTGCTTGCTCCTCAAAGCAAATACCCAGCAAAGGTTTCAGATACAATTTTCAACTAGCGCATTAACGGACGGAGTTGGATAAGGTTCCCGAATCTGAGGCTGTCCTACTGCTGAAAATAGATAAGTGAGCTAATCTGGTTGTCTCAGATTGTTTCCGACACACTCGAATTTTTGCTCCGAACGCAAATCGAATCCGTTCGTGAGAGCGAAGAACACGCATCGTCTGACTGATAACAAGGATGGGATTTGAATGCCACTTATTCGTAAGAACAACGGGGCCAAGCGGTAGATGTTCTGAAGATCTATCTGGACAACGGTATCTTTTACCACAAGAGAGTGGCGTTTGTTGGATATGGGCCTGTTTGGCAACTTCGTCCTTCGCCCCATCGAGAAGAGCAACATAGCTGTAAATAATCAGCTAACTTCTCATTACACTATATTCACTTGCCGAAAAAACAAAGCTAGACAGAAGGGTGTCACTTGTACGCAATTTTGACTTCTATGGTTAATATAATAGGGCCCGTGTGGTGCAATGTTAAGAGGCGCTACTGGCACCCGCACGGTCGGGCGATCGATCCCGGTACGGGCTTAATAAGCCTTCCGTCGCTCCGGGGTCGGGTAAATTGGTACCAGACTTGTCTGGGAAGGTAAAGACACTGACTTGGTATAGCGGATGGCCCCCACATGTCATTGTATAGGTCAAACACGCATTCACCATGCTTCTACGATTCTGAATTGAACGCAAGTGCGGCGCGCGTCCTTGAGGGACTGATCAATGCCGACACCTTTACCTTTCACCTTTAATTAAAGTTACCACTATGCTTTTGCTTTTTTTCTCGTTGATGAACTATTTGTTCAGCTTTGTTTCAGCCCCTTTTATGTGTCAGCGTTGGTGGTGATTCACCACGAAGGTTTAATTGAGTCCTGAATTAATAATTTAGTAATAAGAGCTAATCAGCATTGTCTGACAGAGCGAGACGATATAAACACCGCTAGGACATGCATAATTTTATCTGATGAATTAGTAACTTTGAGTATTTACAGAGAATTAATCGACAGTTAACGAGAATTAAGCACGGTAAACACTAAGAAGGGTAGGGAAGCAGACGAAAAAAGGAATAAAAAGAAGTAGGAGACTGACGAAACCTACTGCAACATACCCTTGTTCAAGTACTCCTGCTTTAAGCGAATAGTATGTTTTATTTGTCGAATATATTACGTTGCACTTTATAATGTAAAGTATCTAAATATAAATAAATACAAAGGTAAATGTAAATGTAGTATGAATAATAAAGTCTCCGAAAACCCCATGAATAGCAGGTAATTAAGGATAGGGAAAGAACAATGAACACGATCATTTTTGAGAACACACTGAACGTTCAGGGATCACTTGCAAGGATGGTGAATACAAGAACAGACATCGCTACAAAGCGAACAGCAAAGCATTTTGAAGCGGAAAAAATGAGTAGACATCCAACAGGTAAATGTAAATGTAGTATGACCTGCGACGTAGCGGTTGAGTGGCTTAAGCTGTAGGGGAGGAAAATCGTAGGCGGGAGGCGTTGACTAGAGATATTTGGCTAGTAGAAATTATAAAGTCTCCGAAAACCCCATGAATAGCAGGTAATTAAGGATAGGGAAAGAACAATGAACACGAGACCTGAAGTCGCATGCGATAATGTAACAGGTACAATTGACGCTAATCATTTTTGAGAACACACTGAACGTTCAGGGATCACTTGCAAGGATGAAAAATACAAGAACAGACATCGCTACAAAGTCAGATTTTGTAGTAGTTCAAAAGGAGAAGGAACTTCAGCCGGATCACGGCATTGAAGGTTACTAATTTCTGGGAGGTCTCAGCATACCCTAGAAAACGTAGTATTAACCAACATCCAAGATTGAATTTGAATTAAAAATCGTGAAAAGATGGACAAGGATGAAAGACTGAAATTATCACGATAGCTCAGAACTGACGTTCTTTAAATAGAGTGTCTATTTAAAGGGGCTAACAGCAGTAACGCACGCGCTCTCTACCGGCGAATTACGGTATACAGTGTACATGACTTACGGTAACGGTCCGCAGCGCAAACCGTGGATTACTGTAAACCCGGAGGCCAGTCGCGACGCAGCTGCGCGCGCGCGTTTGCCACCGCAGGATTACTGTAAGAGAAGCGCACAGACCAGAATACTGTAACCATATGTCGTTAGTAATTGAACGAATGAATTTACTGTCCTTGTTATAAACGCTATGAAACTGATGATTTCTTTCAATGTCAATAAAGGGCACAACATACGGAAATTGTAAAATAAACCAACACCAATCGGAAGCAAATAATTTTAAAATAGGTGGAATGGTAAAAAAGGTGCAAAGCAGGTGGACATAGACATTGGTGGCGATGTGGACATAGTGGCTTCTACCGCATATCACTTTATCTTACGGTGCTTGGTTCGCGTGGTGTTGTGGTAAGAGGCGCCACTGACACCCGCACCATTAAGCGACCGATCCTCGCACGTACTAAAAATGCCATACATACCTACGGGCCGGGTTAAATGATTCTGGCTCGACTGGGAAGGTAGGTGCACTGAGTTGGCATAGTGGCTGGACTGATCGACCATTTTGCCTTCACTTTTACACACTTTGATGGCACTTCGTCTATCGGCACCTACACACAACTTGAATTTAGCTTGTTAGGTTTTTCATGAAGTGGGAAGGCCACGAAACACAGTCGCGGATCACCACTGCATAAAAAATGCACATGAAACCGTAAATAGTTATGAGGGCGTTGAAAGATAAATGACTAAAAGGATATGTAAAAAAAGGATGTAAAAAAGTTGAATTCATGGAATTTTTACGAAAGTTTCAATGGCAAAGCTGACTCGCGTCGTGCTTGCGGCGCATGCAATATCTGTTTACACTTCATACAGGGCGTGAATCAGATCACAGAGATCTCTCCAGAGACTACGAGGGACATGCTCATTTGGAGGCAAAATTATCTCGAGTAAAACCGTCACGTTACGAATGGAACACGAATGCGGCAACTTTTGCTATGTGTATATTTGCTTATTTACTTATTCGCGATGTGGACCAGAACCGCACGTGGAAATATGGAATAGTCTCAAGACACTTCACATTAAAAATGATTTCAGAAGCAACGACTACTTCCTAAAATATGTTAAGCGACAATTAATTAAACAGGCTAGTAGATTTCGAAACTTCGAGCAGCACCTCTACACGAGAATGTTCGAAAAAAGAGCATCGCCTTATAGATATAAAGAACTCCTCTAGCTATACATACAATAGTTTCTCAGAACCTTCAATGGATTAACAAATAATAAAAAAATAATCAACAACATAAATGATTCGTCCAAAGCTTTTATCATTCCCATCCCTTCACATTGTTTTTCATTGTGCTTTGTACGCTTATGGACACGACTAACGGTCCCTCGGATCGTCGTTTTATGGAACCACGATTGTGCGTACTCGTTAAACAAATCAAATTAAATCAACTGCTTGATAGTTTGATCGAGATGACAGACACTTGTGGCTTTTCCTGTTGTTTTTTTTCTGTTTATTTGAATAGACCAGTAAATATCGGAATTTTTTGGCGCACCTCTGCACGAGAATGTTCGAAGGAAAAGAGTGTCGCTTACCAGATGTAAATAGAATCTCTAGCTACATGTGAATACTAACTCTCAAAGTTGAGGAATACGCTGCAGAATTTCATCAAAGGTTTTTGGTGAACTTGTGCAATTTAACTGATATCAGTGATGGAGGAATGTAAATGAAAACACTGTTTGATTCCGACTGTACTTCCGGAAAGGAAGAATTGACTAAAAAATCAAAATAAGAACAAATAAGAGCAAATAAAGTAAACAGATATCTATACAAAAATTTGTCATGCTGGTCCCGGCAGGAGTGAGAGCTTTGATATAATTTATTATAATCTATGGAACAAACATAAAGTACAACTGCTCGATAAGAACACAGTAAGGAAGACTACCTTCATCAGAGGTCGGAGAGGGGCGTGGTCTTCTGAGGTGACCATGATACAGTGACCGATACCGTGACAAATTCATCGATTTTTTCCTCACTCACAATTCTGATTTAAACGTCTAGACGACGTGTTTGAAAACGTTGAAATTTTCGCAAAATGCCAAAAGCTGCAAAAATCGCAATCGGCAAAAAAATTTCAAGCAGACCACCAAGTGTTGAAAAGAGCAGACTTCCTTGTGTAATGTCTAGGCGGGCGGAAGACCTCCATCAGCTGGTGTCCTAAAACATAACGCGGGTTGGTCCCGAGGGCAACAGACGGGGAAAACCGACGAGTTCTCGTCTGGGGCACGCAGAGACCAAAGGGTGATTGTCGACGACGAGTAGAAACATTTCGATTTCAAAGGCTCACCTCATCTACGCAACCGGCCTTCTTGTTTGCGGCTAGTTTTCTATGATGTCAAAGTATGCGTGTTCGATCATTCAAAAATAAAGCTTTCGTTCTTTTTGTTGTGCCGTACATAGAAGACAACGGACCCATCGCACCGCATATTTCATTAGTTGGGCCTGCTACATTAGGTTGTTTTGGGAGCTCGTAAAGAATGTCAGTCGAAAATATGTACTTGACGTCAAGATCGAATTCACGCCGCACATGTAACACAGAACCGTGATAAATGTGGTATAGGTGGGCCGCAGATCAACTTCGTGGTTTAATTTGGTTTAATTACCCAAGTTTGAGATATAAACTGGATTAATTATATATTTCTCTACATTACGAGAAGATTTTGAGCTTTTGGGGAAGATATTCGATTTTTCAGGCACGTTTCTATTCAAAACATAATGTTGTAAGATCATCCTTCCTTACTGAGGAGTCCCGGGATGGCCTTACTCTTTGCTAATAATCGTCTAAGGGTAGGAACGAAACGGAAAAGATTTTCTGTTGGTTCGCTTGTTTGTTTATTCTGTAAAGGTCACAGAGGAAAGATCCTGGAATTCATTCCAAAGTTTTTCTGAATAGCTAGACTGGGTAAACTGAAAAACCCCTTTCTAAAACAACGGTAGACCAAACAAACAAAAGAAACTATTAGAGTTAGTTTGAGAGAAATCATAACACGCTAGGAATTAGCCCATATTTTTTTCAATTTTTAAGCGGTGTTCAAGTCGAGTTGCAGCAGAAAGTGAGCGAAAGTGAGAGTCAGTGAAGAAGTCAAAAAAATGGGATAGGATAGAGAATATCCTCTATCAAAAATTGTACTGGAAAAACGAAAGCGTTAAGAGCGCATCCAGGCTACGTTCCTGTCTTAACTGGGACGCCATCTTCAGAATAACCTAATACCATTAAAACAAGCTTCTCCACCACGAGGCTAATCACGAGCTGTTGAGCCGCTTAACTTATAAGTTTCGAAATATTCGATTAGCGACTTCCACAACGTTCCATATATTTACCACATTAATTGGACGCTAGCATCTTCGAAACCCCCAACCTCTTATTTCCGGCTGAAAGTGAAATGCCACGGTGAGTAGCTATGACGTTACCATTCTTGAATAAAGTACATTGAATGCATAATAAAATAAAGGATGAAAGTAGCGTCAAACAGCTCGAGGCCTCCGTAGGATGGTTGTAACCCATAAATTATTTAAAATTTATCTAATTGCAATGCAACGAAGAAACGGAACTCATTTTCTTCGATCATCAGAGGTGCTGTCTTGACTTGCAGTAGAAACAGTTTTCGAAGTAAACAAAAGTTAAAATTCGGTCAAAAAACTGCTTTTTCAAAAATTCAAAGCCATGAGATCGGCATTGCTGGACTGGTAGGCCAGCAAAGCGGCCTAGAAGTCTGTGCTGTGGCAAGCGGGATGTGAGTCGCTTCTGAAGGGAAACATCGCGTGGGCGCGCATAGGAAATGCTGAAATTTGAAAATGTCAAAACAATGTCCAATTGAATAAACAGATTCGTCTAAGTATAGTTGGAAGCGTTGCGATTACACTTTAAAAACAGATATCACGGATACCATCCTACAGCTCTATAGAGGCAAGAACTCCAAAGCGAAAGTGAAAAAAGTGAGAAATATGACTTCCAGATTATCTGTGCTTATGTAAACATGAGCGTAAATGAACAAATCGAATTTGAAGGCGAGGACGGCGTCTGTCCGTAGAAGGGGAAAGCGACAAAACAATAAAATAAAGAACAAAGGTAGATGGCAGCAATATAAAAGGGTACCTGTAGTACTCCTGGACATTGTCGGAACTTTTGGAAATGTATATTTTTCTGATGTTTTTCCTCGAACTACTCTTAAAATGTGACAACTTCTACACGTGCCCTCCCGAAACTTGGTTTTTTTAGCAATATGAATCTCACCCAGTGATGAATATACTAAAAAGTTTAGAACTGACTGGAAAGGAAATCAGTAAGTCAAATAAAATTGAAAAAGATTCTGAAGGAATAAATTCCTCCTCTCAAGAGACGAGCTCAACCATTTCATAGACTGATACTGATTCGTAAAAGTAACGACACGATTCAAAAAAAAAGTTTGGAGATTCCACAGTTTTCGACCTTCCCCTCCAGGAGCAATATCTCGTGAGTAGCCTCCAGACACATTTCCCTCCGACCCTGCAAAACAAAAGCACTCCAAAAGAATGGCTAATACTGCGGAAAGATGGACGACTGCTAAAACGCTTATTTCCTTTTTCGCTTATGTGCTTTTACGTATTTAAGGTACATAATGCGAGTTGTATGTTGCCTCTCATACGTAGCCTCGACCTATGTATTCTGAATAAATAAATAAGTGAATGCATAAATAAACTCAGTAGAACAAGTAAATCAAGCACTAAATGGAGCTGATTTGATTCGACTCAAGAACCTCAACGAATCCCACGGCCGCTCTCAACAATTCACCACCAGCAACGGTAACGTGAAAAGCTTAGAAGTTTTAGAATTTCTTCTTTTCGTAGACTATGCAGCCAATTTCACGCTCATAAACTATGAAGCACTTCTTTAGCTCTGAGAATTCTCAAGACCTCGGCCAGAAACACCGCTAAAAGCGATCCAGAAGCAAAGCAGCAAGCTGTCTAACTTGAACCACACCAGTTGCTTATGGCTAACTACTTTAAGATGACAATTTGATGTTGGATCAATTGAATGCCAACGAGTTGCTCGCCTGCGTCAAAAAATGTAAAGTTATAAAATTGTAAACATGCAAGTAATCGATACTTATACTTACATAAGTACTACATCGATGTTTGATTCTTGCCCTTTGCTTTCTTTTACCCAGTACAATGACCTAATAAAAATTGATTAGAGAAGATTTCTTATGATCAACTCAACACTTTAATCGACCAATACCTATTTGATCATTTTGTTTAAAAAATCCAATGGATTAGAGCGACGTCACGACAGCGGATGGCTTTTGAAGGACTTCTTACCCACAAACATCGATGTAGGGCTCAACAATAACGGAACGGATTAAAAACAACTTTCAACAAAATATTTAAAAAAAAACACTATCAAACTGATGGATGAGTAAATACGAACTATATATAACATCAGAGTGTTTTGTTTACAGAATATATCAAAAATCGAAGAGATAACAAGTCTAAACACCAAATTACATACATTAGTTCGTTCATAATTTTTCAACTTTTTCCTTTTCTTTGTTTTTTATTTTCCTCCTTGGGCAAGAATTAAGTATCGGTTTCCCATTTGAAACGAGTGGTGTGAGGCCATATCACAATTTCTAGTGAAAGGAATGGTGGATGCTGTTCGACAAAGACGCGAGAGAGGAAAGTTGCATGGCTGAGAAGATTCTAGCAAACGATGGGATAATCTCCGTTCCCAGACGGACGCGGCACAAATACCTAAGGCTGGCCTGGACGCATTAATAAAGCAAAAACCGAACCCGAAGGGCGATTCTCATGCAACGTTAGAGATCCAACTTCAACGCAAGTCTGTCGATAAATGAAGTGCATGGGTATTTACGTCAAGTATGGTAAGTGAGAGAACATGAAAACGAAGCTGAAAAAATCAAAAATTAACCTATCGGTAAAGAAATCTCTTCGAAAACATCTTGCTAAGATTATCGCCGGACCAGCTTGAGAAAGTACAATATGTAGTAATAAGTATAGCCTATTAAAGTTCCAGTACTAGAAATCCAAATTCACTAATACTTTGAGATCAGATAAACCAGTATCATCAGCCAACATCAGCCGAATTATGAATAATTCAACTTAGATTTTTTCGAGAAAACCTTCACACGTCCTCACTCAAAAGATCGATAATGTCGAAGAAAACCCCAGGTCTTGCGGCAATTTTTAAGGGAGGATAGTGGATAAAGTTGGAGCCGCATTTGTGAGCAAACGAGCAGCAACAACGAGCTAGCAGCTTCGATGAGCAATAGTTTCGATTCGATCTCCGTGGTCATAATCGTCGAAACCGTCCCAAATGCTACAAGTGAGAGTCACTACTGAAATAGTCAAACAACAAATTTACATTTACAAAAATGGCAAAAAGTGTGGCAGGCGAGAAGACGAACAAACACGTCCCAAAGCCGGAAAGTTGAAGCGAGAAAGTACACGAAAAACGTCTACCTTTCTGAAAATTGGGGCCGACTTATTCATGCGACTTTAGCGCTATAGAAGAGAATGTTCAGCTGGCCATATGACCACATTCTATTCGAGCTCACGAATCACAGAAAAAAATTGATAGATAATCGATTGCGCTATGAATTGTGAACAGTGCTATCTCTACTGGATCGATTATTTTCATTCCAGTGCCGAAAAAAATCGAAATTTTCCATCGAGGGAGACCAGCAGCTTGGGTCAACTCAAGACGAGGGTGTCTCACATTGCGAATGTCCAGGTCGTTTAAAGTGAACCGAATGAAAAAATACCCCAAACGGTTTTTGAAACGGTAGACCATTAAATTTCAAACATCAAAAAACCACAAGAAACAGATAGCCCGCTGTTTGCGGGAGTAAACGCCAGGTGACCCTTGGGAACTATTTTCACAGTCAAGCGTTGTTGTTAATTAAGCGACTGCTGTCAAAAGAAATATCTGAAAAAGCTACTTATTTGACAGCGGCTTGAACTAATTAATCTGACAGTTGGCCAATACATCAAAAAGGGCGACAAATAAAAATTGATTCGTCTACAGGAGGAGGAAATCCGTTTTATGACCGGTTCAACATAGTTACACAAAAATGTACAAGGTTCAGTTCTGAGAAGCCGACGATCTATGTGTGGCCTTCTGATCTTGATCAATCGACGGATATATCTGGAACACTTTCTATAGAGCGTGTCATAGCTGCCCCGCCCCTTGACTTTCCTAACGTCTTGAAAGAATTGTTTAGCCTAATCTTTTTCTGACAATTTATGCTGAGAAATTGAAACCCATCACCTGAGAGTCTCATCGTCAAGGTCAGGCGATCGCAAAAAGTATAAGGAACCCTAAAAGAACACTCTAATATTTTCGAATCTCCGTGAAATGATATTGACATGTATCTCCGAAAACCAAAAATCCAAAAATCTACATGCTGAGAAAATTTAAAGAAAACCAGTTGTTGAACACAAAGAGACAAACCATAAGAAATGTCCAGCACGACCATCAATCGGCAAGCTGCAAAGCAACATTTCGCTCATGGCACGCTCTTGCAACTCTCTTCATGTTGCGTTCTTTCATCATTAGGCAGATGGTTGAAAATGAAATTGTTCTTTTTAAATGGTGAGAAATTATATTATTCACCCAGTGGTTAACAAAGGGATTGGAGATTTTGAAAAGTTGAAGCAAACGGTGAATGTTCTTTGACTTCAACCGAACAACAGGTTCAGCCTCGTTACTCTTCTACGGCATTTTGCAGTATTAAACATTAAGTTGATAAATTGAATACTAAATATTAGTGGATCTTGAGAGCATAAGAATTTTCAAAAAAGGCCGCATAGAGCCACCCCACACAGATATGAAGTTAACATCATTGGGTAATCGCATCGCTTCTGCATCGTTAGGTGACGAGTAATTCATATCGACGCAGAAGCTTGCGTTTTTCTGCGATTACGAAGTCTAATTGTTTTTCTGGAGACGAGCGGAAACTTGCCGATCACATTACCAACACTTGAACAACGATCCGAATATGTACTCCCTTATCTTCTTTTCTACGACAGGGGAAACATTGAATAAGATATTTCGCAACATCTTGTTATTACTTGAAAAGCCAATTCAGTAGATCCTTTAAGATAGACAATGAGTAGCTATAAATACCATGGAGAAGATGCTTCGCCATGAAGCCCTTCAAGATGTGAACAAAGAAGAGCAAAAATGAGAAGAGTCGTTCGACTATTTTAAGTACCGTTCAAAGAACCGCCTTCATACCCATTGCAGTCGACAACAACATTTCGATATCACTCCAAAAACCACACAATTTGTTCCGATTTAAGTAGTCTGTGTGTGTTTTCTACAAATTTTTCCAAGTGAAAATATATCGTTCCAGATTTTAAAAGTAAAAGTCGAGAGTAAATATTTATATATTTATTACATGAGCTACGAGTAGCATCATGCACAGTAATGTAGGCGACCGAGGAGAGAAAAGCACACATTCAAAGTTGTCAGATAGTAGTCAAAAAGTATACAAGGGTGGAAAAAACATAGGTCACCTCAATAAAACAAGAAACTAAAAAGGAGAAAAGTTAAAATGACCAAATTCAAGAACAGGAATGATTAGCTGGATAACCGACAAGGAATCACGAACTCAGAAACTTCTCTAGACTATTTTTGAATGTGTGGTAGCCAACAAATATGCTATACTTTTAGCGGAACTTCTCCAAAGAAGAAATAACTCTAAGCGTGAAGAAAAGGCGGCGAAGGTTGTGTTTTGCGCTGACTACATGAAATTTAACGGCATCACCGCGGGTGTTTGAGCCTCTTAGCGAGAACATATCACCTAGCATAATACTTGTCTTGCTATGTACAATTTTGTATAGTAGGAGGAGATCATTTTTCAGCCTTCTCAAGAATCAAGAATTTATCGAAAATCAAGAACTGATCAAGATTCATTCTTTCCCTGTCACATTATGAAAATGGTAAATCCAGATTCCTGCTCTCAAACAATAGAAGTGGGTATTTCTACAGATTTTCAACTGGACCGACCATAGAAAGCAGTCAGAAGAATTGTCTAGTTGCAAATTGGGATGAACTTGTGATGAGAAATGTGAAAGAAAATTAAATTTTCGAAGAGGGCAAAAGTACTAGCAATCAGAAGAGAGAAAAGGCGTGACCACATCCACGGTCGATGAAGGACATCAAAGAGCAGCATCATTGAAAATGAATATTCTCTAAGATGCTGTTCTGAGATTCACTAAGCTTTTCGAGTGGAGGGCTTTGAATACGGACATGAAGAAGAAGCTTAAAAATAAGGAAGAAGGCGCTGCTTATCGAATGACATTCATTTCAGTTGATCATAACTGGATTCCGCACAAAAATCCAAACTTTTTTATACGATATCTCGGTATCACATGATAGAATTCTGCACATAGTGTTGAAATCATTCCCGTCGTATACTTTATGATTGTGCCTTTCTAGCGGTTATGATATGTTTGCTACCTCTTCTTTTACTAGCCAATTGTTCATTTAAACGTGCCAACTACTGGTCTCCCCACTGCACTTGCCGTTGCATATCCTTCATTCAGTCCCATACGCCACACAACTTACAATCTCCATTCTTTCCGTAAGGACATCATTTGGGATGTTCATTTTGAACATCATTTTGACCACGAACAAGGCATCGCTGTATTGCAGAGAAGAATGCATCAGAGACGAAAGGAAGACATAAAGGTACGCGGTCTTGGAAGGGTGGTACGCGCTGAGTAGTGGTTCTTCTTCTGTGGTGTGATGTCTTAATATAGCCGTTCTGAAAGGCTATTCTGGAATCTAAAATTACCGAATGACGTCGTCCTGCGTCACCCGTGCACATTACTGATCACTCCTACATTAATACATTAATACAAATATATTAATACATTCTTTTCGTAAGGACAAACAACGCAGTTTTCAGGAACGCACTCAATAGTTTAATACGTACTAACTGTCGTTTGATGCTGTCATTAAACAATGTTTAACGTTGTGGTTATAATAATAAATTAAATCCTCCTACTTACCTCGTTCAGCACAGCGGCACAACGCTAGCAAAAGGACACGCCGAGAATTAATGAAGATAAAACGCAGACAAGAAGGTAAAAGGTAGAGATGTTGATCAGCCTACTAAAGATACATTCCAAAGTGATTTGTGGCGGGTGACTCAGAATCGTAGTGGCCCTGTGGGGCGAGCCGCTACACTACGACAGTGTTTACATCATTAAATACGTTTGGTACCAATTTACTTGTCCCTGGACCAGCTACGTCCCTGTCCCTGGAAGGATTGCCGGATTGGGTAGCCAAGGCGAGGAGAGATCGCGAGCAGCCAAGGCGAGGATAGATCGCTCGACCTTGCGGGTGTCAGTATCGTTTTTCACCACTTTTTCATGCACGCCTTGAGCTTAGGCAATACTGCAGATATTATTGAAACTTGTCCAGAACCTCAAAAATTGGCAAGAATTCAGAGCAACGAATGGCATCATCTGGTGAGCATCAAGAGACTATTCCTCTCCGCTGACGCAATGAATTCCTTCACGACGTTCACTTAGCTGAATATCAGCGTCATCTCCACCCTACTATAAGTATTGCAAGCCTTCAACACGATGCTTCTAAACACGAAAACACTTCAGCGGCCAGCGACGTGTTTCGATCCACCCTCTCCACAGACTTCCGCGTTTCCGCCACCACGCAAAGGGATTTCTGAAGACTCACAGAGACGATACGAGCGACAAAATCACGCCTTTTGCTCCAAAAGCTATGGGACTGCTCACAGTCTTCACGGAAGAAAAACTATCAAAAGACATCCCCTCCAAAGGTTCACAAATTCAGAAGAAACATTCTGAACGAATCGACGATTTGGAAACGTAAGCGCGTTTCTTAATTACATCCAAGCGCCGCTCTTCTTGCCATTACTTTTTTGTTCTAAAAATGTTTTTCTAGTTCTTCATCTACGTATTATTTTCGTCAAAATGTATAATGACCGTAAAATGCACTTTTAAAAGAGATGAGCTAATTTCAAAGTGCATTTTTTGAAGTCGACAGCACACTACTCCTGTGGATAATACATTCATGTTACATGTACATCTCTGCCACATCAGAAAATGGATTTATTATTCCCCTTATGCACTTAATCGAGCGGATTCCGATTGGCACTATTATTTACCATTTGTAGTCTTTCCGTTTTTAATTCCTCTTAGTCAAGTCAGTGCAATTACTTTTTTCCCAGCCTCTATATTTTGGCGACCGGAGATTTGAATAAATGGAAGATGCAAGATGCAAGAAAATGTGAGTGTTGAATTTTGTCCGCTTTCATAGGATGGCTTCTTTGGGAATTTTTCATTTATTTATTTATTCATTCACTACTAATACATATTGATGGAAATTTTTTTCCAATGTCATAGATTGGACTAAGAATACTGCCATCGTTCAGGAAAGAGCGCACCTCGTCCAGTAACATAGAAATTGGCGAAACAAAAAGGCTCAAAAATCAGTAAAATAGTGCGTTTTCATTTTTTAATTTTTTTCTTTCGTGGTTTTTTTTTTCAATTTTTTTAAAAATATTTTGAAATTTTTAAAATTTAAAAAAAATGATTTTGGAAATAGTGTAAGAAGTCAGTTATGGCTGCTCATAGCGGGCAACTGCAAATTATTCCTTAAGGACTCGATAGATATCAGGAAAAGTGGGAATCGCTTTCATATTTCCACATTAACAACAAAATTTCTCTTATTCTCACTCAATTCAAACAGCTCGATAATGAACGACTAATGCTTTGTTTACAGATTACCAGTCATACATCGTACTCCATCCATTGCCATAACTATATTTGCATAAGTGAAAACGAATACTGTCAAAAAATTTATAATCAGTCTCATTATCGCCGTCTACCTTCTAGCCCTCCTCTTCACCAGTTACACTACCGGACGCTTACGAGCGTTCCAATGCGGCTTCTTTAGATAACTCCCTCAAATGTTCACTATTCGTGAAAGGAGACACATTATGAAGTGCAGCTTCCCGAGCTTTATCGTTTAGTATATAAATTATCCACACCTGAAATCTTCGTTTGAAATATTATCCCCTCAAATAACATCTGGTCGGGTACCGATTTACCCATCCCCGGATTCTGGTACCAATTTACCCCACGCAAGATTGATGGAAGGTTTAAGGTTTCTAACAGATTTACGGTTGTACCGATTTTTCAACAACAGTCGATAGAGCTTGAGCTTCTGAGCTCATATATATGTATATTTTTACAAATAATTGATTTCAACAAAGTTATTCAAAAAAGCCGCTTTGGAACGCTGCAAGGCTCCTTTTTCGAGAAGAGACCAAAACACATGTCCGGTACTGTAATAGGGTAGGATACAATCCATGGAACTGCACCTCTTTTCGATTTCAGCTATCATTTGTGCTTTTTGTTCTAAATTTAAAATTTGAAGCTCAATTTAAGAAAATTTAAGATAATATTAAACAAGCGGAAGATGCACCACAGGCGACAATGCCGGCGAATCATATGCCCTTGTTTTTATGTGCCTCATTATACACTACTTCAACGAATTACAAATTGACTGGAGGCGTATTAATACCACAGTGACACGTCTTAGAGTAAAATAACACCGAAAGATAAAGGAATCAGTAAGAAGGTGTGGAACGAAACAAAAAAGGAAACAACGAGCAGTCTGGTCAAAAAAAGTCTATTAAACGATGACAATGAAAAAAAAGAAACGAAAACAAAAAGGAACGACGGAATAACAACGGAAAGTGATCAAACTCATAATCGTCTCGTCAGGACTACCAATTTCTTGAAGAAATCAGACGAAAGGCCGCCTCCGGCAAAGACACCCCCACAGACGCACTCGCTTAACAAAAAGATAATGGAATCTTGGCGGTTGCGAATTATGGAAAACTAGTATGCAACTCATTCCATTTACATAGAAATGCGTAGTGTTCAGAAATAAGTCTTCTAGGCAGACGGAGAAAGGTCGGAATGGATGCAAACAGTGCTTGGCAAATAAAAATATTGAATCAAGCAACAAGAAATATTTTAAATCATGACAGCACAGTATGAATCATCAACCTCAGAGAAAAAGAAATCTAGTGGTCTCGTTTTCCGACATACTTAAACTTTTTATGAACATCAGGTGATGGATAAAAAATTAATCGAATCTAGGTAACTAGCTATGGAGGCCTGGTACAGTCTTTTCGATTTACATTGGAATATTAATCCGACATTGAGTCCATATTATGCAATAAAGTTATGTAGTTGGAGGAGAGCTATGAACGACACCATATTCTTGGGAAGAAATAACTACTCGGACGACGCAAAAAATACAGCTTATGCGAAACAGCCGTGGAAGAAGCGTTGTTTAGGAAATGGGCGGGATTTGGAGCGCCTAACTGGGTTTTGCGGCAAAGAACGATCATTACGTGTGTGAGACCGGTAAACAAACGCACTGGGGTAAAACCAAACAGGCTGAGCGGAAGCTCGACTGCAAAACACCTAGGTCTATTACTTAGACCATTGAGATGCGGAAGCGGATTAAGGGGATTAAAGACAGATTTCTAAGAGAAATTGACCCGCAGAAGCAGAGCAGTGAGATCTACAGTAAATGCATTCGTCTAGGGAGCCAGTCCATAGCATATAAATAGCACCCAAACGTGGTACTTTCTACAAGCCCTTCCGACCCCTCTAAGGAAGTGTAGCCCGACTCCAGGCATCATTCCTGTCATTCCTCTTATCCTGTATAACCTTTATTAAACTGCACATTAAGTGTACTTTATTGTCTTCCAGGCACGCGTGAACCGTGGTAAGAGTCACTGCTGTCACCCGTACGGTCGAGCGATCGATCCCGGCCCGGGCTAACCAAGCCTTCCATCAATCCGGGGTCGGGTAAATTGGTACCAGAACTGTCTGGGAAGGTAAAGACACTGACCTGGTATAGCAGCTGGCCCCCTCAGGTCATAGTATAGGCCAAATACGCATTCACTATGCCTGTAGGAGTTGAATGGAACACGAATGCGGCGGCGCGTCCTCAGTGGGCCCGGCACCTTTACCTTTACCTTTACCTTTATTGTCTTCCACTGAGCGACTTACCAGGCGAGATTTGAGGGGTCGGCAAAAGGGGCCATATCTTGCAAAAGGGGCCATATTTTGCATTTGTACCGATCTTTGAACACCAGTCGATAGAGCTCCAGCTGCTGAGCTCAAATATATGTATATTTTTACAAATGAGTTTCAACAAAGTTACACAGAAAAGCCGCTTTGCAACGCTCCTAAGCGGCTTTTCCGGGAACAGATCAAAAGACATTTCCGGTACTGTAGAAGCTACAATCTAGTAAAATGCACATGAACGGAGCGGCAATAAAGACTACAGCAGCACCAACAAGGCAAAAAATGAACAAATTTCGACGGTTTTTTTCTTTAAATCTGATCTCATTTTCTTTATTGATTTGATGTGAACTCGTTCTATTATGATTCACAAAAAATGTAAAGAAGAAAGGTGAGTCGGTTGGTGCTGATAAGTCTCCTACGGACGCGCCGGGCACTCGTCTTTCATCCAGACTCGTAGAAGCATGGTGAATGTGAATTTGGCCTACACAATAACTTGCGAGGAACACCAGCTGTACCATGTCAGCTCATCAGATACGAATGATATCAATCTACCAGATGCTTAAGGAATGAAAGACTCGGTCGGCTCAAAAGGGGTCCATCGCTCGGTACGGCGACTGGAAGTCCGCCACAGTACGGTAGAAAAATTGTTGTTGATTCCACACTCCTGCTAGTATTTCAATTCACTTTTGCCTCAATTTATGTGACAGTTGTACAACGGATAAAATACTGATGTGAGTAATGGAAAATAACCAGTAAAGCGCGAAGGCTTAGTAGATTGAGTATAGGCTATAGGAGGAACAGAGTATAGATTGAATAGAGAAGGTCAAAAGATCCGCTGTAAAAGTATATTTTCTCATGCAAAACGTTGAAAGTTTAATGGTCGACAGCAGTCCGTTCGAAGGCGGCCAGTGGAAAAGACGTGATTAGCGATAAACACAACCCTCAGAACAATGCGAACGGGTGAGCATAGAGTTGTTGCCAACAAAGAAGGGATTCTTCTCTTGTGGTTGTTTATTTCTGCTAGGTGGCCCTCGCGGCAAAGTAGCGCTCGCATTCAATGATTCAAAAGGAATAACAACCGGCGCTCAGATTATCTTCGCTTCAAGTGAGCCGTAAACGGATCCGTCGTAATTGTACACAATATTAGTGAACGGGCTTCCTTCTCGCAGGAATTTCCGCTGTTATCCACGAAAATGCTGTTTCATTGCTTGTAATACTATGTTTATTCCATTTTGGCATTGTGACGACACAATTTTTGTTCGAGTTGTAAATCTAGCCGAGATGATACAGGTTATTAAAACGACTGACATCGGACGGCTCGCCTTCATCGAAGCACTCACTGAAAGTCAGAAAACTACGAAACGTATCCCTGCAAAGACTATTTCAAGGGCTGTTCAGCTACAAGTTAAACGGGAATGCATCGTTGTACGTCCAATATCGTCTCTCTACAGTTAAGCTGATACGCATATATTACCGGTAGACCACAAAAACGAAGAAGTTAAGGTGTCCGTAAGAGTGCTAGCGCTAGAGAAACAAACGCGCGAAAGACTTTGGAGGAATTGCAGAACCGCGCCAAAAGTCTTAAAATTAACAGAAAGGATGAATGTTCAGCCATAACCGGATCGCTCGGTTCCTCGACCGCTGTGGATTCCGATCTGCAGCATCTACACGTCGGGGCGGCGGCACGTCTTCAGGGTCAACAACCTGTCAGATGGTCAGAGGGCCACCCGCGCGAGCTGCTCTCCTGTCTTATAGGTCAGCCTGCCTCGGTTGAATGGTTTCTGCCCTTCTAATTACAACGATGCATTGAAGTTAATTTGTAGTTTAAAATAGTCTTTGGTGGGATAATCCCACACGCTTCCGGCTTTCTAAGCTCCGATGAAGGCGAGTAGGTCGAAACATCAGCCGAGTAAAACTTGAATGATCTTAACCAGCTTTACAACGAACTAAAACTATGTTTATTATTATAAGCTTCGTGAAGTAGCGGGACTGTCGACGAATTCATCAGGATTTGACCGGTGTTCCTCATCTGGTGCATGGTCAGCTATTGCATCAAAGATGAACTCACACCCTTCCTAAGCATAGCGACACGAAGGTATCTCAGTGGACAACGGTGACTAGCTGCAGGTAAAAATCTAGAAGCGAGAAGAAACGTCGGTCAGTAGCGGATTCAAGGTAGGAAAAATGATTTTATCTTCTTGGAGAAGTCTGCACGTGTTCCAAGTTTACCATTTATAATAGTGACAGCACCGCCCGCTTCGCACGTTTGGTATTACTGTCAGAAATTGCTCTGGGGTGAGGAACTGCTTCGGTAAATTGCAGTGACACATTCAGCTGGCTTCGCTCGAAGAATAAAAACGTCGCACATACGTGCTCAACCGTAAACATGAAGTGCATATTGTTTAAACACAAAGCGCATTATATCCACCTACAACCGCTCTTTGACTCCGTACCCCATCAATTTCGGGTACGGGAAGGAATGGAGCTGCAGAGGTTCAGGCAAAGAGACCCTGTAAAGAACCCAAGTAGTATATATCGAAAGTAGCGATTCGAAACCTCAGGTGGATGATGGCTAGAAGAGACCAAGATGAGGTAAAGGAATCTAGTCAAGAAACGCTCGAAAACGTTTGAACAATCCCGCAATACTATGTTTGAACAATACCTCCATGCTCCTGAATAGCAAGCAATGCCGACTGTTGACGAATAAGACGCCTCCCCCGAGGCTAAACATTTAAGACTAGACAAAATACCTTTTTTCTGAAATGGTGCTCTGGGAGGTGTGCAAATTTATAAAGCGCCTATGAGAGGACCTTCGGATAATTAGTCGTTAGGACTAACTGTGATACCAAGCAAGTAAATGGTAAGGTAAAGATGCCGGCGTTAATCAGTCCCCTGAGGACGCGCCTCCGCATTCGTGTTTCATTCAAGTCGTAAAGGCTTGATGAATTCGCATTTGACCTATATAATGACCTTTGGGGGCCAGCTGCTATACCAGGTAAGTATTCCTGCAAAAACCATGACGAATTTCGGATTTCTTTCCACCGTACATAGCGTCCACTATGTTTCTTGCAAGTGTCCTGTCGTTTTGGTGGTTTGCAAACTGGTACCAATTTATCCGATTCCGTTGGGATGGAAGGCTTGGGTAGACCGGGCCGGGATCGATCGCTCGACCGTGCGGGTTTTCGACAAATAGCAAAAGTCGGTAGTTTCTTTGGTTTATAGAGTATATATTATATAAGAGGATATATGGTTTAATTTTTTTGCTACCACTGCACCACGAGGGTCCGCACCAAGCGAGTACTGAGTAACAATGTGCAACCACTTATTCACAAGTAATACCACATCAATGGTTGGTAGAAAATATGACGGTCAGGAATATGTGAATGATGAAGCAATAGCTCCTTCAGCGGCATTCGGTTACCGTACTTCATTGTCGCTAGACCGACTGCGCCTACTCTCTTTGATTAGGCTGTAATTTCCGAGACAGAAGGAGAAGTCAAAATACTGTCTGTTGCGGGAGATGTGGAATTCGAGAGCTGAAGATGGTCGCTGGCAAGTCAGTAGTGAAAATGGGTCGCGAAAGTTTAGAAATGTATTGATCACTCCACTATTCCTTCTTATAGAAATTGAAGAACTCTTAAATGTCCAAAGTACTATTGCTTCATAGCGTTTATAGCCCGAGGCCCTTTTATGGAGTACAGAGCATTTTCATCAGTTACATGGGTCGTTTGGTGAACGAGCCGCTTTAGTTGTTGTGAACGACGAGATTTCACGGTCAACTTCGAGGGCAAGCATGATTTGGCCCCTTTTTAAAAAGCGAATCTAGCCACGGGCTAACGGATTCCAGGTAATGGAGTGCATTCTATAAAGACCTTGAAATTGAAAAGAACAGGGTTCTGATTGGTTGAACAACTGTTTGATTGAATATTGATGGTGTCCCCTCTGGATAGGAGAAACGAACCTATCTCGACCGAGATGTGCTGACGTAAAGCACACGAACGAAGCATTGGCTTGCCCTAGACAGAGTAAAAAGTAACCTCAACTCGTGTACAACATCTGTTGAACACCTGCTGAACGTCAAAGCAATGAGCGAAATACATTGAAGAATGACGAGGAACATGGTGGTCCATGCGGTGGCTCCCTCGGGACCTTTTCGTAAATGTCGTCAAAAGTTCCAAGAAAGTCAATTATCAGCGGAAGACATAGACCTTGCACTTTTCGCTGCCTCTAGACATCAGAGCTCATATCTCACTGGATGGAACTTGGAATAATGGGAATTAAAGTTCAGAGGGATTAAAGCGTCAAACATCTCCAGCGCTGTTCCATTCACAGTCGTAGAGACACGACATGAATTCGTATTCCAAGTCAGTGTCTGTACCATTTCAGACAGGTCTGGCAACAATTCACCCGACCCCTGAGGGATAGAAGGTGGTTCAATTACCCAAGTTTTAGGACATGTTTCATGTCGCCTTCATTTTTTAGTTTAATGAAATCTCGAAGTAATATTCAGTTTTGTAATATCGTGGATGGTGACTACTTTTTTTTTGCAATGAAAGTTAACCGAACAGTGTCCTTTCGCGCCGATATTTGTTTGTATCTATGTCGTGTTCCATTCATGTCGTACTTTTTTTTGCAAGGAAATTGCAGAACCATTATTTGAATACGTATTTGGCGTATACAATCAAAATGCGCGGGACAGCCGCTATAATCATTTTCATGGACCTTTCCTATAACAATGTGCAAGTCTGTTAAAAGCCAAAAACACCCGACCCCGGAGGTATAGAAGGCACGATACAAGACTGTTGCGCAGGCCGGGACCGATCGCTCGACCGTGCGGGTGTCAGCAGCGTCATCAACGTTAAGACATGTTTTATACGCGGGCCTTTTAAGTTTAATAACCCAAGTTTATTTATTTATTTATTTATTCATATCTTACGCCTTTTCGCAGACGTGCTAGAAATGGTTAGTGGTACAAAGAGCAGGTAAAACTCAATCGAAAGAAAAAATAAAATTAAAATTAAAACAAAAACAAAGCTCAGCGGGTTAGTAACTCAAGTAGAGAGAAAGAGACATTCCTAATATTCAAAACAAAATTCATCGTTTTTCTTTCTTCTTGGGAGTGAGTAGCAGCTGGGTATGACTGATATCTACCGAGGGGGATGAATGTTAACGGTCGATGTGGGTCATGGAAACAAAAGGAAAAGGGAAAAGTCTGAGGACATGTTCTATATTCGCTTTCATTTCGGAAAATACAAGGCTAGTTTATTTTACCATTTCAGTTTTCTTTTGATTTTTCTGTTTCATTCTTTTATAAAACCCCCTCTCGCTTACTGACGAGTCCGGAGGGGTTTTTTCTGATTCCTTTGCTCGTCTAAGCACAAAGGACGAAACGAGCTACACCATTTTACATGTATTTTAATTGTTTATATTTATTGGTGCATTATTCATCTTACCTATTTTTGTAAGGCCAGGAGAGGATCGATCGCTCGACCGTACGGGTGCCAGTAGTGTCACCACTACGCCACGGGCGCCCCACAAAAAAGAAGCGGAAATGACCCACGAAAGGGATGGAGGAACGGACTAGCTTGAGCCAGTGGGTTCGCGAAAATACGCAGACACCGCCTGAGGGTAGATTTTGACCGTTACCAGACAACTGATTTCTGCCTCGCTTTTATCGGGAGTTAATTGCAGAGGCGGAAATGAGCAGCAAGGGCAGATTCAGGAAAGAAGACACTGCAGCCGTTACCGGAAACAACCCCGAGCCTCGTTCTTTGCTCTATCACGTGGTGTTGGCGTTCCAGAAACGTCATCGTAGGACTCAGGGCAAACTGGAGTAATTCACCTCAGAAAAAAACACACAAACAAAGGGAACAAACTGAAGAGAATCCATACTCTTCTACAGTTACTGAAATATCACTGAAGTTAAAGAGAATCTTAAATCTTAAATTGCAGTCTTTGAAATATCACTGAATGGAAATGAAGAAAGGTTCTTTTTCTTGAGAGGTTTTCGAACATTATAAGTCGTGACCGCAAAAGGAGCGACTATTCACGAAATGAAGGATCCACCCATTGAAATATCAGATGTAACAGCTCCATCTATGCACGGCATGTCCCTGACCGCTTTCACATGTGTTACACATGAAGAAAATTCAAAACCTAGAAAAGTATGCGAAACATGCGAAAGGTCTGAATTTATGAGACATCATTACATCCGATAGTAGAAAAAGTATTCCAAGATAACTATCAGCAAAGGCATTTGAAGATAACCATCGATATGAAAACGACTGTAATTTTTTAGGAAAAAATTCAGATGATAAATCGCTCTTCATTCGTCTGTAATCATCGAAAACTAGTTATCGCATAAATCAGTGTTTGGAAAAAAGATAAAGAATTGAGAAACGCTCCTTGGGTGATCAGTGCCATTCCGCTGAACATCGACAAAAGTGCAGCCATATTAGAAACCAGATCGCGCATTTCCATGTCAGAGAAAATGGCAGCTCATTATTCCGAAGCAATGGCTCATACCAGAATCAAGAGGGCGTTGATTCAGAACAATTCCGGATAAAAAAATAGAATCCAGCAGTTTGTTCTATTTCAAAACACCCGAATCTTTGTTTCTGATTGGTTTGAGATCTTTACCTCTATTCGCTATCAGTCAATGGACGTTATGTATAGTTTAGATAGGGGAGTAGATACGATTTCAAAAAACATCTGCTAAAAAAATCCTATACAAAGCCGGTTAAAAAGGTATTCGTTTTCACTTTTTTCGGATGTAACTCCTTAGGGTTTGAAGCTTTTGGACTGAGTGAGTACGTCCTTGATCACTGATTTCCGCGCACTACATATGACGGGCGGCACTGCAGAGCACGAGCCTCCAACGTCGCACGCGGCGCGAATTTGTAAAATTTCGTAAAATTTTGAAAAATTTAGGAAATTAGTGGTCATTGACGAACTCACTTTAATTGCTTGAAAACGAACAAAACCCAATATGTGGAAATTTTTCAAAGACACCTCAGCCTGGAGCGAGGTTTCTTCTTACGAACAGTATGTGAGGTTTTGAAAAATCTTCTAAGCAGAAGGAAGTGTAAGGGAGGCTGAAATGACGCTTCTAACTTTTAGTTTTTATTAAGTGAAATTTTAGAAGCTGCGCTTCATGCTGAGGCAGTGTCCTCTATCAATAGCCCCTTTGAATCTCTCTCGAACGGCATATAAGACTGTGTGAAAACCTCTGTATACAAACGCGAGTTGCATCCAACAGTGATTCACTCCTATTGAAAACGCCCCCATTGGACCACCTAAAAAATAATAAAAGCTAAGAGGAACAAAAAGCGTCAATACATCGTGATGTAGAAAAATTCATCTTCTTTCAAACGGCACATAAGCGATTGCAAAAGCATAACTTGTAGGAAAAAGAGTAGGAAAAATTTATTGTCAATGAGGCCGCTTTTCTGAAAGTGCGCATTTTACTTTACTGATAGAAAAATTTTCAAAATTTCAAGCCCTCATCTGAAAAGCGATTCTCGCTTCACCATACCCTGGAACTTTTGGTCAGAAGAAGAGGAGGTTGGGACTCCAATCCTTAAAGCAGAGAGGCAGAGGCCGCTCTGCTCGGTTCTGTCCCCAACACCAGTTTTAGGATGAGTAAACGACACTCACGTCCCTTCCACCCAACTATCGATGGGCGAGTTGAGTGAAGCTTGCAGATATTGCAGAGTAAAACTTGTAGATATTGCATATCATATAAGCAGCCAATGTTTCAAAAAAGAAGCATTTATCCGTCCGCTTGCGGAGCGACTCTAGAATGTGCAAGCTCAGCCTCGTTCTTTGTTAAAGAAACTAAACGACCCGTGCTGGAAGGCGGAAGATGACGACGACTGGAAGTCGAGAAAGAAACGGGTCGACGTCGGCGGTCGCCTCCAAATATTTTCGTCTACAACCGCGTGAAATCTCGTCGTCAATGCACGCTAACTAACGCGGACTTCCGTTATAGTGAATTTATCACCACCAGTACTGGAGGCCAGCCGAGACAAACCCCGAGGCAATCAAAGCCAACTCGACAAGGCTGAAAATCTAGCGTGATTCTGCTAAAAGACGACAAAAAGGGTCACAGCGTTCTCATCTCGTGAACATCACCTTGAACCATTCTTTGAGAAAAGTTTAATCACAGCGAACCACATTTTTAAATCAAAGGATCGAACAACAGACGACATTTCGTATTCTTCAGGGGTAATTCATCATGGGATCTTCGAAAAAAGATGAATGTTCATGGAGGACCGCACTCAAGAAATTTCTAACCCGCTACTTGAGTCCGTAAAGCTCCTTCTACTATGTATATATTAGGTTGGTGCAAAAGTCTTGCAATACTTTTGAAACATTCTTCAAAATAACGGCAATTTACTGAAACAAAATCTCAGTCAACGATATAATCATCATTCATATATATGACTCTTCCCCATCTTTCAAGGAACTTCTCAGTTCCTCTCCGCCAGAACTCTAGGAGCTGTGACGAAGAAAAGTGGCCGACCTCCATTTCCAGTTCGTCTCGGTTGTCGAATTGCATATCTCGAAGGTGGTGCTCTAATGACCTCAATAAGTGATTATCTGAAAGAGCAAGGTCTGGAGAATAAGGTGGTTGCGATAGAACTTCCCAGCCTGAATCCTGAATTTTCTCACGAGTCGCTCTTGCGACAAGAGGACGAGCGTTGTCATTCAAAAGGTAGACTTCCCCCTTTCAGGGCGTTTTTATCGCATGACGGGAAATTCTACCGCACCTACCGTATTCTCCTCACCTTGCTCATTTAGATTATCACTTATTCAGGCCCTTAGAGCAACACCTTCGAGATATGGAATTCGACCACCAAGATGAACTGGAAGTAGAGGTCGGCCAATTTTTTTGTCACAGCTCTCAGAGTTCTGGCGGAGAGGAATTGAGAAGTTGACCGGAAGCTGAGGAAGAGTCTTATATCTGATTGGTGATTATATCGTTGACTGAGATTTCGTTTGAATAAATTGCTGTTATTTTGAAAAGTGTTGCAAGACTTTTGCACCAACCTATTACTTTCCTCTTGCACTTTATTGTTGATTTTTTTATCGTTTTCTATTCAATCATTATTCATTTGGTTCAGTAACCCCCTTGGGAAGTAATGTTGTACGCCTCACAGAAAATTAATAAATCTCTGAACTGATCAATGCTTTCCATTCCGTGTATTTCTCTAGGGCGCTTGAGGTGTACTGGTAAAAGGCGCATTGTCCCATTCCTTCGAGGAGGGGGGCGGGGGAAGGGTTAACGTGAAACAAGACTTGTCTGGGAAGGCAAGGCAAACAAGGAAATTTGTTTGACTACGCTCAAGCGTCCGGGAAGAAGAATTGATTGCAGGGCAAAATTCAGGAGCTGTTCAAACATTACGAAACAAAGATTCATGTGCGACAATCTGATCTTAACAATTCCCTGAAATATTTTATTTTCCCAAAATGGATGGGAGGTGCTCAGAGGTGACTGTGGACGCTATTGTAAAACGCAGACGTCGAATTTCAGGTTAAGAAAGATAGATCTCGACCCCAAAGCAACTCCATGTCAGAAGAAAGTCGGATGTCCAATAAATAATGTGAATTTTGAAATGCAGTTTATGAATTCGAACCTTCTCAGAGGCTCAGGGAACGGACCAATGCCCCACTGTTTCTTTCATAAAAAAGATGTATGTAGTTGATACAGAACGATGGGAAGAATATCAGGCTCTCATGTAAACGAAGCGTTTTTGACAAAGCACCATTTTCTTGTTCTCACAGACCTTCTCCTACAACGATTCCTTGAACTTTTCGGCCAACAATGGGTCTCGGGCCATCTGGAAGCAAACGGCGAAGCTGTGAGAACTTTCCGAAATTTTTTTTTCATAATAAAATGATTCTACGGAATGTGTTGGATCAACACACATGTTTGAATGAAAAACACATAGCTGGAATGAGAACAAGGTGATTTGAAAGTACATTTGCCGAAGTTTCCGATGCCACAATAGCAGCGTGTACGGTTCTGAAATGTTCGCGTTTAGCGCAGCGCGAGAAATGAACCTCGTCTAATTTCTCCTGACCGCCACCATTAACTGAGTGATTTCTCCGCCGTTCTTGATATTGAAATGATCGGCTTGGCAATCTCTTTTCGAATATAAAATCAAAACTCGATTTTATTGAAACAGTGTACAACTTTTGCCGTAATTCAGTGACGCAGTCATCAACAGGCTGTGATGACGAAGAACTGTGTAGTGAGATCATCCTCAATAACTCGCCGCTCGTGCGAGGCCAACGGGTGTTCATTTCCCTTCTGAAAATGTTCACAGTTTACGAACGATTTTTTGAAGCAGAAGTCAGATCACGTCCTTCTGATTTCAAACATGGGTTTTTTGTTCAAAACGAGTAAAATTGGAGAGAGTTATGGCAAGTCGGCACTTGTGGCAGCAGCCTTGCCTTGCCTTGCCGCCGGGAGCGTTAGGGCCAACTTTTATTTATTTATTTATTTATTTATTTATTTAAATACGTCATAAGACGCGCCATAAAACAACATAAAATGGGACGAGACAAAACAAATAATTCGTCCAGAGTGAGCAGTTTCAACGGTGAGACTGGACATTATGAACGCTCGGCATTTGGAGGTAACATCAGAACAGTGATGATGGGAGAGGGTGGTGGTGCTGATTTGTGGAACCTACCTCATTAAAAAAGAGAACATTGTGAATCCTCTGAAAATCATCGTTTCTCGAGTTCTATTGATGACGATGAGAATGGGTCATTGGCAAGAATCAAAATACTTTGGAGGGTCGTCTTAAGAACCCCATCTGAAACGGGAACTATAAACACTATGACTGGCTACTGCGGACAAAGTGCTGCGATGGCTTATTATACTGCTCATAACCTATGGTAAAGCTCCCCTCAATTTTTCCCTTACGTGAGATCACTATGGAGGTTACTAAGGCCCCTGTTTTATACACCCGTTCCCGATCGACAATCGCCGGCGATCGGGGAACGCAACTCGTACAGATCGTGCCCGTTCAAAATGATACTGCGAACGGCAGCCTCGGGACGAGTTGTCTCGGCAGCCGCATCCCCTCCGGCGACGGGCGGCGACCGGACCCTGTAATAGTCCCGTCGGCCGATCGCCGACGATCGCTGTGCTGTGCACGGCGACCGGCGATCGCCACCCTCAACGGATGGTGTTTTTGCTGCGCAAACAACTGCGCAAAAACGCGCTCCAATATGACCAATCGCCGTCGCCGCGCAGGCCGATCGCCGACGATCGCTGGCGCTGAAGCGTGGCGACCGGGAACGGGTGTAAGGCGCTCGGCGACCGGGAACGGCGACGCTGGCGTGGTGACGCTCACGGGCTGTTATGCACACGGTCGCGTACCTTCCCCGCTCTAGTCGCTGCGCATTGCACTGCGATTGACCCTTTCGCAGGGGGTGGGTCGATCACCTCGTGCATTGCTCTGTGCTCTGTGCTCGCGATCACCGCTCGCGAGTCGCTGACGCTCACCGCGAGCGAATGTATAACAAGGGCCTAACCCGACCTGCCTTTGCATTGCATTCCAGCGCAACTCGTCCCATTCAGTATCAGACACCGTGGGGCCAGTTTGTATTATAAAATAGCAGACGCTCACGATTGCACTGCGATTGACGCTTTCGCTGGGGATCGGTCGTGGAATGCGAATAATAAATTCAAATAGATAAATGAATAAATAAAATAGACTAGATTGTTCATTAAGTTTAAATAGATGAATGAATAAATAAGGAGTTCACTCAGAATAAAGTGTTTCATACAAAGGAAGAGTTTGAAGAAACTGTAGAAGAAGAGAAGAAAATCTGAAGAAGATGGTAATGATGCTCAAGGAGACGAAGACGAAGGGCGTAGCGAGGATAAAGAAGATGCGGAATGAAGGGATACGGGGAGCTTCTCAAGCCCGAAAATTCCTCGCCGCGTCACAAAAAGTTCTTCAGGCGCTACTAGAACACATGACAGCGGAATTCATCGAGAATTCGACGGCTACAGAGAAAAGACTGGTCGATGATGCGCTGCCCTTAATACCCAGCTGGATGTTTTGTTTAGTGACATTTCGTCCCATCGTCGGCGACATTTTATGTCGACCAAATGAGCATCCCAGCTCCTGAGTTGGGCATCTCCTGAGATCAGATTGCAACCTGATATCCTTGACCACCGACACGTAACAATAAAAGCTTAATTTGGTGATCACACTGTTCAGCGGATTCCCGTTGATTGCCGCTCGGTAGCAGCATCAGCTTATTCTTCTTCCTAGTTTCTGGATCTACTATCCTTATTGGTCACCTCCACCTCGTTCTGTCGGCGAGCTCTTCCGTCGTTGCAGCTAATTTAATGGGATTCCTCTTGATCACGTCTTCCATCTTTTCTCGATCGCAACTTGGGGTCGTTTTCCTTTCCGTTTGAACTCCTACGAATTCTCTCCAGTCGGTCTCTTGAAACGGGAAACGTGGCATTATCATGAGTGGTGATAGTCTACATGTGATACATGATATGAAACCGTTACAATCGTTTATGATAGAGCCGCAGATCACTTCTAAAGTTAACAGGACTCTGAAAACAACATCTGGTGTGTCACTCTTCATTGAAACTCTTGATGGCGTCAATTAGCGTTCCAAAGGGATCGGCTTTTGCAAGCTGCAATCAAAAACATTGATTGCGCTGATGTAAACAAAACAACTATACACTCACCCGGTGTCGCCACACAAACTCCGTTATGTAGGATTGCAGCTGCGCTCTGTCTGTCCCTCGGCGACGCTTATTCCCCCATTTGAGTGAACCCCATAATCTTTCTATTGTTTGCGCATGCACTCCCGTGCATGGGTCGATGAAATTCAAACGGTGGTTCACCGTAAAGTGCTGGAAGTTTGCTTGATTCAATTCCTCTGATTTATATCCCCTCCAGCAGTCGGTGTATATTGTTGACCCGTCAGCTATACTCTCCTTAATGACGTTCATCAGTGCTTCTGCTTTTCTGTCCTCCACTAGCTTGACGAAGCAATCCTTGGTTTCGCGGCATATGCCGCCGACAACCCATTGTGGAGGCAATATTCTTCCTGCGCGATTCTTGCGCCTCGTGAACAAGCTTTCATCTACCTCTACGGTTAGGCCTGGTCCACCGATTTCGTGCGCACAGCTCCGCTCCAAATGCTGTGCTATGACGTCCCTTATCCGTCTGTTCCATCTCTGCGCTGTGTTTCTCGACATGCCCAGTTGTTCTTCGCATCATTTTTCGGAAGTCATTTCCAGAGACCAGCTGTAGAGAAACCGGATCGCTGTTACGAATGGAACTCTCGAGTTGCAGAACCATGTTCCATCAGTAATCCATATGCGACTCTGGTTCTTGCATTCTCTTTTGTCACACCGCCACTGAGCTCCGTCTTTCTTTTCTTCAAACACCAGCTTCATATCGTGCCCTTTCTTACAAGTTTTCTTCGTTGGGATCAGACCCTTTTCTTATAAGAAATATAGAGCTTCTTTCTCTGTGTTAGGAAGAGTAAACATTGTAAGCGATGATGGAGAAGTCATCGCTCTTGAGACAATGATGATTGCAAGGAGACAGTAGGCTATCACGTAGAAAGTGATTATTGTTCATCTTATCCCGTTTCAAGAGACCGATTGTAGAGAATTCGTTGCTAGGAATGAAAGGTTCATTATCACATCTTAACAGATGATAGGAGTGCCGTCGTAGATCGTGGCTTGTACCTGTCTCGTTTGTATGTTTGGTAATCGATCCATTATGGCCCTTTCACAGCCTATGCCATCCGTTCTTCTTTCTGTCTTGTGCATCCTTCTCTCTTGATCTTGGACTATAATTAGAATATTCAGAATACACATATTATAAAGATTATTAAAAAATACATAATGAATGTAGATATAACTGTTAAAACCATCGGTTAGCCGAGCGTAGGGAAAACAAGGTGAGTTCGATCGAGCGTTTGCAGAATCTGTATACGGCAGCGTCTAGAAAAGTTAATTTGGAGGCAAAGCGTAGTGATTTCAAGCGCTTTATTCGGTAGAGCAGATTTGATGGGTGTCGGGCACTCCGAAGGACCCCGCAGACAAAGGAGATAAGAAGGATGTGATCCAGAATTAGAATCAGAACTGACTCGCTGCACGTACACGTGTTCCGCCTTGTCGTGGTGTACGTGCTTGAGGCGGAGTCGGAATTCCTTCGTGGAAGGGTCCCGCCGAGCCCTTGACTGACTTCGTGACCAAGGAACCCGAAGCGCCCATGCTCATGGTGGGTCGGCGCTCTCCTTGAGCGACAGGCGAGCCCCAGCAAGGCTAACCTGTGGGACGAAATGCTGCGACCTCTTCTTCTATTCGCCTTAGTCCCCTGCAGACTGCCTCTGCCCAGTACGGTAGCGCTGGATCAGCAAGCAGTCAAAGGCGAAGAAATCTCAGGGCATCAGGCTACCTAAGGAAACGGACACGAGCATCTCATCTGATTGCTTGCACGTACAATTGTCGCAGCGTCAGCTCAGCTGCTCAGCTTTCGGCCCTCATTGACGAATCACAACGGATATCGTACGACATTATCGGACTCAGTGAAACAAAGCGAAGGGAATCTTTAACGTGCACATGGAATGACGGAACAGCTGTTTTTCTTGGAGCAAGGAAGGCAGATTCGACCTCTGGAGGGGTCGGTTTCGTGGTTGCGCCTGGATTTGCCCCGTTGGTGACGGGCGTTACATTCTACAGCCACCGGCTAGCTGTTCTTACGGCAAAACTCCCCAAAGGTTTAGATGTCTCAGTCATCCAAGTGTACGCACCGACAGCCGATAGAAGCGAAGAAGAGCACGAGGACTTCTACGACGAACTTGGCGATCTAGTTCGATCGCAGAAATGCAGCTATCTCGTGGTGATGGGAGACTTCAACGCGCGTGTTGGTCCTCGGAAACCTGGAGAGCACTACATCGGAACTAATGGCGTGGAAGGTCGAAACGAAAGCGGAGAACGGCTCGCAAACTTTTGCGAAATGCATCACCTGTTTCATGGGAATAGCCAGTTTGTCAAAGCCCCAGCTAAGAGGTGGACACATGTGTCCCTAAACGGACAACACTTTCACGAACTGGATCACATTCTCTGCAGTAGGAGAGCGATAACGGACACCGGTGTAGTGCCGTCGTTTAGCACTGGAAGCGATCATAGGCTGTTACGTGCGCGTTTTCACTTCGATCGCGGACAAATCCGCCTTGCCCGTGTCAAGTCTCGGCGACCACGTGTCTCGGTGCTCAACGAGGAGTTGGTAAGAGCCGCCGTTGGGAAAGTGGATTTTGGAATATGTGCTGATATTGACGAGGATTACGAACAACTGACTAGCCACCTCGCCACGATTGCTAGACAGTCCAGAGTTGCTGCACCAAACCACTGCGTGCGACGCATTTCGGAAGCAACGAAATCTCTTCTCGCCCGAAGGAGGAACATGGATCGAAAGGCGAATCACTTGGAGTTCACCCTACTGAACAAGCTGTGCCGGCAGAAAGTTGCGGAAGACCACCAGGACTTCGCCAGAAGAAAGCTTCTAGAGGCCGCAGTGAACAGAACTAGCTTGAAAAAGGTCAAGCGGGACATAGCGGAGTATCGTCATGTTATACCATGCTTGAAAGCTCCCGATGGATCGCGACAGTCTTCTCGAGCAGGCATGGAATCTATCGTGTCGAAGTTCTACACAGACCTCTACAAGTCGAATCTTCGTCCTAACAGACAACAGCCGGCTGGAGAAGAGGTACCTTCGATTTTGCCATCAGAAGTGCGTCACGCTATCGAAAGCATGCCCCGCGGAAAGGCTCCAGGAACCGACAAACTAAGTGTGGAGTTATTGCAAGCGTGTGGGGACAAATTATACTGTGCATTGGCCAAACGATTCACGGTGTATATCTCAGAGTGCAAAGTCCCAGCTGCGTGGAAGAAGTCATCAGCTGTGCTCCTTTTCAAGAAAGGGGACAAAGAAGATCTGGAGAACTACCGTCCAATAACGCTACTGCCGGTATTGTACAAGGTTTTCACGCGTTGCATTCTCGCTCGGATTCGAGGAACTCTTGAGGAGGCGCAGCCGATAGAACAAGCGGGCTTCCGGAAAGGCTACAGCACGCTCGACCATATACTAACATGCTGCCGCTTGATAGAAGTTGCTCAGGAGTACCACGAGCCTCTGGTGCTCACTTTCGTGGATTACAAGAAAGCATTCGATTCCGTGGAACCCGCGAAAGTGTGGGAGGCACTGGAAGAGCAAGGCGTAGAAACTCGATATACGAAGATCCTGCAGGAATGCTACACTGGCTGCCATACCGTGTTCCGTCCTTTTTGCCGCGACGTCGCAGTAGCAGTCGAAAGAGGCGTACGTCAGGGAGACCCTATTTCTCCATGCCTCTTTTCGGCATGCTTAGAATCAACAATCCGTCGCTGCGACTGGGAACCCTTTGGAGTCGAGGTCAATGGCGTGCGACTGAATCACCTGCGGTTCGCGGATGACATCGTCCTCGTAACGAAAACGCCAGAGGATGCATCTCGGATGCTCAACGGATTGCACGAGGCGGGGAAGGAAGCTGGACTGACTATCAACACCACCAAAACGAAAGTCCTGCGAAACAGCTTATCTTCATTAGAGCCTGTTCTGCTCCAAGGAGTCGCGTTAGAGGACGTTAAAGAGTACGTCTACCTTGGCCGACTTGTGAATATGAAGAATGATTTGAGGCCGGAAATCGAAAGAAGGAAGAGAGCCGGCTGGGCAGCGTACAACTCCATAAGAACAGTGCTAGAACGTGCTAGCAACTCCAAGCTCCGTGCCGATCTGTTCAACTCCACGGTTCTCCCGGCACTGTGCTATGCTTGCGAAACCTGGTCTCTAACGAGGAAATCTGAGGACCAGCTGCGTAGAGTGCAGATCTCAATCGAGCGTAGGATGGCCGGGATGACTCTTCGCAAGCAACGGCTACTCAGACTGCACAACAACGATGTGAGAGCCATGACCAAAGTCCGAGACATCGTGCTGCATGCAGACGAGGCCAAACACCATTTTGCTGGCCATGTGATCAGGCGCAACGACGGTCGTTGGAGTACAAGCGTTATCCAGTGGAGGCCATACGACAAGAAAAGGCCTCGCGGTCGCCCGCCATTACGTTGGCAAGACTCTCTGGCTTACAGAAACAACGTCCGTGATGACATTTCGATGAAGCTGCGTGTCGATTGGCGAACTGCTGCCCGCGACCGTTCAAGTTGGAGAAGAAGATGGGACCCGCGCAAGTCTAATCGGCGTGCTGAGGAACGGGTCGTCAGGTGATTCAGGTGAGGTGACTGACTCGCTGGCACAAGAATACGAGACAAGAGATTATCGATGATAATCAGAGGGAATGTCTCCAGACCAATTCTCTTCTACGGCAGCAGGTGCAGGCCCGTGAACGCGGTTTATTAGGCCTATGGTATACTCCGGCAACGGGCCCGTCGCAGCGGAGCTAAAAATGCATGGCTCGCCTCTATATGCACTGTGGCTGGTTTATTTTGTTTTTTTGCTGCAATGTGCGGGGACTCGGATAGTTTACCGCAAGGGCAAAAAGGATGGTTCAGCTCCTATCAGGATAGTACTGTGGCAGGAGTCGCAGCCAGGAGGCGAGCGGTCACGGAAACAGCTCCAGTGCATCTAAAAATCAGAAAAAACGAAACTGAGTGATAGGAACACGTCCTAAGAGCTACGGTACTCGATTGGGCAAGCAAAAAGGTTTGATGCACCGAGTAAGCTTTCCACGAGGGAAGCGCGGGAGGAGAATGACAGATGTCATCAAAAAACTGAAAAATTGGAAAAAGAGAAGAAGAAAAAGAGAAGGAAATCGAAACTCTCAAATTGCTATTGTTTACAAGAACACCATGCGGAACGAGACCATCAGTAGAAGAAGAAAAAGAAAGAGAAGGAAATAGCTTAGATCTCTAAACAGGAACATTTACATAGTCGAGAAGTGGTTGGACAAATGGTAAAAGATTTCGAGTAATGATCGTTTCCAATTTGAAAGATGGAAGATGTTTTTTATTTGTGTCACAGCACTGAAACGCTTTGACATGAATAAAAAAATATAGCCACATTTTTTCTATTTTTTAGCTCATACAAGGTACCGCTGGAGGCTCAGTCCCAGCTAAAACTTGCACCGATGCTACACAATACGAGGTTGAGATGGATGAAGTAATATAAGCCTCTTTACATCACGTGCTTTTTTCATTTCGAACGAACAAGCAGACACTGGATGAACACAGAGGAGGAAAAGGCTGCGCGTTTTCAACGAAGCAGCTGCGGTCGAGCTTTTTCGTGAGCATTAGACCAATTTGTTTAATAAACCCTCTGTGCGAGTGTGAACTAATTTCGTTCGAAAAGAGGCCGCCCATTAAGAAATATGAGCATTGGAGAACTTCAGAAGAAACGTGATGAAGGAATTCAACAGCAGTTGCCAATGGAGCTCATAAATTTTCAGATTTTCAAGTTCTGTGATGCACGACGAAGTGTTGATGCCCGCTGGCAAAGAAAAAGCACCACGAAAAGTCTCATTCATATCGTTTTTCTTGCTTTACAGTGAAAAATTACACTATAGAAAAGTTAGTGGAAAAGTGCATGAGATTCGGCTTTTGAAAAAACGCTGGCTGAGGAAAGCGGCAACGAAGCGCAAAAGAAGGGCTAACAGCTGAACTCGACAAAATGGTGAGGTGTGAGATATTTACGTCGCCTGACAGCTTTAATGTGGCTCATAACCTTTGAAAAGGGCGTATTGTGATGTTTTTTATGCGCCTTTCTCACATTCGCCTTTGATGCTCGGAAAATCACTGGATGAGATAAGAAAAGGAGTCCAAACACTGTAGCAGTTACGTGTTAGTTGAGGAACCTTCTTCTCTTTATCTAGCTGAGGGAACGGCATGATATTTTCGAAACACTGTACATGGATCCTAGTAGATCCACAGGTTAGGCAGCACAGGTCCTCCGAGGCATGGACCTACCCATGCAGCTTCCCATCCTATACCCTTTGTCCTGTAAAGGACGAAATAGGGTAATAGCTGCCAAGGTCAACGAGGCTATTTTTCATTATAAGGGCTCCCAATATTCAATACTTGGCAAAATCGCTAAAAATAAATAAAATCGAAAGAAATTGGTAATCCAACTACTCTCGGAAAATTCGAGCTTTATTTCCGGTCTTTTCGGTTTGAAATTATTTAAATACTCGATAATTTATTTATTTATGTATTTATTTATTCAAAATGCACCAAAATGCGCACAAAACTCAGAGAAGAAAAGGAAAACTGGAAAACATCAGTGGTATTAGGTGTAGTAACGATACAACGAAAAAATGCAACACAGAAAACCAATCCTATTGTATAGATATTTACATTATTTTACGTTATTTATTTTATTTTGGTGTTCGGTGTTTTTCAATTCTGCATTTTCTTCTCCTTCACTTTGTATTTTTTCGCTGAGCATGTAAACAGTGTGCGTAATGACCTGCCGAGGGGTTAAGTCAATGTTCGAATTCAACGAGGCCGAGCCGGGTTACCGGATACCGGACTTCAACGTTGGGTCATCCTTCTGACTGTTGTAGGTTGCCTTCCTGGACGCTCCTCTATGTTCTTGGCTTGGTGCATCATTACATTACTGTCCGGAACGTGTCATTATCCGCCGATATTTTGCGCTGGATGGCTGTTCAGAATGGAAGTGAACCAGAACGTTGTTACTGCCACTCCTTCTATACTACCTAGCATGAAAACTTCTTTGCGAGCGACAGACTTGGACAATGAGGAGCGCGAGACAGCCTGATATTAGCCTTTCCTAGTGAAACTGATGTTCTGCTCGTTGAGTGAAAACCTGTGAATAGATCAGGGGCACCCAACTTTGGACGTAAAGGAGGCAGCAAGTTCTGAAGCGCTGTCTCATCGCTAGCCTCCCCTAATCTGGTAGAAATACTGCTCTGCCCATTTGAGGGCATTTCAAATGAGGCGTACACAAAGCAGCGGAATAGTTTGTTCCCTCCTGAAGCTCTGTAATTACAGGCTGTTATGGTCTGCAAGAATTTCTTGGACCGCAGGCAAGACTTCACTGTTGGAAACGCTAGAATTCAGAACAGTTATAGAACATTAAGTTCTTTGAATGCTAGTCCCTATTCGGCATCCACATGCTTTGCAGCTTTCGTGGAAATCTCTCGTGCCAGACAAGTTCGGGGAGCAACCTTCAAAAGATATATCACCGTAAAATAGGTAATCATTGTGCAGTGATAAGAGGTGTTATTGATATTATCGTTGCCCTAAGGGGGACCCTTAGGCCGAACACATTACTTTTTGACACCTATTATTTTTCAAAAGATATATCACCGTATTACCGTCTAAATATGCGTCTAGAAGTCAGAAGTTATCTCTCTCCGACAGATCTAGACCCGGAGTGTCTGTTGATGAAAGCGATACGTGAAAGTAAAGAAAAGAAAGGGAGCTAGATGACTTCGTTCAGGAAGATCAATCCACAAACGACGTAGTTGAAGACGGTAACCATTACTACTAGAGAGGTGAAACCGAAACAGTTAATGGAGGAAAAATTAGCCCGAAATGTGGACTCTGCCCAACACAGCTCTTTAGAACCCGATGAGCTGTGATTTATCAGCTGGCACTCGTAGCTGTGCTAATGGTTCGCCGAAGAGACGAATTGCTTGAGGTGGTAAAAAACGAAAACGTTATTGATGAGGGTCTCAAGCTTTCAGGGCTGCTGTTACCATCTTTCTTTGCGGTGATATATAAGAGCGAATGTGCCAGAAAATTAAGTGACGCACAGAAGAGATTTCACATATTTCAGGTTGAGGCTGCGACTAAGTTTCACAACTTTCTCGCGACATTTATTCATTTCAGTGATGTAATGATAAACACCCGACGAGATCGAAGGCGCAGAAGTAGTGCGTAAAATTGTAGAAATAAAAGGAACACGAGAATGTATGAAAAAGAGATATAAAGAGTTGTGATTACTCAATCACGATTGAGCTGCAGAAAAACCAATACGAAGGAGGAGTGCGTGGCAGTAACCCAGGAGCTGGCACCGATCGTCGACAAATGTGGTCTTGGTCAACAAGATCGTGACCAAGAAGTGCTCTAGGCGGGTGGTCCCTAGGCCTAAAACCTCTGCCTCCCAAGCATCCTAGCAGCAAAGCATGCTTAGTGGACCACACTACTCCACTTCATGAATATTAGCCTTTTATGACCCTTTTTCACGTGTTCGATGGTCATCAAATTGCCTCTTTCTCCTTCGGAGAACTTGATGCAGTGTCGAGAGCGTAGGTTCTCAGCTTGAATTCGACTTGTTCCAGGCTGTGAAGGAGGCGAAGGCGTCGGAACGTAAGCCTGAATACGTTTCCATATCAATCCTGGTCGACCCGAAAACTCTGGTCACCGGTTTAAAACGGCCATACCTACAGCTATGCAAGAATTAGCGACAGGCTAACGCTAACGAATTCAGAAAATAGGAAATATTTGTACGTTGCAAATACAATAACGAAAACAAATGAAAAACAAAAACAAATGCAGTAGGTTTGTGGACCTGTTTACACGGCTTGAGCCTAGACTCAATAATGCTAAACACAGCAGAAACTGCCAAACGTGCTCAGAATTGAGCTCAAAGCTCAGGATCACTCCGCTTACCTAGAAATACACGCAAACGTGATTCGACGAATCGCGCGAATGCTCTTATTCGGGGTTTATTCGTAGTTCATACCGTATCTTACACAGCTCACTAGGTTGTTGAGGGTACGTTAAGCTCGATGTACCATATAAAATAAACACTGAATGAATCCTGAATAGACGCTGTTGTGCCTTCAAACTCGGTTTGAGCGTTGTTCATTATATTTCTCGGTTTATAGCAAGTATTTCGTTCATGATTCTGGGCCTCACTGGAAGGACTTCGGTCAAAACGACAGCTAATGCCGAATATACGTTCTGTCCGGCAGTTTAGTAGAGCTCGTGCCACGCGGTAGAACTTTTATCGCATACCGAACGGAAAAAATGATCACACAGCGATGGTCGAGCGCAATTCCCTCGAACAAGGGTGATTAAACCTTCTTTTAGTATGATAAATGCACAAACTATGATAGCATGACAATAAAAGAGATGTTATGTAATCATATCAACAACGACATCAACGACTTAGATAGTGAGCTAAGAGTCTTAAGTTCGGTTGGAACAGAAGGCAATTTCAAATGGATAGTGAGGGCGTACAGTATGGCCATGTGGCACCCAGTTTTTATAGCATCTTTGAGAAGCGATGGTGAGCTGATGTTTGGATTAGCTTCCTTTAAGCGACTAACTTTAAGATTCATCGCGCCGTTAGAATCGTGATACGCCCCAGCTAGCCTAATTACCGCAAAGTTACAATATCCGTTCAGTTCTACATCGCAGGCGGGAACAGGTCTAGTTTGTGATTGAGGTCACAGAGTCTTTCGAGACTTTTTTGCTTGCTTTCTCAAACGCTGTTGAGGTGCATCCTTGTCTCCGCAGAGTGCAGAGTGGTGGTCACGTTCTCTGCGATGGAATCACAACCCGATAGCTTTCCTGAACCTGTTACCTCTAGGACAAATCCATTCTAAGCATGTGAGGAACAATTATTTTTCTTCCATTATTCATCGTTAACTGCCAACATTTCGGACGGACAGAAGTGGTGCACTGGTCTCCTATTAGGTTGCAGAAGGCACACTTCATGTACCTTTCACGGCTCTGGTCGATTCGGCCTCCTTGGAAATGTCTCAGAGCACACCGGGATTGATCTTCAATCTGGGCGATGATGTTGTCGAGATCGATATTGGTTGTTCGATGCAAAGAATTTCTTGTTCAATTCGCCTCCTCGCTTCATAGTCAACGTCTGCTCTTGTCGTGGGTGTGCTTGTCCCTCATTTTCGCGAAGAGCGTATGGATCTTCCTCGAGCTCGACTTCACGCCTATTTGTTGTTCGGGTTCAGCTGCAACTCCGTATTCGGGTTCCGGTTCAGCACATTCATTAGTTTCTTCTTCGATGGGTACATCGGCTTTGTTATGGTCTCTCTGGTCGTCGAGTTCGAGTCCCTCCATGAATATCGCGATCATCTCTTCGCGTTCTGAAAGTCGGTCGTTGGAGCTTTCTGTACACATAGATATGATTTCTTCGAGTGTGCGTCTTATTCTAGACACTGCTTCTCGCATTACACTTTCGAAAGCTGATTTCTGTTTCTCCTCGTCATTGAGTTCTTGCGCTCGCAAGTCCCGAAGCGCCGATCTCACACCGGGCAATGTTTGCAGCTGGTGGATGATAACATTTTCCAGTTGGTTGAAGTCCATCAGCAGTGGGGTGTCCTCGTCGATCTCTTGTGACTGGTCCTCAACGCGTCCCAGAGAGACTTCTGCATTTTTTTCATTGTGATAATTAAAGGAGGCAGAGAAAAGAAAATGCGCAATTGGGATTTAAAGTGAAGGAATCGCAAGCGCAAATGCTCGATTTGAACGTATAAAAAATTAACATCATGAAAAAAATTGTCACTGTCACATGTAGATCGTTGTAACTGCGGTAAACGCTGTACGAGTTGGGTTGCCATCTCAGTGCACTCTTGGTAGTCGAAGCGTTGTCGAACAATGCGATCATACAGCTGCTGTGGCTCGGGCAGCGGAGGAATCGCTCGTTTCAATTCCCGTAGTTCCTGCTGAAGTCCTCGCAGTTGCTCGTGTGTATCCATTTGCTCGAGCGGCAGATCCTTCCGGCAGTCCTTGGTTTGATAGCCGATGCACCATATACGTTCGCCATAGGGCCTCCACAGTTTCGCAATATTCTCAGCCTCGGTATTCAAATTGTTGCCCTTGTCTTTTGCACTAGGCCGCGCCGCGCGCCGCATCTGGTCTAAACAAGCCCTAAGACTATCATTGAGATTGATCGCGTCGTTAGAATCGCGATACTCCCCGGCTACCCTATTTACGGGAAACTTGGATTATCTGTTACAGTTTTACATTGCAAGTGCGAACAGATCTAGTTCGTGATTGAGGTCCCAGAGTCTCTCGAGACAATTTTGCTGTTGAGGCGCATCCTGATTTCCGTTGTTGAGGCGCATCCTGTTTTCCTCGCTTCGTTCTGGCAGGTCGCAGAGTGCAGAGTGGTGGCCACGCTCTCTGCAATGGGAACACAATCCGATAGCTTTCCCATACATGTTACCTCCAGGACAAGCCCATTTTAAGCATGCGAGGCACAAATCTTTTTCTTCTATTAGACGTCGTCGACTGTGAACATTTCGAACATGCGAGCAAGAAATAATGTACAGGTCTCCTATTGCGTTGCAGAAGGCACACTTCATGTGTCTTTCACGGCTCTGGTCGATTCGGCCTCCTTGGAAACACCTCGGAGCCCAGCGAAATTGATCTTCAATCTAGGCGATGATGTTGTCGAAATCGCGTATTGGTTGTTCGACGCAAAGAACTTCTTGTTCAATTCGCCTCCTCGTTTCATTGTCAACTTATGCTCTTGTCATGGGTGTGCCTGTCCCTCATTTTCGCGTAGAACGTATGGATCTTCCTCGAGTTCGACTTCACGTCGAATTCATTGTTCGGGTTCAGATGCAATTCTATCTTCGGTTTCCAATTCCGCACTCTCACCACTTTCTTCTTCCATGGGTACGTCGACTTTGTTATGGTCGCCCTGGACTTCGAGTCTCTCCACAAACATCGCGCTGTTTTCGATGATCATCTATTCGCGTTCTGAAAGTCGGTCGTTGGAGCTTTCTGTACACATAGATATGATTTCTTCGAGTGTGCGTCTTATTCTAGACACTGCTTCTCGCATTTCACTTTCGAAAGCTGATTTCTGTTTCTCCTCGTCTTTGAGTTCTTGCGCTCGCAAGTCTCGAAGCGCCGATCTCACACCGGGCAATGTTTGCAGCTGGTGGATGATAACATTTTCCAGTTCGTTGAAGTCCATCAGCAGTGGGTTGTCCTCGTCGATCTCTTGTGACTGGTCCATCAACGCGTCCCAGAGAGGCTTCTGCATTTTTTTCATTGTGATAATTAAAGGAGGCAGAGAAAAGAAAATGCGCAATTGGGATTTAGAGTGAAGGAATCGCAAACGCAAATGCTCGATTTGAACATATAAAAAATTAACATCATGAAAAAAATTGTCACTGTCACATGTAGACCGTTGTAATTGCGGTAAACGCTGCATGAGTTGGGTTGCCATCTCAGTGCACTTTTGGTAGTCGAAGCGTTGTCGAACAATGCGATCATACAGCTGTTGCGGCTCGGGCAGCGGAGGAATCGCTCGTTTCAATTCCCGTAGTTCCTGCTGAAGTCCTCGCAGTTGCTCGTGTGTATCCATTTGCTCGAGCTGCAAATCCTTCCGGTACTCCTTGGTTTGATAGCCGATGCACCATATACGTTCGCCATAGGGCCTCCACAGTTTCGCATACTCTCCAATATCCGCCGAGCGATATTCTCAGCCTTGGTATTCAAATTGTTGCCCTTGTATGCCGATTGCAGCTTTAGGGTTACTCTGCTGAACAGTTTCTATACCTCCTCCGGGCTTATCATCGCCAGGTTCTCACACCCTTCTAACATCGCATCATTGACGGCGCGAAAGTCTCTCTTAATACTAGGTAGTACACGTGATCTTCCACTGGCGCCTCGACAATCTTCGCACGTAACAACGTATCCACAGCTTCAGGGATGGTTGCGGTTCCGTGCCACGCTGTTATACACGGCTCAGTCCTTGTGTATATGTGCGAGAGCTTAGCTATCAACGGGTTTCTGACATTCCCCTCACATTACCACCCAATCACGTGGTCTGATTGTCATTTCAAGTATATTATTGTACCTCACTTTGATGCGGGGATGTTCGAGCACACGCGCATCTAACTCCACCTTATCACCCTTACTGAGCAAGGTGACTCCATCTAAGAGCCTTCGGGTTCTCCACAACACATAAACTCCAGCCTCCACGTCCCAAATCTAGCTCTTCGATATCAACTTCCACAGATCCTGTGTACGATAGCAGCTCCTCCATTTTGTGGTATCATTTGGAGGGCACATTCCAATCCCGCACCACATCCTTTTCGCCGTCAGTATGGGGTCATCCAAGACCATGGTGAGCAGTCCTACCAGTATCGTCCCATTAGTGGAATCAAACTGATTCTTTTTCCTCATCGTCCACTTAATCACCAGTGAGGCAATCACTACTCTTCTCAGGGTGGTCAGCAACTTCTTCAGTTGTATTCTCCCAAAAACTTAGTATTCGTTCACTCTATAGAAACGATTTTGTACACTAGACAGAACTCCCGGACTATGCAACATATACGATCTGACCGGCAGTTTAGTAGAACTCGTGCCACGCGATATAACTTTTATCGCAGTACCGAACGAACAATTGGTCATGGACGAGCGCATAGCATGACAATAAAAGAGATTATATGTAATCATATTAACAACGACATCAACGATTGAAATAGTGAGCTAAGAGTCTTGAGTTGAAACAGAAGGCTATTTCAAATGGAGAGTGAGGGCGTAGAGTATGGCCATGTGGCGCTCACGCAGTTTTTATAGCCTTTTTGAGAAACGTTGGTGCGCTGATGTTTGGGGGAATTGCTCATCGCGACACACATAAGGTCATGTGAATCGCAATGCGTAAGCACAACATAGCTTTCTTCAAGCGACTAACTTTAAGATTGAACGCGTCGTCAGAATCGCGTTACCAAAGGACGGTCTCGTACTGTCGCGAACAACGAACTGTTCATTGTGTAGACAAAATTGGCGTGATTTTGCACAATTTCACAATTACGCGGACGATCCACCACTTGTGGTTTTAGAATTCCAGAAGAATGTTCTTGGAAAGGGGAGAAAGAGGGTGAATTTCATTTTGTCGAAAGTAACATTACTCATTCCCCGTATGTCATGGTTTCATTGCGGTTTTTGTAAGCTATAGGCAAATTCATACTATCTGATTACGGTACAATATTCAGTAAGATTTGAGAATGTTCTTCCGCATTGTTCTTTCAGACTATGTGCACGTTGACTTTTTGTGACTGTCAGTTCATCAAGGGAGGTCAGCCAAGAAAATGATTCTTCCTGACGGCTCTTTCTTCCCGTCTCCTAACAAGGCTCAAGTACATAGCTTAGAAGTGCTGTTGCACTCTGCCTCGATTTAGCACCATCTATTGTCCCTCGTTTGATTTCAAATAAATAATACACAAAGTATCCGATTCAGTATCGACGCCAGAAGGAAGAGCGTTTTTTGCCAGTAAGATGTTGTTGAATCATAGGAATACTCGTACAGAAACAAAAGTAGCGAAACGTCAATAAAACGTCTACTAAAATATTATAAGAAGGGTCAACGTGGTGAGTTGGTGAGAGGCGCTGCTGACACCCTCACGGTCGATCCTCGCCCAAGCTAATGGAGCCTTCCATCCCTCCGGACTAAGGTAAATTGGTACCAGACTTGTCTGAGAGGATAGAGACACTGATATGGTATAGCGGCTGGCCCCGCAGGTCATTGTGTAGGCTAAATACGTACCCAACGTGCCTCTTCGGTTCAGAATTGAAAACAAATGCGGCGGCGCATCTTAAGGGGAGTGATCAGTGCCGACACGTTTAGCTTAACCACCCTTTACCTTTATTGGAATACGGAATGCGATGTCTATGATAAGAGAACGAAAAAGCTTATCAGGGCAAACACAGCTGTTTTTTCCTTTTCAATTTTCGACGTAAACTAAAGTTGATATGGGCTTTTGCCGTAAGATAAAGGAGGAAACTAAGGTGTCTCAGCTGGCAAAGAGCGGATCTCTGCTCTACTTGAGATAGGTAAACAGATGATAGAGGCAAATATATATTTTTGTTTTCTATCATTCCTATTGGAGACTGCTATGTCGACTTACAACGTGTGCAGAGAAACATAAGCATGAATAACATATCCAAATCGTCTGACGTAACAAGCAATCAGCATTTGACGCATGAAAAAACTCAAGATTAGAATTCCAAATCATGTGAGCTGAAATCTAACTCCGCCGACTTCAAGAAAAAACGATTTCTGCAAAAAATAGACACATATATTCGTGATGTTTCGAATGATGGTCTTTGTAGTGGGACAACTTCAGAGAACGCGAAACATTTTGGAAAAAGGAAACATTAGAGAATGTACTGAAGCATTCGCGGCGACGTCATCTGAGATTCAGTTGGGAAGCATATCGGGTAAATGAGGCGTATTCATGGATGTGGGCTGTCCTCGTGGGTATTTTGTTACTTTTTAAACATTTCGGCTCGAACAGCTGCAAAATAGGTTACACGCCCGCATGACGCAGTCCCGCAGAAGAAGAAGTCTGCGTAGGAAGAATGAGCGAAAATTTCGAATAATTCATTCCGATGATTCATCCCGACATGGTCTTCCACTCTTGGCGAATGGTCTCAAGTTTTTTTTTTCAAAACACAAACCTCAGAAACACAAAGCCGTCCCGCCTTTCCAATGAAAAAGACCAAAACCTTCTAATGTTTGAATAATTATATACTTTTTTCGGCACTAAATTTTAAATTTCAAATTTTGGATTCCAGAGGTCGAAATTTTTTGCTAAAACTTTGCATGTAGGGAGGGGTTGGTGTCCTGAACACGATGGTGCAATCGGTTTTTGGATTGGCCGCCGGATACTGTAGTTACAGGTAGGTCCTGACATGTAAAGTGGGCGGAGTCAGTGTCACCGATTTTGCTGAAACCTTGCACAGGGGGTTTTACCAATGGTCTGCTTTCTCCTAGAGCCTTCATTTCGCAAGACCTTGATGCAACCCCACGGACAAAGATCGACCGCAATAAACTGTTTTGACCCACTGTCTTCACATGTCTGGACCTACCTGAAACTACAGTATCCGGCGGCCAATCGAAAAACAAATTGCACCATCGTGTCCAGGACTCCAAAAAACCCCCTATGCAATGTTTCAGCGAAATCGGTGATCCTATTTATTTTTTATTTATTCGAAAAACGGATTGCACCATCGTGTTCAAGACCTCAAAAACACCCATGCAAAGTTTCAGCGAAAAAATTTTTTCGACCTCTGGAGTCCCGAAATTTGAAATAGTGCCCTTTTTTCTTCTAGCACACCAAATATAGATAGAAAAGTGTATTTAGTAATTTAAGTGAGGGTGCTCATCACCCAGCGCATGAGTCAAAAAATTATTCGCTTCTTATCAACTTAGCGGCCAGCATCTACGGCTGAGGATCACCCATATCGCACGCCTACTAGCAGCGTTGTTCAACAATGATCAACGATTTGGTGATTATTTTGCATAATGATAGCGATTCCGACATTTGTCAAACTTCGGCCTAGGACCGACCACTTCGTTGTATTGTGTTGAACAAAAAGTTCCCCGGCACTCAGTTTGGCCGCTCACCAAAATTTTAAAACTCGTTCGGGGATCTCATCTCTATAACCATCGTGTAGAGTGATTTATGGCCTACACATCCCACAGTGGTCGTGGTTCAGCCCTACAGCTATTGCAGAGAAAATCGATATTGAATGCAGGCACCTTGAGCTGCTTTTTCTTTACGGGCTCATAAAACAACGCCTTGAAGGAAGCTCAGTTAATGGCTTGTGAATTATGATACGTCTTTCTATTGTCTTTCTTAACGCGGCAAAAGTTTGGTCTGCCTCGTAAGTTCAAAAAGGCACACTTTGGCTTCAAGGAACAACGATGGTCAGGGAAGACAGTTGCTGTGGATTAAGTGGGTCTTCTGGAACTGGCTTTATAGGATGGCCGGGATAGTTACGTGAGTTGATAGAGGAACTCGAGAGCCATAAACCCACCCAAGCTGCCCGTCTCCGAGGCTTTAGAAAAACAAAGAGATAGGGCACATGAATGTGCCACGCTTTGGGCGGCCACCAGCCACATATGGAGACGGGTGCATGCAAGACCATCTCAGCTTCCCGAAGGGATTTTCATTCGCCCGGCAATTTGGTTAGTGCCATCAAGGAGTGGGTAGTGTGCGTCAATCACATGTCACATGCAACAAAAATTTCAAAAGTCCGCAACTTCCGAAACGGGAGACGATCGGTGTGCAGTTGAACTGCAAAAGAGGAATTTGCTAGAAGCTGCTACCTTCTTATGCTAGTGCCAACAACGATGTCTAACGTAGCCACTCCAATGGCCACGGAGCAGCCGTTCGTGGAAAGCTGTGCAAAAACTTCTTCATCTACAATGACGCGCATTCACCTAATGAGAACGAGACTCGAAAAAAAATTGCAAAATTTCCGATGGCGTATACCGAGTTATCCAAGACACGTCAACATTGCTTCAACAGACTCGTACTAGTTCCATTCGTGGCTCAATTAATTATTTTCATCAAAACTCTAGGAATTCTGTAAGAGGAGCGTTCGAAATTTGTACAGTATAAGATGTTGTTGATAGTAATGATGTATAAATATGACGAATGTCGAGTGGAATGAAGGAGAGAAACAAATTCGAAAAGAATGACAGATGTGACCGGGAACTGTTTCTACGACCTAATATTTGGTGAGCGGGCAAACCAGCGATTTGGCTTTAAATTCATCGTGACAGGTTATTTGAGATGATTATTACGAATCCAATGCCTTTTTTTAGCCTTCGACCGATTTCGTCAGATTTGAGAATGTACTCCTCCGCGTAACCACCCTGAGCCCATTTCCCACGCCATCATTACTCACGCAAACCTTACTTTACTCATTTGCTCATCTATCCGTAACGACCTAAATCGTACGAAATTCAAAAATTAACATCATAATTGCAATATTGCCACCCAGCCCACATCGACTAAGATCGAGAAAAATCTGAAATTTTCATTTGATCGCCCAAATCGAGAATATGGGTACTCCTCGACTGACATTCGGAAAGCGGACCTCGTGAGCAGCGCCCCGAATAACTCCGCACAGTCGAAATTTCAGTGAAAATGAATTACGCGACACAGACCCGCTCAATGGAGTAGAAATAGTTATCTATACGCTACACGGTCACCATTGAAAGTGACAAAAATAACGAAAAAGAACAAAAAAGGCTGGACGGTATCTAAGGTACACACTACCCGGTAAACAGCAAACATTTGTACATAGACCAATCCGGATCTAGAACTGACCTCGAGCAGGTACAAAATGATCATTGCTGCGGGGAGTCCGACTCGCCGTTTTTCAATTACTCGGTCTTTGCCGCTCTAATTGTTTTGTCCTTCGCTGCCTTGTGGGCCGGACGATGGACTAATTTTCGCCAGAATGTTGATCAACATAGGTTACTTTCTAGCGAAAGGAAAAACGAGCTGAAAAGTTTCAAGTGGAAGAGTAGAATACGGAGACCAAAAATGGTTCCGCCTTTTCGCACGATTAAGGAGTAGGAAGAACTAGCAGAAGAGTGAATGTCAAATCGTGCTACGATTCCGTTTTGTTTATTTATTAATTTATTTATTTAAGACGCGGGCCTGGACCCACGTGCGAATACATAAGAACAACAAAGTCCAAGTCAAGCTCAAATGACAGCTATATAATGCAGAGAACCATTTGACAAAAACCGTATACTAAAAAAGGCATTAAAACAATCGATAAACAAAATCCCGGAATAGCGACTACACAATGTGTGGAAACTACACTATTTTCCACCTACACCGTACTGCACCGTCACTTCATCAATCGCTGGAAGGCTTTGACAGACAACCCCAGCGACATCTCAGTATGTCGTTAAACTCTCGTAGGTTCCTGTATGTAAGTAATTTCGCCCTTACAGTTGACCTCGAAACAGCCATATACAAACGCAATTTTCCTCGTATAGTTCGAGTTACAAACACCATAGAATGTAGGCGGATTCAAGCAGATCTTATATGTCAGGATTTTAAACATCATTGTGAGATCCATTCTCTTTCGTCTGCTGTACAAAGTATGGTGCCCAAGCATATTTGCTCTTACAACGCTATTGGGTAGCTGGCTATATGTAAGATCATGACACCTTATGAGTGAAACTATGTTCGAACACTTTCTAACAATGCGACGTCTTTCTTTTTAGTTGGATCACAAACCGACGTTGTTATTCCCTTATCTAGAAGCTTTTTTCTGGAAGAGAGAATAATCATCGCTAGTCAAACTGAGTCGCACCATTCAAGTTTCAATAGATCATAACAGCTAGTATTCGTAAAATTAGACAATACTGAAAGACGAATTGGACACAGTATCATCGTTTAAGTCCTCAGCAATCTACGTATGTAAGTATCGCTTGCTTCTAAATGGATGAGAGAATGAATTGAATTAAGATCACACTTTAGGGTGTGTAGTGAAAGCTTCAGTTCTCCTCTTCCCATAGAAGATTTATAATTCTTATAGTGCTACACATGCGCTGAAATTGAAGCGATACTTTTTGAGAAGGAAGTGAATTTATTGAGTAGAAAGAGAACTGTGAATCTGCTATCTGGGGATCTGACAATTCCACTTGAGAGTACATCAGAACATACCCTTGTTGCAAATTTGAGATTAAAATAATTTATAGTGAATTTCATATGCTATCTTGAACAAAAATATCTCGACAACCGCTGAGCGTAGACTCAAACTGAAACGACATTCTGATAGAGCATAATCCATCCATTATACAGGCTATAAATGTTTGGTACAAACCCGCGGGTAATTGCAGTTTTTTTGGCTACGTAAATATTGAATAATATTTGTTTTTTTCTAGTTGACAGTTGGTGTGTCCACTCTGCCGGTAGTTCACGTCCTCTGACGACGACGAACAGGTCAGAACTTTAGACCATCAATAAAACTGATCCATCTACTAACCTCGTTCGGCACGGCAGCATACGAAACTTATAACATCATGCCGAGGTCTCAAGAAGAGCGAACTTGGAGAATGTTTCTTCTTATTAGTACATACTCGCTGTTAAACTTGCAAATTAGTGTTTGTGCTTTCGTTAATAGTACATATATCTGCTGTTATATGTTTTGAAAGTCATGTACTACCAAAGCCTATTTACACAAGTTTGAGGACGACGTCTGAAGACCCAGGTTTTAGCCTCAAAACCTCATAGGAGTGATCTGGCGTCACCATCTACACTCACATACTCTGTCAAGTACACTGAGATTATTACAAGGAATGTAACATATGTGCCTAGACACTATTCGCTCTACGTTCCTAGAGGAAAATCACACTAGATGTGAAGAAAGGTTCACTATACAGCTGAACGAGAGGGAGAAGTTTAGAACATTGAAAGTCGATTTTTTGATACCGCTTGTCGTGTTTAGAGGATAGGCGATTTATTGTTTGGCAATTATATCAAGCTAGAACATGCTCTATCAAAACGTCTCAGAAGCGTGAGATTTTTTGTTCAAATAGTAACGAAAATTATGAGAGACGTTATATTAGACAATATTGAAAGACGAATTGGACACAGTATCATCGTTTGAGTCCTCAGCAATCTACGTATGTAAGTATCACTCGCTTATAAATGGATCAGAGAATGAATTAAAGTAGGATCACACTTTAGGGTATGTAGTGAAGGCTTCAGCTCTCCTCTTCCCATAGAAGATTTATAATTCTTCTAGTGCTACACATGCGCTGAAATAAATTCAACTCCTTCCTAAAAAATCGTCGCTTTGAACGTGCTGTCACTGCCAGTATGTACAACGTAGGGTAAGGGGCAGCATGTCTAGCCTATCTCATTTGAAGCGATACTTTTTGAGAAGGAAGTGAATTTATAGAGTAGAAAGAGAACTGTGAATCTGCTATCAGGAGATCTGACAATTCCACTTGAAAGTACATCAGAACATACCCTTGTTGCAAATTTGAGATTAGAATAATTTATAGTGATTTTCATATGCTATCTTGAACAAAAATATCTCGACAACCGCTGAGCGTAGACTCAAACTGAAACGACATTCTGATAGAGCATAATCCATCTATTATACAGGCTACAAACGTTTGGTACAAACCCGCGGGTAATTAGAGTTTTTTGGCTACGTAAATATTGAATAGTATTTGTTTTTTTTTCTAGTTGACAGTTGGTGTGTCCACTCTGCCGGTGGTTCACGTCCTCTGACGACGACGAACAGGTCAAAACTTTAGATCATCAATAAAACTGATCCACCTACTCACCTCGTTCGGCACGGAAGCATACGAAACTTATAACATCATGCCGAGGTCTCAAGAAGAGCGAACTTGGAGAATGTTTCTTCTTGTTAGTACATACTCGCTGTTAAACTTGCAAATTAGTGTTTGTGCTTTCGTTAATAGTACATACATATATCTGTGTTATGTTTTCAAAATCATGTATTACCAAAGCCTAATTAAGAAAGTTTGAGGAAGCCGTCTGAAGACCCACGTTTCAGCCTCAATACCTCATCGGAGTGGTCTGGCGTCACCATCTACACCCACATACTCTGTCAAGTACACTGAGATTATTATAAGGAATGTAACATATGTGCCTAGACACTATTTGCTCTACGTTCCTAGAGGAAAATCACACTAGATGTGAACAAAGGCTCACTATGCAGCTGAACTGAAAGGGAGAAGTTTGAACATTGAGAGTCGATTTTTTGATACCGCTTGTCGTGTTTAAAGAAAGGCGTCTATTGCCGGCAATTGATCAAGTTAGTCGCTGTAAAACGACTCAAAGCGTGAGTTTTTCAAGAGTAACGGTTTGAGAGACGTTATTGATGAGAACAAGCAGTGAGACGAAAAAACATCTATCAACCACTCCTGTTTATAATCGTGCCTATGAGTGTCGTTTCCGCAAGATTTACTGGTGTACTTAGGAGGAACTTTTTATTCTGAGGTCAGATTCAAAGTTTTCTCATTACTGAGCTTCGATGCTGATTCTATTGAATGCTTTATACTTCATTTGGCACTCCGTGGTAATTAGACAGAAAATTTCGATGGAGCGGTCTCAAGACATGGTAGCTCGATTGGTAGTAGAATGGGAAAACGTTACACTGCACTTAATTACATTTAAGCTGAAATACACACATATATCTTATATTCTTATATTACCGTTCTTGGCCGTTTGTATGGTCCCCAGGGCCAGCACCCAGCGTGCGTATTTAGTTTAAAGAGGTGCACCCGCGTTGGAATGACCACGCCGGTTGTGCTGGACCTCCCCTGCTTTGGAACTCCATACCTACTTTTTATCTTATGGCCATGTGATTTATTCACTAGTTTATTATGACATGTCCTATGATGTCTTTTCAATAGTGTTAGTGAACCATTTCTTGAATGGTATGGCTTGATATAACTGAGTCGTGAGGTTGAACAGTTGATGACATCTGCTGCTGTGGGCGCCTTTCAGTTTATCCACCATTAACAGTATTACCTTTGTTTTTTCTTTCTTTGTGTTTGCCTCTCGTTCCTAGTTCTCTTTATTCTGTTTTCTAACCTGCACCTTATCTTGTTTTTGAAGTTGTACCGTTCTCATTGACATGTTGTTGCGCACTTCACGTGCATAGCAAATAAACAAATAAACAAATTAGCATATGGTGTACCACAAGGTTTACCACAGAAAGTAAATATTAATATTATGATCCAAACAGGGCACTACTCAACTTACGGACACCGGTACTCGATTTTTTCCAGTCCTCGTAATTCTATTAAACGTTGCCTATGGGAGTTATTTGGCGTCAGGAACGCGAATTTGAAGCCCGTCTTTCACCTGGTGGTCTCGGACCACGCAAAGAGCTACTTGGGTGGTCCAGTCAGGATCACCGATTTCGCTTTCTATGGGTGTTTTCTGGTGTTCTGAACACGATTGTGAAGTTCGTTTTCCGAATGGCGGCCGAATATGGTAGTTGTATGTGAGTCTCACCAGGCAAGATCGGTAGGTCAAAATGGGTATGGGTGGTCCAAGACCACTTTAAGATTCGTGTTCAGGACACCAGAGGACCTCCATAGACAGAGTTTCATCGAAATCGCAGATCGTGACTGGACCACCCAAGTAGCGATTTGGGTGGTCCGAGAGCAGTCACGTGAAAAACGCACAGCAGATTCGCCCTCAATTACGCCCTCCGCAGAGTTTCATCGACTTTCGACAAATAAAAAAAAATCTAGTACTGGTGTCCGCTAAGCTGAATAGCTCTAGAATTTTCGGTCAAACTTCAAAATTCAAGGCAATAGTCCGCGGGAGGATGCTTTTGCGTAGGTGTCTTAAGGAAAAAGGAAATTCTTATATAGAGACGAGTGGACAGCGGTTTAACGGAAGTCGTTCTCAATCACGCTAAATGCTTAAATGGTAGAAAGTCTCATCAGAGCAGTTTGAGTGGCTTTAGTCCTGACAATGATGACGATCGTGAGCGGTTTCCAGAGTTCGAAATGAAAAAAAAACTCATCATGAGGAGACCTTACGTGAATTCGAAAAAGTGTTGGTAAATTCTAAGCAAATATTAATACTTGACAAATACTAACACAAAACCTTGATTCTTCTGCCAACCTCTCAGCTCAGGGTGCCCTTGATAAATCACTGCCCGTATGTTGGACAATAGAAACGCAGCCCTTCCCACGACCCCGTAGTTTTGTGTATTAGAAATATATAGCACTCAGCAAGCGTCTGAGAAGAAATCGCTCTGAAAACGAAAACACTCAGCGGATTTCTCCACGCCTCTTTTTCTTTTCTCCTATACGCGAAAAGAATCCATGTACAGAGTATTTTGGTCTCGAACGAAAGGAGGTAATGAAATAAATGAAATTTTTAACGAAATAACCAAAGTGTAATACGTGGCTTCCAAGTCAATCTTGACGCCTTCCATTGTAAAGATTCCGCCGATGAAAAACAGAAGGACCCCAGACCCTCACTGGAAAGGGTTCTCAGCAGCTCGGCACGATCTTTTCCATCGCATACACCTGCCTTCTCCACCGGCACACAACTTGAGAGGACCGCGGCTAACCTCGGACCAGGCTCAAGCAAGATGTTCGATTTCTGCAAAAAATTCATAACTCCCCTCTATTAGTGGCGGTCCCAGTACGATCCCAGTTCTTACGTAGGCTTGATCTAAGAGAAAATATTTTGACATGAATATTCACTTTTCCAAACTCTGAAAGAAGCAAACAAAAATTTTCAGGAGAGAAATGGACGAAGAAAGATCGGCGAAACGATGGAAGCATCTTCTACTACAAATAGAAGGATAGAAATGGAGATCAAGAAAGCAACCGACTTTGAATTAGCACTTGATAAAAAACATAAAAATAAGAGGTTAACTGGCATATTCCACGCATATCAAACAATACTACACAAAATATCAGCATATTTTACAATTAAAACGCGACCGATTTTGCGGCGTTGCTCTTCGGTAGCAGTGGCAGTGAAAAAAATTAAATATTTTTTAGGTACGACTGAACGTATCGCAGTGAAACTTTACACACTATAAATTCGAGTTTTTCCTTAACATTGGTGGAAAAATCAAACTCGAAAATCACGTCCTTCTTGGTGAACAGGGTAGGTTCGTTTTAGCTTCGATCTTCGCCTGAAAACGAAGCAAAATCGAACCTACCCTGTTCACCAAGAACAAAGCTATATTCGAGTCTGATTTTTACACCGACGTTCAGGGAGAACTCGAATTTATGTTATGTGGAGTTTCATTGCGATATGTTCACTCCTTCCTGGAGAATATTCAATTTTTCCACTGCCACTGCCAACGAAGAACCACGCGGCGAAATCGGTCGCTTTCTTGATCTCCACTTCTATCCTTCGCATTGTTGTTTGCTCCTTTCAGAGCTCGGAAAAGTAAGTGTTCGGTAGTCAAATTATTCGAAAACAATTAAGGCACTTATATGCTGCTTGAACTCCCTTGTGTGTTGTAATATGTAAGCGTTATCTTTTTGGTTGTTATAGAACCATACGGATGCACACGGTTCTCTCTTCTTTTTTCCACATCTTCTTCTTACATTTCAAACATAAAATGGGTGAAGAACAGACAAAGGCACAAAGGCAAAATTTTTCATATGACAGCACTAGTCAGAAAATTAGCAAAAACAAATAAATATTGAATACAAATGAATAATAAAATTGGGATCAAATGCTGCGCACAACTGGAATACTGATTTCCTACACTCCTAAAAAACGACCCATTCGATACGACCCCCACTTAACGCAAACCAAATACGACCCCCCTCCCCAGCTTCGATTCTCGAACCTCAAGCTTGAGCCTGCCTCGGACTCGCACCCCCTTCCCTTTAGGGGCAGCTCTCATATGGAAATGGGATCTCGCAGGATCGCATGATCACCGGACCAAATGAGAAGGTAACCTGGCCTTCCTCACCGCATGAAGAGAAAGTTATTTAGCGGGACGACGTCAGGGCTTGCCCCCATCCATATTGTTGGTACTTTGCACACAATTCTGGAATATATTTACCTACGGTGGCTTGCGGCTGTTACGGTGTAATAAATGAATAAACAAATAAACACATAAATACAAAGGTGCAATTCATCTATTATTTCTAACTTCTTATCAGAGCAGAACTCTAAATCCACGCAAAAGATGGTCTACACTTCAGAAGACGGTTAGGATCTTAGGACCTACTATGAGGATCTTAGGACCTACTACTCATTTCAATTCCGAGTGCGATTGTTTTAGTCGTATAGACGTAAGTCCGTGCGGAGCCCACTGTGATCTTCGTGCTGTTCAGTTGAAAGCTACAAAGTCCAGCGCGGGTAATTAATAAAGGCGATAAGAACTAGATCATTACGCCGACTCGAGCGGAAACAAATTCAATGCACCTAACACCAACAGACAACGCAGAAAAACTGCACTAGTATTGCCCAGGCAGTGATGGAATCGCTTATATCTTGCGGAAGTTGGAAAAAAATGCGAAAATTGCATCCAACTAGGTTTTTTTCGTAAGAACGAGAAGACAGCTTCTCTTCAATCGTAAATACGAGCTAATGAGGCACGGAATAACGACCTTCCGTAATCGTCACAGAAGTCATCAAAGGAAGACACGAAGAAAAAGCGTTTCTGAGAATGGTTGACAAAAAGGATCTATGGAGACATTTGAAGCGAAAAATTAGTGGATAATCATTGTGTTTCTGGCTTAAGAAGTCGCCCACGCTTCCCATTGTGGAGGTTTTGAAGTCACCACAGTTTCTTCGTAGGTTAAGGGTTCCCTCGGTAAATGTGGAATCTTCATCTTATTCTAGAACACTGATAACCATTATAGAGCCGTTATAAATGTGTTAAATATTAGGTTGTGGAGAAAGTTCTGGCCTTATATTTAAAACGCCACAACTATACTCAAGTCCAGGCGTTTTCCTTAACTCAAGAACCGTTCGAAAGAGCACATATTTCTCTAAGATAACAGTATAAAAAGTGCCACCATCGCAAAAACCTGAAGACCTGGATTGATTAAAATACTCGACATCATGATGGTATTCGCACCCTCGCTCCGAGTGCGAATGAGGGTTGTGGGTTCATCAATTGGAATGGATTTTGCGGAGCCACTTCCCCAACGATTCCTAACCTGCGGGTAATGAATATTATATTAATACTATGAGAAGAAGAGCTTTGCACGTTTTTCACACAACAACGAACCTTCTAAGACGTTTCAGAAACCAGATTTTCACGACACAAAGACAATGGTGACGTTATGATGAACTGCAGCAGTGCAGTGCTACTGTGGCTTTTGCTCCTTACCCTTTACCAAACGATAAAGAAGGAAGTGCACATCGTGAATATATGTAACATTCTAAACGACACAGCGAAAGCTAGGAGCCATAGAGTCCCGCTACATTTTACAGCAACGCAAATTCACGCGTTTTAAAATACGATCCTCCAGAAATCAAACCAACGACACACTGAAATGCGCCTTCGTCTATAATAATTGGTACCCCTCGTGCTAACTCTGTGCCAATTTTCATACGTTTATATGGCTTTTCAGAGAGGAGAGTGGTTGAATTAAGAGAAACGGTGAGACATGAGCCGAGTTATGGCGTTTTGAATATATGCCGCAAAAAAAGGACAGAACTTTCTTTGCAACCTAATACATAGGATTCGTCAACAGAAGCTGTTGGGAAATCTTGAAACACACGACGAGAGGAGCAGGAAATTGATAAGAAAACACATTTTCGAAGAGATGGCCTCTGGTTTCATCTTCGATGAGTATTTCCAAACAAGCTTTTGAACACTGGCTTTACAGAGCAGCGAAACCAAGTAGTATACGCCCCCTCTCACCCTTTCGACGGATGTGCAAATCAGACAGCACTAGGTTGCTTCTGCAGCGACAGTTTTCGTGACTACTTAGATTAGCGAATGCAAAGTGAGTTGAAAAAGAGAAGAGCGTTCTTTGTATCGGGAAGGAATGTTTCTTACTCGTTCAACTCCATCGGCTATTTCATGGACGTCAGCATGTGTAAACAGCACGTGGCGAAGCTTTTTCTCGGTCAGAGTGACGATGGAGTACTCCAAACTGAGCAAAAAAATGCAAGGTTCTCATAATTTGAAAGCATTTTCAAAACTCTTGTCTTCGTATTTGCAAATGTGACACGCTTACCATCTACCATCCATTTGCCATCTATTTGAAGCCTAATCTGATACACTAGAGGCTTAGTGTAATGTTTTGTTTCTCTAACAAATCTCGAAATCTTGTTCAATTTGTTCTCGTTACCATGTTGAGTTTTGTGTTGTTGATTATCGTACTTTTCAGCACCACATGTGGAATTACCGCATGAAATAAATTGAAATAAACAGATTAGGTATTTATCGAGGATTTCACTGTTTATCCCGAAAATGTAAATCATTAAAAGGCTTGGAATAAGGATACGACAGTGATTTCAGTTGAACAGCAAAAGCAGGCATTTTGATTCAGGAAGAAAGTCTGCCACAACGAGACGGAGCGCATCATGAGCCATGACCAGGATTCGCACCGCTCTTCTAAAAATATGCAAAGAAAACTGTCAGAGTGAAAACCGGAAATTTTTGGGGTAAAAACGCCCCCGATTGATTCAGAAATCATGTGAAGACCAGGTGTTGGTGGCTAGGGTAGAATTATTATAGTTCAAGCTGAACCAGCAGTCAATAACTGAATTTATTTTTATTTATTTATTTATTTCTTCGCGGAAATTCAGATAAGTTTGTGTTTTCGTCGGTTTTTTCGATTCATTTGGCTACCATTTTTCTTCCGGATATCTTCCCGTACTGTTTGAGGTAGAAATTTCATTGTTGTTCGTGGTTTGTGACGACTTGGCGTGCCCAGCCTCTTATTTTCTTCGTTGCTTGGGCTTGTGCATTTATCGATCGATCGCCTGGTAGTGCGTGGCTGTGACCTCGACTAAATACTTACATCCCGGCTCAAATCAATTTCATTTTCTACGTCGTTTCGTTGTTCTTTCTTGTGTCTCTAGTGTCTTAACATGCCAAGGTCACAGCGCACAACTGCTAGGAAAGCTCCGGATGCTCCGCTGCCAAACAATGCTCCTTCACAAATTTCAAACGCTCAGGTGGTTGATCTACCTGACATTTCCAATCTTTCGGCGGCGGAGCTTCTGCAGAAAGCTATAGACCTATGCGATAATGCACTCGTTCAACATTATTTGACCACGTTGGTGAAAAAAATGGACTACAGTGTCGATGAACGCATAGAACAAGACCTTAGGGCTCGCAGTGTGGTCATTTCTGGCTTGTCAGAAGCGGATCCCAACATGTTGTCTAATGAGCGTCAGCATGACCTTGAAGACAAAGTGGATCAGCTACTCGGTGTGCTAGATGTAGAGTGCACGCCTGATAAAATTTATCGCATGGGCAACTTTGATCGGCGCAGACCTCGTCTCGTTAAAGTCGTCTTTCCGACTACTTTTCATTGGAAGAGGGCCCTTGCCAACGCCCGTCGGCTCCGCAACTCGCCCTTTCATGATGTCTTTCTAAGGCGAAGCATGACAAATGATGAAAGAAGACGCGAGTTTGAACTGCGGCAGCTTGCAAATGAACGGAATAAGGGGTGCGCATCTCGCGAGTGGGTAGTGTACAGAGGCGAGTTAGTTCGCAGGTCCTCGCTACCTCATAGCCAGGAAAACTAGTCAGGTTGCATGGTGCTTCCGCATTGCGATGTTATCTTCTAAATGCACGCAGTATAAAAAACAAGCTTCATCATCTGCATTATCTTTTGGACAGTTGTTCTCCTGACGTTTTATTCATCACTGAAACGTGGTTAACTGAACACTCTCTTGATTCCGAATTGACAGGTGGTCTCCCGTATTTCGTTTTTCGCTCTGATCGTTACGTTAGTAGAGGTGGTGGAGTGTGCGTCTTAATAAAAGGGAATCTAATTGTTGACTGTGTGCAGCCGTTTTCGTCTAGCAAGTTTAACATTATTTGTGTCGATCTCTTTGTCCCAGCAGAAAAGTCCTACGTGCGCCTAGTGACTGTCTACCGGCCTCCCAACTCTACCAAATCTGATGATGACGTACTAATGGATTCATTGCGAGTATTATCTGCCGTACGACGCTTTACTGTAATTGTTGGTGATCTAAATCTTGACATTGATTGGAGGGCTGTGTATTCTAACAGGGCCGCTGACGACTCCTTTTTGAACATGTTCCAGGAATCTGGTTTTAAGCAATATGTTCAGCAGTCTACTCGGGGCAACAAAATTCTTGATATCGTTCTTTCTTCCGCACCAATCATTTCTCATGTGCTCATACGACCTCCCCTAGCCACCTCTGATCACTCTATAATTTCTTTCGATCTACATTTTAATCATGTCGAAAGTTCGGTGCTACCAGTCCCTGACTTCTTTAGAGTGGATTACCGCTCTCTTGATGAATATTTGCTTGGCGTAAACTGGCTCGAGGTATTCAGAGATTACAGATCCCTTTCTGACATGTGTGAGAGATTCTGCCGAGTGATATATGACGCGTTTGCTCGTTTCGTTTCCTTTAAACAGTCCAAATCGCCGCGATGTCTTTATCCAAAGCACATTTCGAACTTAATGGAACAGAAGGAAAGATTGTTCTTCAGCTTGAAGTCCCCTATGAGTCATCCTTTTTATAAAAAAGTTTGTCATGATTGTGACACTCACTTGAAAAGGTACCTGGCTAATTATGAAAAGAGGCTTGCCACCCAACCTTCTATGCATGGGCTATACCAATACCTTGCAGCCAAGATTAAAAGCAAACCTGCAATACCTGTTCTGACAGATTCGAACGGCAACAAATTTTATTCTGACTCGGAGAAGGCTCAAGCATTAGCCACGCATTTTGCAAATGTTTTTTCAGTCGAAGACGGTAACACTCCCTTAGTTGACCCTGGTGGGGCGATGACGTCGCAGGGCAACTTGATGGAGACATCTGATTTCTTTTTCCAACCACATGAAATTTACCGTATTCTTTCAACTCTAAAATCATCTGTTACGGAGCCTTTTGACGGAATCCCCCCTCTTTTTTACAAGCGCTGCCGCAAGTCACTAGCGGTACCTCTGTCCTACTTGTTCAATGCTTCGTTTTACTTTGCTGAGGTACCCGCGTTATGGAAACACGCTATTGTCGTTCCTATTCCTAAGCATGCGAAATCGACTCAAGTAGCTGATTATCGACCCATCAGTCTTACTCCAACGCCGGTTAAGGTAATGGAACGAATCATCGCTGACAAACTTCTTTATTTTCTCCAGCGTAATTTCAAAATACCTTATGAACAGCATGGATTTCTCCCAGGCTCTTCCACTTGTACGAATTTAGCTGAGTTGATGCACAGTCTTTCTTTTGCAATTAGTAAGGATGAAGATGCTGATGTCATATATTTCGATTTTTCAAAAGCATTTGACAAAGTTCCGCATCGCCTTCTAATCAGCAAGCTTCAGCATTTAGGTGTCAATAGCAATCTTCTATTGTGGATAAAGTCTTTTCTTGATGATAGGTTCATGACTGTAAAAATTGGGCAGAGTTTCTCGGACAGTCATCGCTGCACCAGCGGAGTCCCACAGGGTGGGGTGTTATCGCCTTTACTGTTCCTAGCTTATACTACAGATTTACCTGAATTCTTGAAAACACATCCTAGAATCAAAGTTCTGGCTTATGCTGATGACGTTAAAATCTGTGGGACGTTCAATCGAGAGAATTGCACAGCTGTTCGTGCCGCTCTGAATGATGTAATTGCAAAGATGATTACTTGGGCTGAAACGTGGAATATTCCCCTCAACCTTACTAAATGTAGAGTTCTTCACGTAGGAAAGCTTCCCTCTGTGAGCTATGAGGTCGACGGGCAAGAAATTGCCTTTTGTAGTGCCCATAACGATTTAGGTGTGCTTTTTGACAGCAGTTTGAAGTTTAGTGAGCATATTGCTAAAATGGTCAAAAGAGCTTATGATACTGTCTTCAGGATTTTTCGTAGTATAAGGTGTTCTGATGCGTCCGTACTGCTTCGTTTGTACAAATCCCATGTACTGCCTCTCCTCGAATATTGTTCTCCTATTTGGAGCCCGGCACTCAAAAAAGACGTACTGAAGATTGAAAAAGTACAGAAGCTTTTCACTCGTTTACTTTGGTGTAGAGTTTTTTCCACGAACGGACAGAGTCTGCCCTCGTACTCGGAACGATTAACAAAATTTTCGCTACTGTCCCTAGAACGTAGGCGTATTATAAACGACCTTGTGTTTTGTTTCAAAGTTCTGAGGAAGGAATTAAGGATTAAGGCTAGCAGTTTCTGGATCCTGAGACCAAGCAGTTCACGCAGGCGGATGTTTCGTATTCATTCCCTCTACAGTCCAAATTCAAGACGCCGATTTCCTGAGACCGTTTTTAGTAGATTTGCTAGATGGGCCTCTCTTCTACCACTTGATATATTTCATGCGAAAAATAGTAAAATATTTAGGGAGAAAGTGAAACGCCTCGATCTAGCCCAATTGCTGGGTATATCGTTCAGTTACCAATGAGTGATGGTTCCTATTATTTAACTATTTTATATTGTGTTCCTAATTGTCTTTTTTTTTGTTCTATGATGTTTGCTTCTATTTATAGACGTATGGCTCGGCGGTTTTTAGTCATCATAAGTTGATCTTCGCAAGTGTCCAGCCAGAGTGTTCACCTTTGCGGAGTTCGATTTGTGCTGCTTTCAGTGGTACGGTTCCTGTCGGGGAAAGTTATGTTCCCACTCATCGTGCGATGTCTTTCTTTTCTACAGAACTTCTGAGCGGCGCTAATTTCGGTAGTCTGCAATTCGTGTAACTCGTGTGCTTAGGTTTAGCTGGATGAATGTCGTGTTTCACGTAGCCTTTTTTTTTATTAGCTACTAGCTGTTATGTTCTATCACCTTGTTTTAAGCTTGTTTCATAACTTTTATCTTGTTACTTCTGGTGCTCACTATTTATCATTCTACTATTCTAGTGTCCTGGTGTTTGTTGGTTTTTGACGCCATTGCGTTTTAGTTAGATCTAGTTTCAGCTAGATCTATGTTGTCATTGCATGCTTATAGTGATTTGTGGCTTTTCATATGTCTAAGGTGAGCAATTGACCTCGAAAGTAAGGCCTGAATTTTTGCTTTTTCGATTGCTTTTATTCGTATGGACCTGATTGCAGCACAGCCGATGTTTAAGGGTACTGGAAATATTTTATTGTTTTTTCTTTTTTTTCATTTCGAGGATATTTATGTGCTGTTATTAGTAACATATTCGTTCTCTGATGTTTTCCGGTGTGACTATTCACTGCAGCTAATCTTGCCCATGATGATCTTCCATGGCTGTGAAATTCGAATTGCTTTTTGTTGGGCTTACAAACAGGTCTACGGTAAAACTCGGGGGCACAGCTTCATGTCCCTCTGCATTATTAGTCCGCTTAGAATGTTTTACTTCAAAGTGGAGATGCCTCTTCCAAAGGACTAGCTATCTGGCATCAAGTCTCGTTGTCCCCTACCGTGGAGCAGTTGTTTGCAGTGATTCAACCTAACACCGTGTACTTCTACCGTGTGATATTCTTATCTGTTCTTGCCAATTATATGCTTATATTATTTTCTTGTTTCGCCAAGCCAATATTTTACTTGTCCTTACAGCATCTCAGGCGTGTTTATCAGGTCCTACTATTTCTTCTGCTTGGTTCGATTTGGCCGTTTGTAGCGTTTCACTGATGAAACGCGTCAGGTGATTTTGATATGGCTGGAATTGCTCACTTTAGAAAATTCCTTTTTTGACCATGTTGGTGTTCAATGTTTTTAGGCGCGTCTCGCGACGTATTTAAATAAATAAATAAATAAATAAATAAATAAATATTTGATACACGAGTGGGCTCGTGTGGGTTACAACACTGGGACCTATGAAACCAAAAAACAAACACGATACAGTACAAATATCGACAACGCCAAAAATAACTGAATTATGCTGAAAGATTAACGAAAGTCGCACACTGTGGCGAAAATGAGCCAGATAAACACCTAACAAAAACCGGAAAACATTTTAGATTACAACTTAAAGGATGGAGCAGCGACTAAGAAGGGATCTAAAAGATGATAACCTAAGTGGGATAGCACCTTTTTGCTGAGGTTACCGTAAGCTAAGCAGGCCATATGGGTGGAAAAGTTATGTTTGCAAGTAAGCTCGGCTCTATCAGGATCATATCTTACACATCCTCTCCTCATGGTTGCTGTCCTCAATTTAAAGAAGTCCGAGGCCTTGATGCCGCAATTACGATGAATAATTTTTTCTGAAAAAGTATTAGGCCTCACGTAGACTCAGTAAGCTCGAAGCAGTACAACGGGATCGTTGATTGTAAGAGCACTACACGTGTTGTACATTGCCTGAGTTCCTTTTTTTGTAATCATTTCGCAATGCTTATCAAGCGTAAGATCACGGGAGACGAGGAACCTTAGATCTAATACTTCGTCAACAGCTTCCATGACCTTGCCAACAACGGTATAATGATGACCACTATTTAATTTGCCTAAGTGGAGCACTCTACATTTCTCTTTTAATAGCGGTAAGTTCCACTGTACTGACCACCTCTGAACAATTTCTGTTGCCGATTGAAAATGAAGTGAATGCCTGCTGATGAAAGGTTATGGAGAGTATTTGAACTGGCGCTCTATTTACACGGAGAAATGTGCCACCACTAGCCAAAAAGAAAGCAGAGGAAAGTAGGTCTGACACCTTGCAAGGCAAATAAACGTAAAATTATGAAAACTAAACAAAAATCTGTATCGAAGATAAGGAGTCAACTCCTGCGATATTCGTTCGTCCAGCTGTAACCAAGCGATAGAGTAGCTTAGCTAGCTTTTCGGCTCGAATCTGAGCATGGACTTCAGGGTATAATCTTGTCCAGTGTGATAAAAAGGAAAGTCATCCGACAAATCATGATAAGGATCATGATACCAAAACGATTAATGAAGTGTTCATTCTCTACTGCGACAGGAAGGTTAGAGTAGGGCAGTGGCGGATAGGGTGGAGCATTTCCGCAGTAGGCGCATCCTTTGCTGCAGTGCTGTTGATGAAAAGTAGCTTCCGCGTTGATAATGCCCCTTCAGACTTTACTTTGTTGCTGCTTCAGTTTCACTGCTGCAGCGCTGCCGCAGTGCCACCGCAGCAGCGAATGTACGAGGTCATTTTTTGCTGCAGCAGCAAGTCGGATCTGACCTCGCTCAAAATATTTTTCGCCGAAATCTTTTACCTTTATAGCTTATCAGGGGAGCTAGTATCGAATCTCACATCTGTTTTCTGAATTCTTTGCGAAAACCACCCATATCGTCGACTATGAACTAAACAGCTATTTGACAACCGACAGTTCAGTGGACGGCCGCAAAAGCTATCGCAGCTATTGCGGAAATACGCGCAACCCCCTTTGTGCTGCCTTTTGGTTTACTGGTTCACTGCTTCAGCGAATTTTTTTGAATCCTTCCTTACTGAGGGGTTCCGGGGATGATCTTACTCTTTGCTAATATCCATCTAAGGTAGGAACGGAACGGATATTAGGTTTTCTGTTCGTTCGTTTGTGTGTTTACTTTTATGTTCGCAAGCAAAAAAAGTTCGCAAAAGCAAAAATGGCCACACACTTCACGTCACCTATCTGCAGCAGCAATTAGGAGCCCTATTACTCGTTTGGGGCGTCTGCATAACTACTCAGTCCTCAACCGTTACTGCCTTGGTGAAAATGCGTTTGAGGAAAGAGAATAATAGAAACAACAAAAGAATAAGATGTGTAATAGATAGATTCGGTTCGAATTGAAAAGAAAAGGAAGTGCCGTGAGGGCTGTGCGAGATGCGTTGGCGTAGAAAAGAATCAGTCAGTGTGGCGAGAGCCTGAAAAGCATGGCGAAATTCAACTAGATCGTAGAACTGGCATTTTCCGTTCAACATTGTCAAATCTAAGCGGGCGACTTGAAAAACTTGAAAAGCTCCGCTCAACTTAGGTGAGAGCAAAAGAAAGGATAAAATGGTGTTGAAAATAGAGAGCACCATATTTCTTCTACGTTATATTTGACAGTAACACTACTTTCTGTGGTTGGAGTTGTGTTCCGTATGGGAATTCGGTAGCTTTACTTGTGGCTCCTCAAACAGCTGTCTTAACACGTTGACGACCGTGTGACACAATGCCGCGTCACACGTACTAGGCCGCGTGGGACCGTGTGACGCAATGCTGCGTCACAGTTTTGAAATTTACTTTTCTGACTTATCCCGATATTTTGGGAAATATTTGTCTGGCCACTATATACCTCATGATTAGAAATCATTGCAAACCTCGTGGTGCGTAAAAACAATTCTTAGCTTCTGATTTACTAGAATTTTTGATTATGTACTAGTTTTCTTTACAAGTAAAAACAAATAATGGTTATTGCAAGAAACAAATAAATGCATACAAATACTGTTTACTGAAACAAACATATAACTACAAAAAAACAAATGATGAACAATAAACAAATAACAATTTCCTTCTAACGTGGACAGGGAAAAAGGACATTCTAAAAGCTTCCAGCTGTTATTTTTCTATTTTCACTGCAGAAAAAGGAATAGTCACAATCCCTGATATTACAGGACTGTATATGTAGTCTTCGAGATCTACTATTCACTTTCATTTTGAAAAAAATCGCCGTATGCCGGCGTCATGCCACAGCCTCGGCGCGGTGGAAAATCGGTTGGTCCCACTCGCCAGACACGTGAAAAAGGCGCTGTCGTCAACGTGTTAATAATCTATCAGGTTGTTGCAAAAGTCTTGGAACACTTTTGTATCATTATTCAAAATTATTCAAACAGCAATTTATTCAAACAAAATCTCAGTCAACGGTATAATCACTATTCAGATCTATCACTCTTCCTCATCTTTTTGGGCAACTTCTCAATTCCCCTCCACCAAAACTCTGGGAGCTGTTACGAAAAAAATTGGCCGATCTCTATTGCCAGCTTGGCCCGGATGTCGATTTCCATATCTCGAAGGTGTTGCTTTAAGGACCTGAATAAGTGATTCTCTAAAGGGGCAAGGTCTGGAGAATAAGGTGGGTCTGGTAGAACTTCCCGTCATGCGAGAAAAACACCCCGAAAGGAAAAAGGTCTACCTCGTGAGTGACAACGCTCGTCCTCATGTCGCAAGAGCGACTCGTGAGAAAATTCAGGATTTAGGCGGGGAAGTTCTACCGCATCCACCTTATTCTCCAGACCTTGCTCCTTCAGATTATCACTTATTCAGGTCCTTAAAGCAAGACCTTCGAGATATGGAATTCGACTACCGAGACGAGCTGGCAATAGAGGTCGGCCAATTTTTCCGTAACAGCTCCCAGGGGGAATTGAGAAGTTGCCCAAAAGTTGGGGGAGAGTGATAGATCTGAATAGTGATTATATTGTTGACTGAGATTTTGTTTGAATAAGTTGCTGTTATTTTGAAGAATGTTGCTAAAATGTTGCAAGACTTTTGCAACAACCTAATATGTATGTATATATAATTTGTTCAATGGTAGCGCCTTTCTAGACTCCATGGCTTCGCTCTTGCTTTTTTTTTGAGAGCGCCGAACGTTTTTTCGAAGTAAATTTCGAACCTACTAGACCTTATCGCTTACATTCTACGCTAGAGTGGTCACGTCGGGTTATTTGTTCAACAAAAAGATCATACTGAATCAAGCGAAAAAGCTGCCAGTCGAGTATTGCGCTTTTTAGTTCCAATTATACGTACGCACTTTGCCTGACGAATTGACCAAAGTACTTGAGAAATCGAATTACAAATATATACATATGGAGAGCATCGTTGCTGAATTGAGCTTTGATGCCACCATACATGTATTCCCTCCGTTGCACTGCTCTGATAAATTCAATAATTCCAGAAGCTATAAAATTATTCTTAGCAGGAAGACATGGCAAAGTTTTTTAGCGTCACAGCGCTCGCACAGATTAATACATATTAAGGGTAAGGTCCCGCCTCTGCGACTGTTTTTGGGAAGACTTGCAGCTGCTCTAAACAGTATGGAACACCAAAGGGCGTGCCAAACTCGGTTGTTCTGTACTAGCGTAATTACAGCTAGTACAGTACCGGACATAGCTTTTGGTCACATCCCGGAAAAGCCGCTTAGGAGCGTTCCAAAGCGGCTTTTTTCATAACTTTGTTGAAACTCAAAAATTTGTAAAAATATACATATATTTGAGCTCAGCAGCTCAAGCTCTATCGAGTGGTATTCAATGATCGAGACAAATGCAAAATATGGCTCATTTCGCCAACCCCTCAAATCTCGCCAGGCTTTTCCTGGAATTGATCTAATGACATGTCCGGTACTGTATCAACAGTCATTTCTGTATTGTATTAGTACACTGCGTCCAGAAATGATAGGGACACCCCTAAATTTCTTGTTTCAAGGATTTGCTTGATGCTATTTGATTCCGAATCTATACCAGTAAATTCAGCACGGCAAAAAACATGGGACTAAGCGATTTGAGCTTCTGATTTGAACGGTGAAGGTTTTGAAGACGATTTTTGCAATGAGTGCGACGGAATCAATGTCCAGAAATGATAGGGACACCCGAGAAAAAAACAGCTTTACGAACCAGATACTAATTAGGCCACTGAAATTAGTAATTGGTGGACGCTTCACTATTCCGTGTAACGTAATCAAGAGGAGTTGGGATTAATGGGACGGAGTTTTGGAGAATGTTATTTATTAAATCGCCGTAGACCGATGGATCCCTGTCTTGAGCTCTTCAACGAAGGAGTACATCCTGTTAATCGCATTATTCCTCCAATAGAGGTGTTCTTAGGGGTCTACCATTAGAACAATCTTAGAACAGCTTGCTGGTAATTCGAGAACATCGACAAAACAGGCCCTTAAAAAGCCTATGGTCAATCTGATTTTATGAAGCGGGCCATGTTCCTGTTGGAAGGACAAGTTGTGCCTCACTTATCCTCTAGTAACGGCAACAGTTAAGTTGCTAGTACCTGTTGGTACTCAAATCAGTTCGAATTTGCTGAACTAAATTCAACCAAGACTTTTTATTCAGAGTCAAACTGTCACCTACATTAAGGTTGCGCAGCACCTCAAGCCCCTCCTTCGTAAAAACTAGTTCTTCTCGACTAAACCGTGTTGTGTTACTGTAGGCCATCTGGACAGCCTCAGGAAAGTCGCTTCGCATCGGACAAAGTCAACTTAATCTCAGAATAATTAGCCTAGGAACCAGGTGAATGTCTACCGTGCCTTGATCCAAGAACGGACTTCGTTTCTCCAGAGAAATTCAAAACTTTTCCCCTTGTGCGCGTCTGCTAAACGTGGAATGAAGTTGAAATTATGCAGATAATGTTTCCGTAACGTTTCATACAGTAGCTGATAAATTTGTTGAGTTTTTTCATGGTAGGCTCTTGCTTACTTGCTCCAGTTAGGATGTTCATCGAATATTATTTTGCCAGCGTTTGCTTGTTTTAGATCGGAGGAAGGCGTATAACCTCCGGGAAAACTCTTCGTTTCATAATCTATCATCAAACGCCGATAATCATTCTCGAGGTTTTCGCCGTAGGCGAAATTCCGCGACACTAGGCCTTATTTCTTCAAAAGCCTTGATTTGGCTTTGTCATTTTATTGATCATAACGTTCTATGGTCTATCCTAACACAAAACATTTCTTTGAAATGAATATTGTTTAAAAAATTAGTTTCCATCAATTTACCCATTCAACCGGCTCTTCTTTGTAGGTGTCCCTATCATTTCTGGTCAGTGATTTCGTCGCACTCTTTGCAAAAATCGTCCTCAAAACCTTCACCGTTCAAAACAGAAGCTCAAATCGCTTAATCCCATGTTTTTTTTTCGTGCTGAATTTACTAGTATAGATTCGGAATCAAATAGCATCAAGCAAATCCTTGAAACAAGAAGATTCGGGGTGTGCAATCATTTCTGGACACAGTGTATTAGTGCAGCAAACGTGAGAAAAGTTGTGGCTCGGACCTATAAAGCAGTTCGAGTACAGTAGCGGGTGTATACACATGTAAACAACCGCATTGCAAAACCTTGGCACAATTCGCCCATTCACAACCGGCAGTAACTGCAGAGTAGTAATTGGGGAGAGGGAAGGGCCATCTTTTTACTTACATGTGTCCGTTGCAGCAAGCCAGTCTGCAATCATTTTTGTAGAAGTGCCCCAGCTGGCGATAAAAGCACACAATGTGCGAAAGCAGCAGAGAGTGAGCAACCATGCTGGATAGGGCGTGAGCAGCTCAGGGAAATCCTCGATAAGAGAGAGATCGAAAAAATAATCCAACGCTTTATTAGGCTGCATGTCACCATTAACAAATTCACGACGGCGTCCGCCAATATTGGTGGACAGCAAGGGGGGCGCGTGGGACGGTGTCCACCCATATTGGCGGACAGGAGTGTTTCGCCCAGAACTTTCTTCGGCGACGACTTTCGGAGTCGTAGACTATATGGTGAAATCAATACTAGGTTTGCGTTTGCACGAAAATGGTCGGGTTCATTAAACTTAACTAGAGAACAATTCTCCGCATTGTTGGAACACAATAAACACAAAAACTTCTAGGACAGGAGCAAGTATCAGACATGGAATAAAACTTCAATGGAACAGTTAGACTAAGCGAAAAATTAGAGTGCAATTATTTAAGCGACCAAAAATTCAGCAAAAACACTTCTTATCGTTAAACACAATAAACAAACATATTTTCACAACTCGAACAGCGTATCGACCCTCCTAACTTTTTTCTTGGCAACATCTCTCCCCAAGCTATCGCGCAGACTTTTATAACATCCTGCACAGTTTTTTGGACTCTAAATATGTTATGGATAGGTTTCTGAGAGAAAAAAGCCGAAACACTGTGGAGACGCGCGCGCGTGCCAAAGAGCCAGCCGGCCGTCGCGCCCGTTGCGCGTGAAAACCCCTTCGTCGTGAATGTGTTTAACAAGCATTAACAAAACCCGGTATGAACCTGGCTCAACCTCTGATAGATTCATCCAACCTTGCAATGGGTTATGGGAAGTTATGCCCGAAAAGGACGTATATGCACCGGGATCGTCAAAGCCGTCAAGACATGCTTCAGCACAACGTCGCAAACAGAAACAAACCATAATCTGAGTTGAGTCGTTAAGTGTAGCAATGGTAACAAACTTGACGTTCGGCTCAATCGCTGGCTCACTTACCCAGGCATTCGTCTCGTTAACACATAACGCCCCAAGCCCTTTTGCCGCTGGATGGCATGTGGGACCGCGCGCGTTTTCCCGCGCTCTTTTTCGTGCGCCACACCGTTCACATTTGGCTCAAACTTCGTCCAGACGGGCTATTTCGCACACTGATCACACATGTGATGTTGGTTTTACGAGCTTCGGTCGTTATGAGCAGGTCCAAACAAGCAGTGAAGGGCGGGAGAAACTAAATCCTCTTAAGTTGTTCTATATAAAGTATTACATGAAGTTTTTGATCGAAAATCATATTTTCCTCCCACAGCTCAGTATTAAACCCTCCGCTCAGTATTTTGACTGACCAAAATATTTGCGGTGAACAAAGAATTCACATTAAGAAATGTCATGACTCATAGGTGAAAACAATCATCATTATACAAAAAAATGATTATAAGATCGTGCGCCACGATGTGGCGCACGCGGTCCGTTATGTGTTAACCTTCCTCTATGTAGCAGCTTGTGGTCTTATGCAACAGTTTATATTTGGAAATGTCAATCGTAAGGTGCCTCTTGATGGTTCTTCTTACCTAAAACACACCTTGCTCTCGGAATGTATAATAGCATATCTTATGTGTTAGATACGCCAGCAGTTTAGATGATCAACTGGAGTGTTTATATTTTTACTTATTTTCAACGTTATGTCGAAGTTGAAGGGCAGCCGTACTTGGAATATCAAAAAATGCGTGCGTTCGCTGATCTGCATGGTCCGTTACATTTCCCACATTAGTGGTCAAAATGCTAAACTACTAAATTCTCTCATGTTTATCGCAGAGCAGCGAGAGATGTTTGCGATTGAACGCTTCACCATTTGTGTCACCTAATTAATGGCAAGTGGCAAGCCATCACCGTATCTTCAGTGACTCGTCCCAAACAAACATTGAAGGGTCACAGAACACGAAAAATCATCATGGAGATAGGGAGAGAACTGCATTTTGTTCTCCGTTGGATTTGATCGTATTACGTTGGAGCATTCAAAAATTTGTAAGCAAGTCATTAGAGAGTTAAAGTTTAAATCTTGGCGATGCAACGAAATAGGTTGCAAGACAGTAATCTACAAACTTCATCGACAAACAGCCTCAAGATATCTAGCTGCAATGCAGAAGAATTGATGCAGCAGGGCAGAGGCTATAGGAGACTTCTAGAAGCACAGAGGCACGTAGGAGGGAGTTCAGACAAACTGCTAATAAAGAGATGGCGAAAATGCAAAAGATCTCAGCTTAAAGTTGCGTGCTGCAAGTGCACTGGTGCATTTAACACATTGACGACAGCGCCTATTTTCCGTTTTCGCGCGCGTGGGACCAACGCGCGTTTTGCACGCTGCAAAAACGCCCCAAGGGTAGGTCAAATTGTCGCAGGAAACGGTTTTTTCGACGTGATACATTTCCGTACCATATAAATGGACATCGCCATTGTGTTCAGCGCTCTCGATAACCTTTATGGTCGAATTTCAACGTAGTATAGATCAAATCGGTGGCATTGATCGGATTGGACCACCTTTGTTTACGACATGGCTCGTTTTCGGCCGTGATTCGGGAAAAAAAAGAAAAAAGACATCACCATCGTATTTCGCGCCCTCGACAACCCCTAGAGATGACGTTTGACAACGGTTGGCCATTAAAAGTTTCCTAGAGGGAATCCGAAAGCGGAATCCCTCGATTAGTGCCGAGGTAGTTTTGTTTTCAATGTAAATAAATGTGCTTTGGAAACAATATTTTATTGAACCACGATGTCTGCAGCACCTTTGGGATATTTGTAATACGCTCGTTACAAAAAAATTGGGAGTTTGTCAAAAGTCGGAGACAACGACACTTCGAAAGAATACGACCCACCGGTGGGTCGTATTGTCCCATACGGCAGACAACGTACGACCCACGGGTGGGTCGTATTGTCGTCAATGTGTTAAATGAAACTGTGACTGATGACGCAGTAATAGCAGGCGATGATTTCACTTTCACTCAACTTCATTGTGTTCGAAATTATGAAAGGGTTTCGTGATCTGACCTCCATAACTTTCATGTTGACCATTATATGCGCGTTTACGTGTACCACTTTTGTCTTGTGCGATAAACATACAAAAAGGTAGATCTCGATAGCGTCAACTTTGAATGCTTTTTCTTCAACAGTTCATAAAACAACGTAACGCAGAAGTATGGGTGGGCGCCGCAACGTGGGCGTCGTTTGGCCTAAAATTTATAGAAATTTCATTGCCTGGAAACTTTGGGAATCATCACCATCTTATTAGCCCAATTCCTTCATGCAATAACAAGCAAGAAAAGAACGCTGGAAGTGTGTTTCCCGAATTCTTGATTTTTGAAATAGCATCGGCTCTCGGGGGCCCGCATGGGGCAGTGGTAAGAGGCGCTGCTGACACCGCTCGGGGTAACAAAGCATTCCGTGCTCCCGTGGTGGATATATTGGTAACAGATCTTTCTCGGAAAATATAGGCATTATATCTTCCACGTCCGACTCTCTATTAATCTTGGCATTGTGATGATACTGTTTTGATTCGAATTGTGAAGCTGGCCAAGATAGTACAGGTTTTATTCGGCTGACGTTTCGGCCTACTCGCCTTCGTCGGAGCCTGGAAAGCCAGAAACGTGTGAGATTATCCCACCAAAGACTATTTCACACTACAAGTTCACTTCAATGCATCGTTGAAATCAGAAAGGAAGAAACCATTCTACCGAGGTAAGAGGCTCACCTATAAGACAGGAGAACAGCTCGCGGGAGTCGCCCTCAGACCTTCTGACAGGTCGATGACCCAGAAGATGTGCTGCCGCCCTGACGTGCGGACACTGTAGATCAGAATCCACAGAGGTCGAGGAACGGAGCGAGCTCGCCGGTAATGGCTAGGCATTCATCCTTTCTGTTAATTTTAGGAGTTTTGGCGCGGATCCACATTGCTTCCAAAGTCTTTCGCGCGGATGTTTGTTTCTCCAGCGCTAGCACTCGTACGGACACCATAATCTCTGCGTTTTTGTGGTCTACCAGACGATGCGTACCGAGAGGCGTAGAGGGGATCGATCTCTTCAGCCCATCGATGTGTTCCTTAACCCTGACCGCTAGGGGCCGCCCTGTTTCCCCTATGTACTCCTCGCCGCACGCGTTGCAGGTGATGACGTAGATGGCGCCCGACACCAAGCAATCGCCCACGCGCCCATATGGGCAGATAATGCACCCTGGGGTGGCGCAATATCGGTCATAAAGGCGGTTGCGGATTAGTCGATGTCGAAGATTTTTAGGTGGTATTTCTACCAACCTAACTACGTCATCTATTAGGTCGTTAACTAATTATTTGCGGTTTTTTTTCAAGCTTCTGTTGTGCGCCTGGTAGAGAAGCTTTCGGAAACGTCCAGATAGCACATGATAGAGAATTACTTGCTTTTTCATGTCATGTATTTGCTATTTACGAAACATTGAAATTTTGATAACTTTTCGACCATTGAAGTTGAAATCAAAAGTGAAAAAAATTGACCCCACCGACAGTGAATTTTTTCTGCTTCGTTTCGAGACTTCCTGCAAAACTGTATATACCATCTGAAAGTAGACAAGTTTTTCTATAAAATGATACACAGCTTGTTTTGGTTTTCTTTGGTTTTTGTTTACTTACAGAGCGTCAAAATGGGGTATCTCAAAGGGAACAATAATTTTTGGATGCTTGTGCTGTCTTTCTGCCGAATGTTTTCAATCAGCTCCAAACACGTCACGAGAGAGCATTTGGTGCTCTATCAGACAGTACGTTTATTTGTTCATGGTAGCCGTTTTTTAAAATGTTTTTCATGAAAATGTTTTTAAAATTCCTCGACGTGTAAAACTTTTCGTTGGAAACCTTTTGCAGAATTTCAAGTACTGTTCGAAAGAAGAGGACTTGGGCTATAAGGAGAGGCATCACACTTTTTCAATCGCACTAGGTTTTGTTGACTTTCAGGTCGTCAAAGTGGAGACTTCGACGGCTCGCGTGGCCGCGCGAGCGGCCAACGCGGCAGCGCCTCAGTAATTGCGTGGCGGCGCGGCCGTCGCGTTGGCCGCGCGCGCGGCTACACGAGCCGTCGAACTCTCCACTTTGACGACCCAAAAGTTAACAAAACCTAGTGCGATTGAAAAAGTGTGATGCCTCTCCTTATAGCCCAAATCCTCTTCTTTCGAACAGTACTTGAAATTCTGCAAAAGGTTTCCAACGAAAAGTTTTACACGTCGAGGAATTTTAAAAACATTTTCATGAAAAACATTTAAAAAAACGGCTAGCATGAAAAAATAAACGTACTGTCTGATAGAGCACCAAATGCTCTCTCGTGACGTGTTTGGAGCTGATTGAAAACATTCGGCAGAAAGACAGCACAAGCATCCAAAAATTATTGTTCCCTTTGAGATACCCCATTTTGACGCTCTGTAAGTAAACAAAAACAAAGGAAAATCAAAACAAGCTGTATAGTGTTTTGTAGATAAATTCCTCTACTTTTAGAACATACATACAGTTTTGCAAGAAGTCTCGAATCAAAGCAGAGAAAATTCACTGTCGGTGGGGTCAATTTTTCTCACTTCTGATTTCAACTTCAATGGTCAAAAAGTTATCAAAATTTTGGTGTTTCGTAAATATCAAATACACGTTGTGAAAGAGCAAATAATTCTCTATCGAACGCTGTCTGGACGTTTTTGGAAGCTTCTCTACCAGGCGCACAACAGAAGCTTGAAAAAAACGGCAAATAATTAGTTAACGACCTAATAGATCGTACCTACGCAGTGATGACCGGATCTGCGTGCTCAGAGCATCGTTTATGAAGGGGAAACAGAAGGGAATCTTATCCCCGTCCTCACAGGAGACTGCACTGCTTCTACCAGAGGGTCTGCGCCTCGACTGATTTGCTGCGGGGTAGCCATTAGAATGCGCTATCCGAGCAGCTTGCTCAAGTGATTCTACCCTCTCCTCACTCCCAGATGAGACTTGCGCCGCCACTCTATACATCTTTTTAGCTATCCCTTGTTTAGTTTTTAAGGGATGGGCCGACCGAAAATGGACCAAGATGTTCTTATTGGAGGGCTTGCGGTACCATTTTGTCCTGTAGAATCCTCTGATTAGTTTTACCTGAACATTAGGAAACGGCAGCCAGTTTTCACTAGGTTTTTCCCGAGTGAACTTTATGCTAGGACTTTGCTTGTTCAGGATTTCAAAACAGGCGTCCATCTCTTTTTGGGTGGAACAGACGATGAAGCAGTCGTCTATGTACCGCACGTACATGATAGGGCGCCTTTCTAGTACAGGACTTTCTATGCGGTACATGAAAGCGACAGCCAATGTGAATTTCAACGATGCATTGAAGTGAACTTGTAGTGTGAAATAGTCTTTGGTGGGATAATCTCACACGTTTCTGGCTTTCCAGGCTCCGACGAAGGCGAGTAGGCCGAAACGTCAGCCGAATAAAACCTGTACTATCTTGGCCAGCTTCACAATTCGAATCAAAATAGGCATTATAATTGTTATGCTGGCTGCTTATTCGCTTAGAGGTGATACTAGTATTAACGATGTTCGCTGCAGCCAGTTGGATTGCGACGATACAGCTCTTATTGGAAAACAGGACAAAGTCTTCTTCATTATCGCTTCCGGAGGTAAAAGTTTCCCATGGGATTCACCCTAAGTATTCATGAGACACTGTTATAGCTAAAAAGACCCTATTCTGTTATCCATAAATAGAGAAGCAGCATCACAAAGAGGAACATCTTGAAAATTGCTTTGATGGTTTTTTTTTGCAACAAACCTCCAGGAAGTCTGTAGAGTGAGTGTTCAGAATTTACTTTCTAAATGGCGAGACGTTATTGGTGATAATGATCTATGAAATGTTACATGTAGATGTATGTAGATAAAGAATTTTGAAAAACATTGCAGGAGCGGCTGAAACTTGCTCCAACCTAACAGAAAAGCTGCTCCGAGAAAATAGCTTTCAACGGAGGGTTGTAGATTTGATGGAGTTTGTTAGAAGTGATCGTCTTTATTGCAATCTACGTTTTTCAGGTTTTATTTCTGTTACTCTCCCAGAGCCATAGGAACATTCGGATTCATTGAAGTTTCGAAAAACTGAAAACAACAACCCCTGATGCGAGATCTTTGTGAGAGTAGCATTTTCTGGGGTATCCAATCTAGTAAAAACGCCAATATGGTGCCAGCAGTGACAGAGTCAGGGCCTAAGCGATTGGCTGGCCGAAATTCCAGCGGCACAACGCCTTGAATCTAAGCTTTGTCGCTGTTTTATGCAGTTGCGATCGACGTGTAATTGAATTAAATTACACCTATGGAACAGCCGAAAAACCGGCCAGCTTCGAGCGATTTGCTGAAAACGAAAAACACTGTGAAAGCTCCACAGCCCCCGGCTATGGTGTAGCAACGAGGGCGGAAGCAGCACCTTCGTCATTGTGTCAGAGTCAAAAGTGGAATTTTATTTCCGGCACTTACCGCAGCAATACAGAAAGAACGCAAGAGTCTAAGAAATTCCTGGCAACTAGAGGGTGAAGGCAGTCGTTTTTAATGTGGAATAGTTTTGCTTTCTTTAAAGTTAACACGTTCACATTGTCTAGAAAAAGGTGCTAGGTATGATAAACAGTTGAATAGCTAGGGCGGCACGTCGAGTTCGGAGTCCATCAACGACTTGCTGTACTCGCGCAAAGAGTCTTCGAGCGCTTTGGGCGGTTGGCCCTCCGGTTCCGGTTCCATCGCAGCCACTCGTTTTTCCAAATTCTTATTCTTCTTTTTTATTTCCGAGATCTTCATGCAGTTCTTGATTGTCATCACCATCAGAATGACAATCACACCAACTATCACCAGTGCAGCCAATGCGACGGCGATGATTAGCACAGTGCTTGGCCTTAAAAAGCTCTTTTCGTTGACTGACGTAAAAAAACCAGCCATTCAGCGGACCTACAACCCGCCAAATAAACTAATGAATATCAGGAAACATATATAAAACATTTATAATAACAAATCAAACGAGGAACAGAAAGCATGCAGCAAAAGACGACCGCTAGGTTCAGTCAAATTCACAAGCATTTAGTGACGCTTCTACAGAGTAGTACTCACGGGGCCCAGTCAAAGAGCGGCGAAGCCGCTCTTTGACTGGATTTTTCGAAAAATCGGAGGTTTACGCTGGATTTTTCGGAAATTCGTAGGTTTACCGCTAGGTTCAGTCAAATTCACAAGCATTTAGTGATGCTTCTACAGAGTAGTACTCACGGGGCCCAGTCAAAGAGCGGCGAAGCCGCTCTTTGACTGGATTTTTTGAAAAATTGACGCTGGATTTTTCGGAAATTCGTAGGTTTACCGCTAGGTTCAGTCAAATTCACAAGCATTTAGTGACGCTTCTACAGAGTAGTACTCACAAATTAGTCAAAGAGCGGCGAAGCCGCTCTTTGACTGGATTTTTCGAAAAATCGGAGGTTTACGCTGGATTTTTCGGAAATTCGTAGGTTTACCGCTAGGTTCAGTCAAATTCACAAGCATTTAGTGACGCTTCTACAGAGTAGTACTCACGGGGCCCAGTCAAAGAGCGGCGAAGCCGCTCTTTGACTGGATTTTTCGAAAAATCGTAGGTTTACCGCTAGGCTAGGTTCAGTCAAATTCACAAGCATTTAGTGACGCTTCTACAGAGTAGTACTCACGGGGCCCAGTCAAAGAGCGGCGAAGCCGCTCTTTGACTGGATTTTTCGAAAAATCGGAGGTTTACGCTGGATTTTTCACAAATTCGTAGGTTCTACAGCTAGGTTCAGTCAAATTCACAAGCATTTAGTGATTTTTCTACAGAGTAGGTTTACCGCGGGTTCCAGTCAAAGAGCGGCGAAGTGACGCTTCTACAGGATTTTTCGAAAAATCGGAGGTTTACGCTGGATTTTTCGAAAATTCGTAGGTTTACCGCTAGGTTCAGTCAAATTCACAAGCATTTAGTGACGCTTCTACAGAGTAGTACTCACGGGGCCCAGTCAAAGAGCGGCGAAGCCGCTTGACTGGATTTTTCGAAAAATCGGAGGTTTACGCTGGATTTTTCGGAAATTCGTAGGTTTACCGCTAGGTTCAGTCAAATTCACAAGCATTTAGTGACGCTTCTACAGAGTAGTACTCACGGGGCCCAGTCAAAGAGCGGCGAAGCCGCTCTTTGACTGGATTTTTCGAAAAATCGGAGGTTTACCGCTAGGTTCAGTCAAATTCACAAGCATTTACATAGTGATGCTTCTACAGAGTAGTACTTCAAAGAGCGGCGAAGCCGCTGTTTGACTGGATTTTTCGAAAAATCGTAGGTTTACCGCTAGGTTCAGTCAAATTCACAAGCATTTAGTGACGCTTCTACAGAGTAGTACTCACGGGGCCCAGTCAAAGAGCGGCGAAGCCGCTCTGGATTTTTCGAAAAATCGGAGGTTTACGCTGATTTTTCGAAAAATCGTAGGTTTACCGCTAGGTTCAGTCAAATTCACAAGCATTTAGTGACTCTTCTACAGAGTAGTACTCACGGGGCCCAGTCAAAGAGCGGCGAAGCCGCTCTTTTTTGACTGGATTTTTCGAAAAATCGGAGGTTTACGCTGGATTTTTCGGAAATTCGTAGGTTTACCGCTAGGTTCAGTCAAATTCACAAGCATTTAGTGACGCTTCTACAGAGTAGTACTCACGGGGCCCAGTCAAAGAGCGGCGAAGCCGCTCTTTGACTGGATTTTTCGAAAAATCGGAGGTTTACGCTGGATTTTTCGGAAATTCGTAGGTTTACCGCTAGGTTCAGTCAAATTCACAAGCATTTAGTGATGCTTCTACAGAGTAGTACTCACGGGGCCCAGTCAAAGAGCGGCGAAGCCGCTCTTTGACTGATTTTTCGAAAAATCGGAGGTTTACGTATTTTTTTCGAAATTCGTAGGTTTACCGCTAGGTTCAGTCAAATTCACAAGCATTTAGTGACGCTTCTACAGAGTAGTACTCACGGGGCCCAGTCAAAGAGCGGCGAAGCCGCTCTTTGACTGGATTTTTCGAAAAATCGGAGGTTTACGCTGGATTTTTCGGAAATTCGTAGGTTTACCGCTAGGTTCAGTCAAATTCACAAGCATTTAGTGACGCTTCTACAGAGTAGTACTCACGGGAGCAGTCAAAGAGCGGCGAAGCCGCTCTTTGACTGGATTTTTCGAAAAATCGGAGGTTTACGCTGGATTTTTCGGAAATTCGTAGGTTTACCGCTAGGTTCAGTCAAATTCACAAGCATTTAGTGACGCTTCTACAGAGTAGTACTCACGGGGCCCAGTCAAAGAGCGGCGAAGCCGCTCTTGACTGGATTTTTCGAAAAATCGGATTTACGCTGGATTTTTCGAAAATTAGGTTTACCGCTAGGTTCAGTCAAATTCACAAGCATTTAGTGACTGCTTCGACAGAGTAGTACTCACGGGCCCAGTCAAAGAGCGGCGAAGCCGCTCTTTGACTGGATTTTTCGAAAAATCGGAGGTTTACGCTGGATTTTTCGGAAATCGTAGGTTTACCGCTAGGTTCAGTCAAATTCACAAGCATTTAGTGACGCTTCTACAGAGTAGTACTCACGGGGCCCAGTCAAAGAGCGGCGAAGCCGCTCTTTGACTGGATTTTTCGAAAAATCGTTTAGGTTTAAATTCGCTAGGTTCAGTCAAATTCACAAGCATTTAGTGACTCTTCTACAGAGTAGTACTCACGGGGCCCAGTCAAAGAGCGGCGAAGCCGCTCTTTGACTGGATTTTTCGAAAAATCGGAGGTTTACGCTGATTTTTCGGAAATTCGTAGGTTTACCGCTAGGTTCAGTCAAATTCACAAGCATTTAGTGACGCTTCTACAGAGTAGTACTCACGGGGCCCAGTCAAAGAGCGGCGAAGCCGCTCTTTGACTGGATTTTTCGAAAAATCGGAGGTTTACGCTGGATTTTTTTCAAAAAATCGTAGGTTTACCGCTAGGTTCAGTCAAATTCACAAGCATTTAGTGACTCTTCTACAGAGTAGTACTCACGGGGCCCAGTCAAAGAGCGGCGAAGCCGCTCTTTGACTGGATTTTTTGAAAAATTGTAGGTTTACGCTGGATTTTCCGGAAATTCGTAGGTTTACCGCTAGGTTCAGTCAAATTCACAAGCATTTAGTGACGCTTCTACAGAGTAGTACTCACGGGGGCCAGTCAAAGAGCGGCGAAGCCGCTCTTTGACTGGATTTTTCGAAAAATCGGAGGTTTACGCTGGATTTTTCGGAAATTCGTAGGTTTACCGCTAGGTTCAGTCAAATTCACAAGCATTTAGTGACTCTTCGACAGAGTAGTACTCACGGGGCCCAGTCAAAGAGCGGCGAAGCCGCTCTTTGACTGGATTTTTCGAAAAATCGGAGGTTTACGCTGGATTTTTCGGAAATTCGTAGGTTTACCGCTAGGTTCAGTCAAATTCACAAGCATTTAGTGACGCTTCTACAGAGTAGTACTCACGGGGCCCAGTCAAAGAGCGGCGAAGCCGCTGGATTTTGACTGGATTTTTCGAAAATTCACAAGCATTTAGTGATGCTTCTACAAAATTAGTTTAAAGAGCGGCGAAGCCGCTCTTTGACTGGATTTTTCGGAAATTCGGAGGTTTACCGCTAGGTTCAGTCAAATTCACAAGCATTTAGTGACGCTTCTACAGAGTAGTACTCACGGGGCCCAGTCAAAGAGCGGCGAAGCCGCTCTTTGACTGGATTTTTCGAAAAATTTACCGCTAGGTTCAGTCAAATTCACAAGCATTTACGCTTCTACAGGATTTTTTCCCAGTCAAAGAAATTTGTAGGTTTACCGCTAGGTTCAGTCAAATTCACAAGCATTTAGTGATGCTTCTACAGAGTAGTACTCACGGGGCCCAGTCAAAGAGCGGCGAAGCCGCTCTTTGACTGGATTTTTCGAAAAAACGTAGGTTTACCGCTAGGTTCAGTCAAATTCACAAGCATTTAGTGACGCTTCTACAGAGTAGTACTCACGGGGCCCAGTCAAAGAGCGGCGAAGCCGCTCTTTGACTGGATTTTTCGAAAAATCGGAGGTTTACGCTGGATTTTTCGGAAATTCGTAGGTTTACCGCTAGGTTCAGTCAAATTCACAAGCATTTAGTGACGCTTCTACAGAGTAGTACTCACGGGGCCCAGTCAAAGAGCGGCGAAGCCGCTCTTTGACTGGATTTTTCGAAAAATCGTAGGTTTACCGCTAGGTTCAGTCAAATTCACAAGCATTTAGTGACGCTTCTACAGAGTAGTACTCAGGGGGCCCAGTCAAAGAGCGGCGAAGCCGCTCTTTGACTGGATTTTTCGAAAAATCGGAGGTTTACTTTTTCGGAGTAGTTTACCGCTAGGTTCAGTCAAATTCACAAGCATTTAGTGACGCTTCTACAGAGTAGTACTCACGGGGCCCAGTCAAAGAGCGGCGAAGCCGCTCTTTGACTGGATTTTTCGAAAAAATCGGAGGTTTACGCTGGATTTTTCGGAAATTCGTAGGTTTACCGCTAGGTTCAGTCAAATTCACAAGCATTTAGTGACGCTTCTACAGAGTAGTACTCACGGGGCCCAGTCAAAGAGCGGCGAAGCCGCTCTTTGACTGGATTTTTCGAAAAATTTACCGAGGTTTAGTCGCATTTAGTGATTTTACACAGAGTAGTACTCACGGAAAAGAGCGCGAAGCCGCTTTTGACTGTAGTAGGTTTACCGCTAGGTTCAGTCAAATTCACAAGCATTTAGTGACGCTTCTACAGAGTAGTACTCACGGGGCCCAGTCAAAGAGCGGCGAAGCCGCTCTTTGACTGGATTTTTCGAAAAATCGGAGGTTTACGCTGGATTTTTCGGAAATTCGTAGGTTTACCGCTAGGTTCAGTCAAATTCACAAGCATTTAGTGATGCTTCGACAGAGTCGTACTCACGGGCCCAGTCAAAGAGCGGCGAAGCCGCTCTTTGACTGGATTTTTCGAAAAATCGGAGGTTTACCGCTAGGTTTACCGCTAGGTTCAGTCAAATTCACAAGCATTTAGTGACGCTTCTACAGAGTAGTACTCACGGGGCCCAGTCAAAGAGCGGCGAAGCCGCTCTTTGACTGGATTTTTCGAAAAATCGGAGGTTTACCGCTAGGTTCAGTCAAATTCACAAGCATTTAGTGACTCTTCTACAGAGTAGTACTCACGGGGCCCAGTCAAAGAGCGGCGAAGCCGCTCTTTGACTGGATTTTTCGAAAAAATCGGAGGTTTACGCTGGATTTTTCGGAAATTCGTAGGTTTACCGCTAGGTTCAGTCAAATTCACAAGCATTTAGTGACTGCTTCTACAGAGTAGTACTCACGGGGCCCAGTCAAAGAGCGGCGAAGCCGCTCTTCTACAGAGTTTTCGAAAAATCGGAGGTTTACGCTGGATTTTTCGGAAATTCGTAGGTTTACCGCTAGGTTCAGTCAAATTCACAAGCATTTAGTGATGCTTCTACAGAGTAGTACTCACGGGAGCCCAGTCAAAGAGCGGCGAAGCCGCTCTTTGACTGGATTTTTCGAAAATCGGAGGTTTACCGCGTAGGTTTACCGCTAGGTTCAGTCAAATTCACAAGCATTTAGTGACTCTTCTACAGAGTAGTACTCACGGGGCCCAGTCAAAGAGCGGCGAAGCCGCTCTTTGACTGGATTTTTCGAAAAATCGGAGGTTTACGCTGGATTTTTCGGAAATTCGTAGGTTTACCGCTAGGTTCAGTCAAATTCACAAGCATTTAGTGACGCTTCTACAGAGTAGTACTCACGGGGCCCAGTCAAAGAGCGGCGAAGCCGCTCTTGACTGGATTTTTCGAAAAATCGGAGGTTTACGCATTTAGTGATTTCTACAGAGTAGTACGGAAAGAGCGGCGAAGCCGCTTCGTAGGTTTACCGCTAGGTTCAGTCAAATTCACAAGCATTTAGTGATGCTTCTACAGAGTAGTACTCACGGGGCCCAGTCAAAGAGCGGCGAAGCCGCTCTTTGACTGGATTTTTCGAAAAATCGGAGGTTTACGGGATTTAAATTCGTAGGTTTACCGCTAGGTTCAGTCAAATTCACAAGCATTTAGTGACGCTTCTACAGAGTAGCTAGGTTCAGTCAAATTCACAAGCATTTAGTGATGCTTCTACAGAGTAGTACTCACGGGGCCCAAGAGCGGCGAAGCCGCTCTTTGACTGGATTTTTCGAAAAATCGGAGGTTTACGCTGATTTTTCGAAAATTCGTAGGTTTACCGCTAGGTTCAGTCAAATTCACAAGCATTTAGTGACGCTTCTACAGAGTAGTACTCACGGGGCCCAGTCAAAGAGCGGCGAAGCCGCTTTTTGACTGGATTTTTCGAAAAATCGTAGGTTTACCGCTAGGTTCAGTCAAATTCACAAGCATTTAGTGACGCTTCTACAGAGTAGTACTCACGGGGCCCAGTCAAAGAGCGGCGAAGCCGCTCTTTGACTGGATTTTTCGAAAAATCGGAGGTTTACGCTGGATTTTTCGGAAAATCGTAGGTTTACCGCTAGGTTCAGTCAAATTCACAAGCATTTAGTGACGCTTCTACAGAGTAGTACTCACGGGGCCCAGTCAAAGAGCGGCGAAGCCGCTCTTTGACTGATTTTTCGAAAAATCGGAGGTTTACGCTGGATTTTTCGGAAATTCGTAGGTTTACCGCTAGGTTCAGTCAAATTCACAAGCATTTAGTGACGCTTCTACAGAGTAGTACTCACGGGGCCCAGTCAAAGAGCGGCGAAGCCGCTCTTTGACTGGATTTTTCGAAAAATCGGAGGTTTACCGGAAATTCGTAGGTTCAGTCAAATTCACAAGCATTTAGTGACGCTTCTACAGAGTAGTACTCACGGGGCCCAGTCAAAGAGCGGCGAAGCCGCTCTTTGACTGGATTTTTCGAAAAAATCGGAGGTTTACCGGAAATTCGTAGGTTTACCGCTCAGTCAAATTCACAAGCATTTAGTGACGCTTCTACAGAGTAGTACTCACGGGGCCCAGTCAAAGAGCGGCGAAGCCGCTCTTTGACTGGATTTTTCGAAAAATCGGAGGTTTACGCGGGATTTTTCGGAAATTCGTAGGTTTACCGCTAGGTTCAGTCAAATTCACAAGCATTTAGTGATGCTTCTACAGAGTAGTACTCACGGGGCCCAGTCAAAGAGCGGCGAAGCCGCAGTCTGGATTTTTCGAAAAATCGTAGGTTTACCGCTAGGTTCAGTCAAATTCACAAGCATTTAGTGACGCTTCTACAGAGTAGTACTCACGGGGCCCAGTCAAAGAGCGGCGAAGCCGCTCTTTGACTGGATTTTTCGAAAATCGGAGGTTTACGGATTTTTCGGAAATTTAGGTTTACCGCTAGGTTCAGTCAAATTCACAAGCATTTAGTGACTCTTCGACAGAGTAGTACTCACGGGGCCCAGTCAAAGAGCGGCGAAGCCGCTCTTTGACTGGATTTTTCGAAAAATCGGAGGTTTACGCTGGATTTTTCGGAAATTCGTAGGTTTACCGCTAGGTTCAGTCAAATTCACAAGCATTTAGTGACTGCTTCTACAGAGTAGTACTCACGGGGCCCAGTCAAAGAGCGGCGAAGCCGCTCTTTGACTGATTTTTCGAAAAATCGGAAAATCGTAGGTTTACCGCTAGGTTCAGTCAAATTCACAAGCATTTAGTGACGCTTCTACAGAGTAGTACTCACGGGGCCCAGTCAAAGAGCGGCGAAGCCGCTCTTTGACTGGATTTTTCGAAAAATCGCAGGAGGTTTACCGCTAGGTTCAGTCAAATTCACAAGCATTTAGTGATGCTTCTACAGAGTAGTACTCAGGGGGCCCAGTCAAAGAGCGGCGAAGCCGCTCTTTGACTGGATTTTTGAAAAATCGGAGGTTTACGGGATTTTTTCGGAAATTCGTAGGTTTACCGCTAGGTTCAGTCAAATTCACAAGCATTTAGTGATGCTTCTACAGAGTAGTACTCACGGGGCCCAGTCAAAGAGCGGCGAAGCCGCTCTTTGACTGGATTTTTCGAAAAATCGTAGGTTTACCGCTAGGTTCAGTCAAATTCACAAGCATTTAGTGATGCTTCTACAGAGTAGTACTCACGGGCCCAGTCAAAGAGCGGCGAAGCCGCTCTTTGACTGGATTTTTCGAAAAATTGTAGGTTTACCGCTAGGTTCAGTCAAATTCACAAGCATTTAGTGATGCTTCTACAGAGTAGTACTCACGGGGCCCAGTCAAAGAGCGGCGAAGCCGCTCTTTGACTGATTTTTTCGAAAATCGGAGGTTTACGCTGGATTTTTCGGAAATTCGTAGGTTTACCGCTAGGTTCAGTCAAATTCACAAGCATTTAGTGATGCTTCTACAGAGTAGTACTCACGGGGCCCAGTCAAAGAGCGGCGAAGCCGCTCTTTGACTGGATTTTTCGAAAAATCGTAGGTTTACCGCTAGGTTCAGTCAAATTCACAAGCATTTAGTGATGCTTCTACAGAGTAGTACTCACGGGGCCCAGTCAAAGAGCGGCGAAGCCGCTCTTTGACTGGATTTTTCGAAAAATCGTAGGTTTACCGCTAGGTTCAGTCAAATTCACAAGCATTTAGTGACGCTTCTACAGAGTAGTACTCACGGGGCCCAGTCAAAGAGCGGCGAAGCCGCTCTTTGACTGGATTTTTCGAAAAAAAGGAGGTTTACGCTGGATTTTCGGAAATTCGTACCGCTAGGTTCAGTCAAATTCACAAGCATTTAGTGATGCTTCTACAGAGTAGTACTCACGGGGCCCAGTCAAAGAGCGGCGAAGCCGCTCTTTGACTGATTTTTCGAAAAATCGGAGGTTTACCGCTAGGTTCAGGCATTTAGTGACGCTTCTACAGAGTAGTACTCATGGATTTTTCGTAGGTTTACCGCTAGGTTCAGTCAAATTCACAAGCATTTAGTGATGCTTCTACAGAGTAGTACTCACGGGGCCCAGTCAAAGAGCGGCGAAGCCGCTTTTTGACTGGATTTTTCGAAAATCGGAGGTTTACCGCTGGGTTCAGTCAAATTCACAAGCATTTAGTGACGCTTCTACAGAGTAGTACTCACGGGGCCCAGTCAAAGAGCGGCGAAGCCGCTGGATTTTTCGAAAAATCGGAGGTTTACGCTGGATTTTCGGAAATTCGTAGGTTTACCGCTAGGTTCAGTCAAATTCACAAGCATTTAGTGATGCTTCTACAGAGTAGTACTCACGGGGCCCAGTCAAGAGCGGCGAAGCCGCTTTTTGACTGGATTTTTCGAAAATCGTAGGTTTACCGCTAGGTTCAGTCAAATTCACAAGCATTTAGTGACGCTTCTACAGAGTAGTACTCACGGGGCCCAGTCAAAGAGCGGCGAAGCCGCTCTTTGACTGGATTTTTCGAAAAATCGGAGGTTTACGCTGGATTTTTCGGTAGGTTTACCGCTAGGTTCAGTCAAATTCACAAGCATTTAGTGATGCTTCTACAGAGTAGTACTCACGGGGCCCAGTCAAAGAGCGGCGAAGCCGCTCTTTGACTGGATTTTTCGAAAATCGTAGGTTTACCGCTAGGTTCAGTCAAATTCACAAGCATTTAGTGATGCTTCTACAGAGTAGTACTCACGGGGCCCAGTCAAAGAGCGGCGAAGCCGCTCTTTGACTGGATTTTTCGAAAAATCGGAGGTTTACCGCTAGGTTCAGTCAAATTCACAAGCATTTAGTGACGCTTCTACAGAGTAGTACTCACGGGGCCTCTTTGACTGGATTTTTTCGAAAAATCGGAGGTTTACGCTGGATTTTTCGGAAATTCGTAGGTTTACCGCTAGGTTCAGTCAAATTCACAAGCATTTAGTGATGCTTCTACAGAGTAGTACTCACGGGGCCCAGTCAAAGAGCGGCGAAGCCGCTCTTTGACTGGATTTTTCGAAAAATCGTAGGTTTACCGCTAGGTTCAGTCAAATTCACAAGCATTTAGTGACGCTTCTACAGAGTAGTACTCACGGGGCCCAGTCAAAGAGCGGCGAAGCCGCTCTTTGACTGGATTTTTCGAAAAATCGGAGGTTTACGCTGGATTTTTCGGAAATTCGTAGGTTTACCGCTAGGTTCAGTCAAATTCACAAGCATTTAGTGATGCTTCTACAGAGTAGTACTCACGGGGCCCAGTCAAAGAGCGGCGAAGCCGCTCTTTGACTGGATTTTTCGAAAAAACGTAGGTTTACCGCTAGGTTCAGTCAAATTCACAAGCATTTAGTGATGCTTCTACAGAGTAGTACTCACGGGGCCCAGTCAAGAGCGGCGAAGCCGCTCTTTGACTGGATTTTTCGAAGAAAAATCGGAGGTTTACCGCTAGGTTCAGTCAAATTCACAAGCATTTAGTGACGCTTCTACAGAGTAGTACTCACGGGGCTCAGTCAAAGAGCGGCGAAGCCGCTCTTTGACTGGATTTTTCGAAAAATCGGAGGTTTACGCTGGATTTTTCGGAAATTCGTAGGTTTACCGCTAGGTTCAGTCAAATTCACAAGCATTTAGTGATGCTTCTACAGAGTAGTACTCACGGGGCCCAGTCAAAGAGCGGCGAAGCCGCTCTTTGGACTGGATTTTTTCGAAAAATCGGAGGTTTACGCTGGATTTTTCGGAAATTCGTAGGTTTACCGCTAGGTTCAGTCAAATTCACAAGCATTTAGTGACGCTTCTACAGAGTAGTACTCACGGGGCCCAGTCAAACGGCGAAGCCGCTCTTTGACTGGATTTTTCGAAAATAGGAGGTTTAAGCTGGATTTTCGCGTAGGTTCAGTCAAAATTCACAAGCATTTAGTGATGCTTCTACAGAGTAGTACTCACGGAGCCCAGTCAAAGAGCGGCGAAGCCGCTCTTTGACTGGATTTTTCGAAAAATTTACGCTGGAGGTTTACCGCTAGGTTCAGTCAAATTCACAAGCATTTAGTGATGCTTCTACAGAGTAGTACTCACGGGGCCCAGTCAAAGAGCGGCGAAGCCTCTTTGACTGATTTTTCCAAAAATCGGAGCTTTACGCTGGATTTTTCGGAAATTCGTAGGTTTACCGCTAGGTTCAGTCAAATTCACAAGCATTTAGTGATGCTTCTACAGAGTAGTACTCACGGGGCCCAGTCAAAGAGCGGCGAAGCCGCTCTTTGACTGGATTTTTCGAAAAATCGTAGGTTTACCGCTAGGTTCAGTCAAATTCACAAGCATTTAGTGATGCTTCTACAGAGTAGTACTCACGGGGTTGACTGGATTTTTCGAAAAATCGGAGGTTTACCGCTAGGTTCAGTCAAATTCACAAGCATTTAGTGACGCTTCTACAGAGTAGCACCACGGGCCCAGTCAAAGAGCGGCGAAGCCGCTTCGACTGGATTTTTCGAAAAATCGGAGGTTTACGCTGGATTTTTCGGAAATTCGTAGGTTTACCGCTAGGTTCAGTCAAATTCACAAGCATTTAGTGACTCTTCTACAGAGTAGTACTCACGGGGCCCAGTCGATTTTTCGAAAAATCGGAGGTTTACGCTGGATTTTTCGGAAATTCGTAGGTTTACCGCTAGGTTCAGTCAAATTCACAAGCATTTGGTGACTCTTCTACAGAGTAGTACTCACGGGGCCCAGTCGAAGAGCGGCGAAGCCGCTTTTTGACTGGATTTTTCGAAAATTCGGAGGTTTACGTTGGATTTTTCGGAAATTCGTAGGTTTACCGCTAGGTTCAGTCAAATTCACAAGCATTTGGTGACTCTTCTACAGAGTAGTACTCACGGGGCCCAGTCGAAGAGCGGCGAAGCCGCTCTTTGACTGGATTTTTCGAAAATTCGGAGGTTTACGTTGGATTTTTCGGAAATTCGTAGGTTTACCGCTAGGTTCAGTCAAATTCACAAGCATTTGGTGACTCTTCTACAGAGTAGTACTCACGGGGCCCCACTAATACATGAGATGTGAAATGATCTCCGAAAACATTCAACACTCGT